>OX122892.1:16665980-17161305 GCA_944738655.2 Andrena hattorfiana | reverse complement strand
AAAAGATTCTTTCTGCTGACGCCATATAATTCTTTCTATGATTCGCGCCTTCTTCGCGCCACCACATGACGTCACCCCGTACGGCTGCTCCAGAGGATTCGAATTACGCGGGATCGCGCGATACGCTGCGACGTTAAATCGGAACGCTTTAGAATACTGTTAGCTTTAGAATGAATGCTGCATAATGGTTCGGTAGATCGCTGATTCAAAAATTAATTATTATGCATTGGGGGAAAATTTCTGCTGCATATTGCTTTGGAAAAAAATCCTGGGGGCCGTCCCCTCCCTGGGTTAGGTCTGAAAAATTTTTCGGGGTGGGCCAAAGTCTGAAAAAGACTTTTCGGGGGTCATTCCCTCCCTCTAAAAAATTTCGGGGACGGTGGGTCAGGTCTCCGCGGAGGCTCGGCCCGGAGTGGTCCCCTCCGCGGTTGCGGCTTCCCCCACTCCGCGGCTCGTGCGCGCGCAACCACTCTTCCTCTCCCCGCAGGCCCCGCGCCCAGGTTTCCCTCCGCCGCGCTCCCCCGCGCGCCCTCACTTCCCCCCGCCCCCGGGCTCCCCTCAGAGAACCTGCGTTAGAACCCGCCTAGAACTACTGTCGAGAATCCCAGTAACGATCCAATGTTATTGGTTTTCGTAAAGTCTTTGGCGAACGAGCAGTACAGCTCGCTTTTCATGGTGTTGTTGTTGGGACGCAACACTATTGGATACACATCGTTGTCACCGTCATCGATGCCGCCGAGATTTTGAGGATACCGCTCGAGTAATCGCTGCTTCAAATACTTGGCAATGGCGTCTAGTTCGTGGGAGCCGTGGGGAATCGTAATGTATTCATGAGTGGTGTCGATGCTATTGTTGATGTCATAGTTTACGACAAAGTAGAATTTATCGTTGCTCGAGTCGATGTTTGGTATTGTGTGATAAGTTTCAAAGGTTGCTAGACCAAGCTCGTAATCATCGTCGCTCAAATCTATGGGCGGAAAGTAGCTTACCGCGAGGGTGCTACTCTTGCCGGTTAGAGTGAATGTTAACGACATATTCCGAGCTGTACGACTGGACTGGTACTGAATCAAAGTGATGGGAAGTCAATCCTTAAATTTGGTGTCAATCGTTTGTAGAAAGCGTAGACATAGTTGTCCACGATTGCTCTGATCGTACTTCTGATAAGCCGTTCGATTGTATTCGATTTTCACAGCATCTTTATCCAGATATGTACCAATTCCTTAGGCGGTCGAAGATTCCCAAAACTGTCGAAATATATAGCTCGACACCCTCTCTTCGCATCCGCCACCCAATGGGTCCCCGGCCCCTCGACATTGTCCAAATTCACGATACCGCTCTCGTTTCGACGTACTCCTCCGGCTAGTAGCGCGTTACGCATGAAAACACCTCTAAAAAATGGAATACGCATACGTTTTGCAAACTCCTCCAATTGCGCGTCGGTAGTTACGCCGACAGGCATTTTTATTTTCTTTTCGGTGTTTTTTTTTTCGTTTCGATATTCCCTGTCCGCGCTTGTATGGTGCGAGATTGTTACAAAGTGGGCTAAAGGATAGGCACTATGGAAAGAAGCTAATTCTAGAAGCACTACGCAAACTTAGTTTATTAAGGAACACACGGACAATTAACTTTAACGTTCACGAATAACAGTTATTATTCTAATTGAGATGTATATGCAAGCCACAAATAAACTGTACACTATTTACAATGAAATTGTTAATTACTTAATTAGTAGCCACGTAAGCACGAAACTAGTCCCTCAGCAGATGAGGTAACTTCGTTAAGCCGTAATAAGCAAGAGAAGCGTGCGAGCAAGTACAAGCGTGTCTCATAAGCGAGCCGCGAACAAAGAGTGTCGATTCCCGGAAATCTCGGTCGAATTCCTGGAAGGAATCGCCTTCCCCTTCCATCGATAGCGAATCGATGGAAGGGGCCGAGACGCCGCTCCACATGAGCAAGCAGGCCGCCGCCATGTGCCTAATTAGCGCTGATCATTGGGAGATGGCGTTAGTAAGCTGATTTTCGTACAGAGATAAAGTCCACGACCTTCCATGGAGCGATTATGACGTTGCATTTCCTGCAGCTGATGTTGCGCCGCCTTATTATCGTTTACCGCCTTAGCGATCCCCGCCGCTCCACCAGCTAACGATCTGAGAACACCTAGCAGCGGGAGAAGTGGTAATATACCACCCCGTTTTGCCTTTGGGAGAATCCGCTTTTTCGATGCTCTCTTTGGAGTCCTTTTGCGAGTTTTTGTTTTCATCCCCATTCCGATTTTCGTTTTGGCCTTCATAGCTGCCCAAACAGCCGTAGCAGCACCTCTTTCACCTAGAGTCGAGTCACGCGCAACGATGCGTTTTCGCGCTTTGTCAGCGAGTACGTTATCTGCCGCGTGCTTTTCGCCGAGGTTGTTACTGCGCGAATACGCAATATCGTGTTCGCGGCACGCTGCGTCCAACGGATTGATGCCTTGATCACCTCTAGCCAATCGTTTTGCTAGATGAGTTCCTGGGCCGCAAAACTCGTATCCCGGGATATGTAATTCGATAGGTAGCGCGTTTATCGCCCGATTTAACAAACCATTACCTTTCTTTACTCCCGTTGGCGACATTCGCCACAGTTTTTAATAAATGGTGCCGGACCGTCGATATGCGTTCGCTGCCAAGGGCGATTATAATGTTCCAGACACCGACGATACTGCTGAACCTCAGAATCAGCTTTTATATGCTCGGGGAGTCTGTCCCACAACTGATCAATGTGTCTGCCAAACTCTCGCAGTAGAATAATCTTCGGTATATATTTCAACTGCTCAGAGGTTAAGTCTCGAATATCACAATTATCCGACAGGATCAGAAGCATTTTGAATACTGAGCTGTTTTGCTTCAACGTGGACCTATAAATAGGGCGCGTCGCCGCTTCGACGTATCAAAATCATTTTTCACAGTTCGCGGAGAGGATGCGATTCGTGCGACAACCTGTGACGATACGCGTAACAAATTTTGACGATAAATCGCAATTGATGTCCTCGAAAACAAGACATAAACATGGTAGCATGCTACCAAACACTATACGCTGTCTGATTTGCGGCCCATCAAATTGCGGAAAGACCAACGCTTGTTGGAAAGTCCTCACGGCGCCCGCTTCGAGAACGTGTACCTGTATTCCAAGTCGTTGCAACAGCTGAAATATCAGTATTTGGAGAATGTATTGACCCAGATAGATGAAATTGGCTACTTTACATTTTCGAATAACAATGACGTCATCCCACCGAGCGAATCGCTCCCGAATTCAATTTTTATCTTTGATGACGTGGTATGCGACAAGCAAGATACGATACGAGAATACTTTGCAATGGGGCGCCACTCGAACGTTGACTGCTTCTATCTCTGTCAGACGTATGCAAAAATTCCCAAACATCTTATACGCGACAATGCGAATCTGTTGGTTCTGTTTAAGCAGGATGGTACCAACTTGAAACATGTGTACAACGATCACATAAACACTGATATGTCTTACGAGAATTTCTGCGCTTTGTGTCGTAATTGTTGGCAACGGGAATATGGTTTCGTGGTAATAGACAAGGATAGCGCAATGTCCAATGGACGTTATAGAAAGGGATTTAACGAGTTTGCTATACCGTGAGATGGTCAATTGTCGTCAACACGTCGGTGGGAAAGCAACGTCTGCGGTACAACGATGATTGATATCGATAGTCTGGAGATTAAGGATCGCGAGAGAATAGCGAAGGAAATTGCCAAAACCAGCGAATCCATTCGTAAAAAACATCAGGCTTTGAAGACTGGCAAAATGGAGGAAGATATCGCGTTGGAGAGATACTTCAAACTTGTTGTCGAACCCTTAAAACATATCATGAAAAATACCACAGCAGCAGAAGCTGACGCATCACCGTCGATGAGCACAGACGTTGAAGGGTATGAAACATTAACGCCTAAAACAAAAATTCAGCCGAAAGGGAACACATCGCGCAAGACAAAGAGGAAACCACACATGTCATCGGAATATTCACCCATAACCTCCACACCAGTTCAATCGAAGCGGAAACGACAGAATGACACGTCAAACGATTCCCCCGTTCCTCCCACACCAATAAATACCGGTATACAATCGCTCACAACCATTGATGACAACGTTTTCGAAACTAGTCCCGATGAGTCGTTTGCAACATCTATTAGACATCAACTCCAAACATCCGAGGGACAAGAAACGTTTCGCAGCCATTTCGGCCCGCTGGGGCAAAAATACATGGGCGCAATGCTAAGTGGTGATAGGGATACAGCAATGGACTATGTGTATGGTGTATACTTTGGCAATAGTGGATCGATGCTTGGGGATAAAGCTTTCGATATAGACAAGGATGATAATATAATCATTGATGGTGTAAGATATAGAGGAACGTCCGATCTTTACGAACTGATTTTCAAGAGAATTCCCGACGATGCCCTGTACACCGATGCCGACAAACAAAAATACAAAAGTATACTGCTGACGACGAATGCCCACAGACGCGGTCATAACGCTAAATATCCCATATTAAACAACAAGGGATACAAGTACAAACATGTAATTGCACCTCTACTCCCCCGTGTATCGGCTAGTAGGGCAGGGAAAGGTCTAAGAACACCGCTAGCTATGATGGTAAACGACAACAAGATCGATTACGTGCATTGGGATGATCCCAACGAGCTGGTGGATCGATTGCGTTTGCTAGAAGCGTTGCGTCAGGCTGGTAACAACTCTCATGATTCTGAAAGTCTATCGATTATCGAGGAACTCCGCGAGGTAGGCCTCATTATAAATTAAACCACACGTCGATGATTTGCACTGTATGCATCGAGATGCCGATTAACAAATTTGGAGTATCGCTCGAGAAGAGGGGAGCAGCTAGAATGGACTATTACAAATGGAGCGGCATGCTTCAAAATTATATGCGAGATAACGCTCTTTGTGTGGACGATGCCGACTTTGATGCAAAATCACGCAAGATACGACGCGTAGCTCAGCCGGTGGCTGACACCGATGTCGTCAATAAACTATACATGGAAAAGAGCATTAAACTTTTGAGAGAGCAGCAGGAAGAATTAGAGAGGACGCTGGTCGTGTTTCAAAGAGATATGCTGACGTTGCAAAACAGCGTTAAAAAGATATCGCAGGCGTCAAATTCAATCCCACAGCAGCGCTGCGAAGGAGAATCATGCGAGGCGGCTGAACTTGTCCCCAGGCCGATTGGGAGCACATAATGCATGTACACGATAATTATCGCATCATTCGTGTCAAAGACACCTCTGCGATCAAACATGCAGCCAGTATCGAAATCCAAGAGTAAAGAAAACCATGGTCCCAAGAAGCGACAACTTGTTGAGGAATTGCATGCTCCAGCTCGAAGACATTTCCCGCGGAGGCGCGTCATAGTGCACGGATACGACGATCTGTGGCAAGCTGACGTTGTAGAAATGCGTCCATACTCGCGATTCAACCAAGGCCACCACTACATACTCACCGTTATCGATGTGTTCAGCAAGTATGCATGGGCGGTGCCGCTCAAGACTAAAAGTGGTGCTGAGGGGACTAAAGCGTTTGCAAAGATATTTAGAGATCGATATCCGAAAAATTTGCAAACTGATCAAGGAAAAGAATTTTACAACGCCGATGTGCAGAAGCATGACAATAATCATTATTCGACGTATTCGGTGATGAAGGCCTCCGTCGTAGAACGTTTCAATCGAACTTTGAAGAACAATATGTGGAAAATGTTTACGCCCAATGGAACCTACAGATGGATCGATTCGCTATCGCGTCTTCTCGCAGAGTATAACGCGCGAAAACATAGAACCATCAGAATGCGTCCTTGCGATGTTACCCTTGCGATCGCCAACAAGCTGCTAGCCACCGTATACAGCAACATAAAGATCGCTGCTCCGGCGAGATTCAAGTTGGGCGAGTTTGTGCGCGTGAGCAAATTTAAAACCATCTTCGATAAAGGCTATACGCCGAATTGGACAACGGAGGTGTTCAAGATGGCCAAAGTACAGATAACTAATCCCGCGACGTATCTGCTCCTCGATTCCTGTGGAAAACCTGTTGTCGGAGGATTCTATGAATACAAGCTGCAACGCGTCACCGATCCTGATGTGTATCTAGTGGAAAAAGTGTTGCGTAGGAAACGGGATAAGGTATACGTCAAGTGGTTGGGATTTCATAAATCACACAATTCATGGATAAATAAAATAATGTATTGTAACATAATAATACATGATTCAATAAAACTACAATGATATATACATGTGTGAACAATTTTATTTTTGCACATTAATTCCACCATTTATAATTTCTATACACGTGCGAACAATTTTTATATTACACAATAATGACAATAAATACAATTTCTATTTTAAAATGATATTCTACAATGGAATTTTATAATGTTCCCAGGGCAGAGTGTCGATCGAATCGGGTACGATATGCCGCTTGTCGTCGTACGGACTTAGAGCGATTTTGGATTCCGAAATGGTGTACACTTTGTGCAATTTAGACCGTATACATGATTGCCTGCGAACCATTTCGATCTCCCTATGCAAACACTGCGCGTAGTCGTCGAAAGTTATCGTTTTGGCTATGACGTTGGTCTTGACGCCTTTCGCCTTTTTAGTATCTTTTTTGCTGTCTACGCACAGTGCATACAGTTTCGCTCTAAGACCTACGAATTCGGTCATTATCGCGCCATTATTTTCATCCTTCATCAGCCCTGGAACCTTCTTATATACACACGGCATATTATATGCATTGTCGATGGGATAATCGCTTGTGTCGAATCTATTGATATTGCGTTTCATGGACTCGTAGATATCGTCGCATCGAATGTGATAAATGAGGCTGTCTGTGTCTGTGTATAGAATTTTACAATTTTGCCCGTGCAGGGGAGACATGTACTCGTGATGAAATTCATACAAACGAATTTTTGATAAGTCCAGAATGCACATACCCACGTATACCGGTTTGTTGAATTTCACCTCGAGTTTTCGCAATTCAACAGCTATTAAATTTTCCGAAAAAACACTTCTGCTGTGGAAATTCGGTTTCGCGATCATTGCCTCCGCGCCATATCGCCCCTCCCAATGTGTCAAAAGTTTTACATCCACATGATTTCGTACATTTTCCATAGTTTTACCAAATACCGCGTTGTTCATCAATTTGTACAAATTTTTATCAAAGTCGTTTGTCGCGCTTGTTCTAAACCGTGTATTAAGTTCGATGTAATCGCGGAGCCAGGGGGATTGAGCGAATTGAAGCACGCGGTGTATCTTTGTAATACGAAGACCGTGACGCGTGCACTGCTGCAGGTTGCGATAATGAATAACGTAACGCTGCTTATCGTATACCGTCGCGAGTAACTTGTCCTGTCTGCTGCCAGGTGGTTTGGCACGCGTCGGGCAGAACGGTAGATCGGCATGAGCGTCGTGCAGACTTTGTGGATATTCTAGATCTACCTCGAGAATGTACCCCGTGGGCGAATCGATCGCGATCGAAGACACGTCAAATTTTTCAACATCTTCGACCCATTGAAATTTGGCGTGTGGTAGGGGTTGACACATTGCCCATCCATACAAATTGTTCACGTCAAAGTACATCAAGTACGATGACTGTTCCGATGCGTCGTAAGATGGCATGTACTTGTTATTGGCATGTGCGTATCTTCCGGAACATTGACTTAAACCTCCGCGTATACCAGGTTCGATAAACATAACCATATCGACGTCGGTGAGCAATTCGAATGTAATTTTGGTATGTTTTAGCATGGCATCCCAGGTGAAACCGGGTAGAGTATAATAATGTGCTGAATCTAATCCGTAACTCTTGATACAACTTTCGCGAAAATTTTCAAAAATATCTGCCAATAACAAGAAATCTGTTTTCAAATACAAATCGCTGTATTCGCCCAAGGTTCTAATCCCGAAACGCTGCCAGACAGTCTCGGCGTGTGCGTAATCGCTCTCGGATACAGTCTCACCCGTTAACGAACTGTAGAATGATTCGCGCGGCGGTAAGCATGGGTCCTGCAGCTTGTTCGCGGAATCAAGTTATTCGTACGGAAAGACACCCTTTCGCGTCAATAAATTGAAATCCTCGGCGGATAATGTTTCAAATTTAGATCGTAAAATTTTTAATTGATCTGTGCTAAGAAAAGATGCTGATTTGTCGAGACTGGTGTTGAGAAATTTGTACGAATCGATGAATTGCAATTTAATATAATTTCGCGAGTCTGAGTTAGCCGTATTTTCGACATTTTTTGTGAATGAAATATATTTTTCTTTAGTTATGGGTAATACGTCGACGTGACCTTCGAAAGCGGTAGCTATTTCCTCGATAATAAAATGCGAATCGTAGCCTGATAAATTATGAAAAACTATGGGGATGTAAAACGCATTTTTATAATTTAAATTGCACTCCGAATGTGCTGGACCTCTAAACCGTCCGGATAGATGACAATGATCGCGGACTCGTACATCGATAGCCTCGAATGGTTCTTCGCAAATATGACAGTGTGTTGCATCGCGAAATGCCGTCAACTGTTCAGCGGTTAAATCAAGCATGGGAACATTGCTGGCCAGGATGGGTTTGGCGAAATTTGCAAAATTTTTAAGTTCATCGACGAACCATGAAACGCAATCCGCGTCGCGGCGACATCGATATGTCGATAGCGATGTATCATACGAACAATGCATATAATAGGCTATACTATGCACATTGTGGTGCTAATACATATGTAATTTATTATCACCCATTCGGTGACTGTCCTCTGTTTTTTCGATGATACACTCGAGATCTGCATATACCACGAAGGGGAGCCGCTCCTTCCTGTCGTGGTTGTTGAAGCTTAGGAGATTCTTTCCTTCGCTTGGCAGCAGGATGGCGCAGTCGTTCATCTTGCTACAGTCCAGCGAATGAAGCTCCAACTTCTCGGCAGATCTGAAGTAGTGCATGGATCTGTAAACCCCAAAATTTTTTTTATTTAATTTGTTTCGCGAGACATTTCAACATTTCACAAGTTTATATACGTACCGATCACAGATGAATTTCTTTCCATTGCGCCTGCTCAGCTGCGTGCTTACAAGCCGGGACAAGTCCTTGATTAGTACGAAGTGCCCTACATCGCCATGTTCGTGATTCGGCGTGTAGAGCAGGTTGATGTGCCGATCCCTCTTTTGGCTGGTGAGGCGCAGCGGAAAGACTGTCGATCCCTTCGTCTTCTCCACCTCGAAGCTTTAGACGTTGATCGAGATTTCGTTTTGCCGCTCGAACTTCCCAATTTGCTCCAGGGACATTGGGAACTCAATACCCTGGCGATTTAATACGGAAGCATATGGCGGATATGAACTTGGTCGATCAGGATGTCTTTCCGCAGGATGAAGAGCGGCGACCACTGCCCACGCGAAACACGCATTGTCCGGGGATTGTACACTGATCGTTGCATTCTTCAGCGATATTTCCCGCGGTAACTTGTGGTGGCACCCTGCGCGCAGCGGATTATATTTGTTGACATTGACGGTTAGGTTGAGGATTCTCGTCAATGCCCATCCGCTGTCACGTTCCTGGAACTCTTCCAGCGATGCCAGGGTGGGTTCGACGACGCATCGCTGGTACCACTCCTGCAGATCGGATGTGCCGAAGAGTTCGCAGTTTCAGATGTTGATGCTTTTACTAGCATGGATGTCACCCGCCACAAATTCACCGTTAAACACCGTGTTCACTTTGAAGTTTCGATGTTTCCTCAAAGCGCCCCGCACATGCTCCAGTACAAGGGTCGCCGCATCCTGGAGGAAATTGCGCGGCTCGATATAGTTCGAATTGAGCACGGCACCGGTTAAAACGCGGCTATCGAACGCAGTGTCTATTTCGCGCCACAAAAGTCTTGCGCTCGAATGTCCTGCACCTTCACGCACGAAACGGCCGCGTAACGAATGTTTCAGTCCTTCGAGTCGCGCGATTCGAGCAATCAGCGATTGTTGAACACCAATCGATAATCGCGGGCGTTTCACTCGGCTGTGTTCTTCCAGCGATTCGATACACTCGTTGCACCGTTCTTCCCACGCGAGGAATTCTTCCCGCGAAATCAATCGTTCAGATTGATCCAACAATCGGCGTTCTCCTTGCGCGAATTTTTCCATGGTCGTAAATGGATTGTAATGTCTTTTCCTCGCAACACGTTGCAACGATTTGAGGCTTTGTGCAGTTTACAGCGCGCTTTTAAGACTGATACCATGGTTTGGTATCTCTGTCTAACTCTTTTGGCGTACCCCCTCCCTCGAATGCACCGCATGCAAAAACGATGATCCGTCCCAACATGGTTCTGTGCAGTTTCTGCCGATACAGCATAATTCTTTCTATGATTCATGCGTATGACGAATTAGCGCGCAAAATCATCCGACACAGTTTCTGCTGACACCGCATAATTCTAAGATTCGGCGCTTCCCAAGGTATTATATTACATTCAACACGTGTCGAGACTTTTATCCTTGAGGATGGGGATTAAATTACATGCAATCGTGCGATATGCTGCGACGTTAAGATTGAAAAACATTATGGAAAATTTGGTAGCTTTAGAATAAAATGCGGTGGTGGGGAAACCAATTGCACCGCTATTTAAGCCAATCTCCCGAATGCTATTCCATCAATCGCTCAGTAGCCTCAGTGACTTTCGACGGAACAAATAGTGCTCTGAAAAAAAAAATGTGCAGTACCAGTGCCGAAGGAAACGTCGAACGTATGAATTATTACGTTCCGATCGTGCGAGATGATGGCGTAGCTCAATGCGGGGAGGATACAGTTTATTGGTAAGGCTTAATTTTCACATATTCTCAAAATTGTATTCCTAATACGAGCAGACAATTTCATAGCTTTGATTGTTCTCTTAGCCCGCGCCGAACATCGCGTATCATGGTCAGAAGATACGCATTAACATCTATGGACAGCAAATATTTGGAAATTGGAATCCACGTACGGCCTACGGTCGATGTAGAAATGGTTCTCGGTGGCAATCGTGGGATGTATCTCACGTTACCATCGTATACATGGCATGCGCTATGCAACAGTCGTACAGCCATCGAAGAACGTTCACGATTACCTGGATCACCTTCGATGCAGATGGATAAATTAACAATGGATTTTTGTGAGATCTATAATTCTCCGATTGTAAAGATGATGCTACATGATAAGCCACTGTTTTTCAAACCGGATACAGTAACATTTTTATTAAATCTTGAACCATGTATAGACTATGTGTATGCGCAGCTGCATCAAAATGTAAGAGATGTGCAGACGAAATTTGAAACTTTTGTCAACGTGCTACAGCAGGGCGATGTTGCCTGCGAAACATTAGATGCGCGTCGTGCTGCTAAAATCATATGTGATAGCGAACATTACTGTGAAGATTATCATATAGATTGCGAACTGGTAGCATGCGCCATCAATGATACTCTAGCTGATGCTCGTAGGAAAAAATGTTAAATTATATTCTTTTAATTTTAAATAAAATTTCTTAAACGTATATTATTTCTGTATTTTATTTACCCGTCCTCTTTCTCTCCTCGCCACGTAATTCTAAGATTTGCTGACGTCGCATAATTCTATTTCGTTCGAGCGTTTTTCACGCCGTAAATCAGATCTCAAAATGCTACTGCAGCGGTCAAGACGTATGTTACCGAGAGAAACGTTTTTTAAGAATTTATCGTATCTATGTCGAGCGCCTTAGGTGCAATTGCTTCAAAGTGAATCGCTTTTTGAAGTGGATCGTTTTTGAAGGAGACTGCTTTTGAAGGAGATTGCTTTCCAAGGATATCGTCAGTCGTTCGACGCATGGAAATACAATCAATTAATACCGTAAGTTTCCATTATCATATTTTTTAGTGAATCGTTGTGTTAGTAACTTTGAGAATTATAAAAAAAATCGGTTTCAGATTATGTCATTGCCCATAAATTTGAAACGTCCAGCTACCGCTACGATCACCGCTGCTGCGACAGTTATTCATTCACACAGTCCGAAAATGTATGTGGCGTGTCGAAATGTTGCGGTTCAAACCGAAGAAATTCGATGCGCAGAACTTTATGAGGCGGAAGCTAATCAGGATGGTGACATTTATTTAAAAGTATTTCGCAACCTAACGAATGACCATGCGTATGAGTACCTCGATGATGAGCAATATTGGTTGCGTCGATATGCGGACCAAATGTTTTTAGACTGCGATGATGTGTATATGAATATATCTCTGCGGAATCGTACGCATGCTCCAAAGAGTATGGTTTGGCGAAACGTGAAAACAGAGATTGATTATGATAACGTTTCCGCGAATAAAATATCGGGGCTTTGGGCTGGCGTTGTTGGAGTTCAAACTGACCCTGCGCAAGTTTCTGTAGATTTATTATTAAGTGAACTATTTGCTGATGACCCTATCGAGTGGGATACGTGGCCGCCTTCGTCGCCTTCGCCGCCTTCGTCGCCTTCGCCACCTTCGCCGCCTTCATCGCCGCCATCACCCCCATCGCCCCCCTCGCCGCCATCATAACTTTAATTTCTTTTTTCTATTTATTAGTTTTTTCTTTTCTTTTATATATTTTTATATTTTTATTTTCTATTTATATTGTATTTTTATATTCTTTTTTCTATTTTTCTATTTTTCTATTGTATTTTATATATTTTATTGTATTTTTATATTCTTTTATATTTTTTCATTTTTTTTATTATTCTATTTCAGGGTTGACTAACTGGCGACTCACGAGCCGCCGGGGGCCCCTCCGCCTTGCTGCCACGCTGAACGGTCCCCCTCCATACCTACCAGACTCTGACGATCGCACTCGATTCCTACTTCTTTCCTTCTCTTTCCGACTGCGATCGTCAGAGTCTGGTAGGTATGGAGGGGGTCGTACAGCGTGGCAGCAAGTCGAAGGGGCCCCCGGTGGCTCGTGAGTCGCCAGTTAGTCAACCCTGTTCTATTTTATTATTATATTCTTTTTATTATATTTATAAAATTTAAAATTCTATTTATAATTATAAATAAATTTCTTAAACCTATATTATTTCTCCGATTCATTTACCCTCCTTCTCTCCTCGTCACATAATTTTAAGATTCGGCGTTTCTACATGTATTATTTCTCTGCGTTGGAGAAAGAAATTTCAGCTGACGCCGCATAATCATATTCCGTTCGAGCCTTCTTCGCGCCACCACATGATGTCATCCCATACGGCTGCACCAAAGGATTCGAATTACGCAAGATCGCGCGATACGCTGCGACCTTAAATCGGAACGCTTTAGAATACTGTTAGCTTTAGAATGCATGCATGCTACATATCTGCTTGAAATAATATTTCTACATAATGGTTCTGTAGATCGTTGATTCAAAATTATTATTTCTCCGCATTGGGGGGAAAATTTCTGCTGCATATTGGTTTGGAAAAAAAATCCTGGGGGCCGTGCCCTCCCTGGGTTAGGTCTGAAAAAATTTTCGGGGTGGGCCAAGGTCTGAAAAAGACTTTTCGGGGGTCATTCCCTCCCTCTGAAAAATTTCCGACGGTGGGCCAGGTCTCCGCGGCGGCTCGGCCCGGACTGATCCCCTCCACGGTTGCGGCTTCCCCCACTCCGCGGCTCGTGCGCGCGCAACCGCTCTTCCACTCCCCGCAGGCCCCGCGCCCATGTTTCTCTCCGCCGCGCTCCCCCGCGCTCCCCTCAGAGGACCTGGGTTGGAACTCTCCTAGCCTTACTACTAACGTCTGCCAAATACATTTTTAAAACGTTTTCTGGACGTTCTTAAAATGTCCATTTTCACAAATCAAGCCGTGGACGTTCAGACCTAAAATGGACGTAAAATGGACGTTTTTAAAACGTCCTGTGCTATCTGGGTTAAGATGACACAACTACATATACACGGCTAAAATGCTGTGTTCATACATTCCATTACTCATATCGCGAACATTTTTTAATTAACCCAACAAAAAGAATCCCATTTAAAAGCATTGTCGTAAATTAATAGCTTTACAAAATTGAGGATATAAAAAAATTGCGCCAATTATAACAATGGCTATTTATACAAATAAGAAAATGTATTAAATAATATTAAGCAGATAAATTTTTATACAAATAAATATTTTAATACCAATAAATATTTTATTCAAATTACTTGGCGCTGCGAAACCGAAAAGAAGTTAATCGTCTTACAAGGGGAGTCCACGGTGAGGTAGTCATCGATTTTGATGAGCCTTGGCACGATGGATCTATGTCGAAAATAAGTAAATACGTGTCCGAGCGTTTCTGCCATTTGGCCTTAATAACAGAGATAATTACATGTAAATTATTAAACATTTCATAGCGCCAATGGAAAACATAAAAGCCATAACCCTAATTTAAGAATATGCCGTGGAGCGTTCGGTAAGACGTCGAGGTGGCGTTGCTGCGGTCGTGAGTTCGATTCCGCCTCTGTCTAGATATTTTTTTCATACTTTATTTTTTCCACACTGTATGAATAGTGAGAAAAAAAGGTAACGGTAGTAACGTTCACTAATTCTTTTAAATGTATAAATACAATTATTATTTTTTTTTTTTTGACGTGGGGAAATCTTCAAAAGACACCCCGACACCTCCAGAGGGGAATCCCCCGAGGGCGCCAGGGTAGTGTGGGATTTTTACCTACTAAAACCCCACGGCCACCATCGCGCGATGGGGTACCACCGGAAACTTCTAATAAGACTACGCAGTACTGTTCCTGAATAATTAATATACCAGAACATAAGAACTATTATATAATAACGAGCGGTAATCTCGAAAAATTAGCATCCCAAAATTAATATCAGTACACAATTCAACCTACAGTAACGAAATGAGATATATATTTATGTTCTTACGTTTCCATTATCTGCAGCTCTCCGGGTGATATTCGTCATAAAAACATTAGAAACATAAAATGTTTCTGCATGCAGCACACTTTATAAATCCTGATTTGCTACATCTACAATTCGATCGCGTCAGGTCTGTTGGAAAGCAAACTTCATTCACATCTGCGAACACAGACCTTGACGGAATTAATTTTGACGCAAACCAGGCGTATTTAATCATATCTTCAAAAATTGGAGCAGACAGTTGGTGGTGTATAAGTGAATGACTTTTAATTGCATCTTCCCTCGAAGATAGATGTTCATTCTTTTGCAGAACATCGAACGAATTTTGTAATTTTTTAATAAAATTGTTCATCTGCCTAAAGAAATAGACGTCCAACGGTTGACAAAAAGGCGTGCAGTGTGGGGGAATAACTGCTATTTGGGAGCTGCAGTTCCCTTCCTCATCCGTGAAAATACTATTTATTTCTTGCAGATCTGTCTGACCTCCCCACGAATCGAGGAGGAGCAGGAATTTCTGGTGCCCACAATACTCTTTCATGACGTTGGTCAGAAACGTCATAAAGTGATTTTTGTTAGTTTTCCAGATTTGGAGGCGGTTATATATACATTTTTGTATCTATGTGTTAAATTTTGGACGGTGGTGGCAACGCGAGGGTCAAAAGTTCCTTTCGCTTCTTGCAAGCAAAAGAAAACTTTCGGAAGGAGTTTTCCAGAAGCGGAGATGGTGTACTGTACTGTGTAACTATGCGTGACCTTATTGAAATCTCCAAGAAACACTTCTGTCATTTTTTCTCCCTTGTGAGACAAAACTCGCTGTATGTTCATTCGATACTCACAGCCACTTTGGTCCGTGTTTAACACGAAATCCGGATTAAAATTTAGAATTATTGTTGAAGTTGTTTTTTGAAATCCTTCTGCTATCTTTAAAATCGTGGGCAAATCCAAAGCATTTCGCGATTTAATATAACGAGTCACTTTCCTCTGGCGAATCGACTTCTTCAATTTGAATTTGCTGACCCAACCGTGCGATGCGGAAAACGAAAAATTTTCCCCTTCACATTGCATAGCCGCTTGAGTGGCCCATTGCTGCAGCATTCTTGTTGTAACAGGCTGTTTTTGTTGCCGAGTTTCATGGAATCGGTCGAGAGTCCATTTATTTATCATATTATGTTTTTCCATTACTCCTCCACCGCTTTCAATTTCTGTTTGCCATCTATATATACGATTTTTGGAGTCGATCCAAATTGGATTCATCCGTAAATAAAACATTTGACCATTGCATCTGTCTCCATCGCATATAACGGCGAGCATAGTCTAAGCGCAACCTCCTATGAGTCCTGTTTAGCATAGGAACGCGTACTGGTCGACGGGAATGAATACCCCTCTCTTTAAGCCGATTTCTGACGGTCTGCGTACAAACAGCACGCTGCAACCTACGATTGATCGTATCGCGAGCCACATCTATTGCAGATATGTCACGGTGTCGAAGAACGTGTCTAACAATACTTCTATCATCCCTTGCGGTTGTCTCACGTTTGCGGTCCTGGCCGCGTTACCTACCGAACAGGCCAGTCTGCTGAAATCGAGCGAATGTGGCATTCGCATAACAAAACACACCATCAGAATTCGGGAGACCTCTTACGTAGTATTGCATGGTATCCACGATGTGATCATTAGTATTCTGACATTCGGATACACTATAATTAGGTACTGCCCAAACAGCATCACGAACTTTGAGAACGCGGTTTTTAGAAATTGAAAAAATCTGAAATAGATCAGGTCTATATTTTTTTCGCAATCTATTGTACTCTATTATAGCCGAATCTTGTGCCTTTACGGATGATGGATCATAATTCATAAGATGGAGTCCTTGTAATGTGGTCACCCGAGAAAGAGCAACGTAAATTTGTCCGCAAGTAAACATTGAATTACCTGCTTCTATGACAGCATTCTGCAAGCTTAGTCCTTGACTTTTGTGAATAGTTATACCATAGCTGAGGCAAATCGGAAATTGGTTTCTAATAACGAACGCTCTATCCATTACTTCAAATTTAACACTTACTCGTTTTATCATATGTTCTTCCTCCGTGGGTAATATATTTTCAATTTTTCAACATCATTATCAACACCTCGTGTAACTGAAACAAGTTTAGCAATGGTACCGTTGACAAGACTTAGTGTAACATCAATATTTCTTCTAATCATGATTTGCACTCCTACTTTAACAATTACGACTCTTGCAAGACCCGCCGTTCGGGAGCTATCATCGTCATTATTGTTTAGTACCTTCGACACCCTTTTTTTCAAGTACGGTGCACAATTCATTGTATCATGAGCAATCAAATGAATTTCTTCGGACGGAAATCGACTCAGCATTGCAGCGTTCAAAACATCACACTGTACACATGTGGGAAGTAAACACACCGTATTAGATCCAACATTAAGCATGTAATCACTTAATTCCTTTAATCGATCATTACAGTTTGTCGCTTTGAAATTTAATTTCCTCGATTTTAAAAGCTTTGTATCCGTAACGGTCACTACTCCGGTGCGAAATCACGACAGGATATCTCTGTAAATATTATCACCCTGCTGTCGCATGTTTATTGTCAATTCGTCATACCTAAACAAGGCAGACCATAAATTATAAGAACCTAATCCTCCAACATTTTTCTCCATACTCTTATTGGATAATTGTATAAAAGCAGGTGCTTCGTGAACAGGAGGAAGTTGTAGTAAGTCACCAAATAGCAGAATAGGTATTTTTCCGAACCAAGCATCATCGGAATCTGCAGTATCAAATATTTCTGTAAGTCGTAGATGTATGTACAGGAAAGTTACGTTAGAAACCATCGAAATTTCATCGATGATTACTAAAGCAACATTTTTTAGTTGATCTCGTACAATTTGAAGAGCTGCATCGCTAAGTTGCCTATACTGGGCTGTATGCCCATGTTCTACAGGTAATTGAAATAATCGGTGTATGGTAAGACCTTCGATATTAAAAGCTGCGATTCCAGTAGGAGCAGTTACTGCTGTGTCTTTTCCGATACTCTGCTTGATCCAGTGCCTGATAGTTTTTATTAAAAGACATTTCCCAGTGCCACCTTCTCCACTCACATAAAGCCTGAGAATATTATCGTAAGACGTCAAGGACTTAGTAACTTCATCAAATATCCGCTTCTGATCATGGTTCAATTCCGAAATCATTTCTTGAAGATCACCAAAGTCAAATTTGTTTCCTACGTCTTTAAAATCTTTCATGGCACCAACAGTTTCAACGGGGACACACTCTAATGGGTGATCGCCTTGATCATTTTCTTCTTGTTCTACAGTATTCAACACGTTCTTTTCAATTTCTTCCTTTATATGATCACGGGCTTCTTGAATATCCGTTATTCGTTCGTGATACTGAACTGCTTCTGTCAATTGTGATTGTAGCGACAAAAAAGCTTCCGCATATGTGTTAAATCCATTTTTCAATTCGTCGGTGTTTCTCCAAGGTTGGAATAATAATAATAATGAGAAATAATAATTCTCAGGTTGGGTTTGAACATTGTACTTATAGTGATTGATAAGATACCCTCTTTGCCTTTTTTTCAAAAACAAAGATTCACTGATTTCATAATATTCAGTTTCTTCAGACGGTCTAATTTTAGTAACGTCATACCACATAGCAAACTCGTACAGATGCATAGATTCTAATTCCTTAGGTCTGTTAGGGTAGTAATCATCTATGAGGGATGGACAAAATATGTCTGCGGATTCACCTTGCAGTTCGTCAATCTCTTTGCGAGTTTTCAATTTCCTACTTCTCAGTATATTTACATCTAACCATCTAATAGTAGTACTGGAGTCAGTGCCATACAATGATAATCCTAAAAGAGTATCAGCACATTCAAGCGCTCCACATTCTCTATGATTTAGCATACGCATTCCAAGGTTGCACAGCAGACTAGCCAATGACTTAGTAGAATTTATTGCTGCCATAGTGTCGGTAGCGTAACTTTTTTCCGGCTTAGATACGTACTTAGTACAGTAACATGTTACCAACCCTGTCTTTCCCCAATATATTGTATATCCAAGTTACCTCTCCAAACCGTGAGAACGGGTGCATTATAATCATTGATACGGACTTCCTTTATCGAACGTGGAAGATCATAGAGTCTACCTTTTGCTTTCAATTGTTTTCTAGCACCTATAGACACAGCCACATCCCTTATTATCAAAGTATCTGTAACTGGACGTGGAAATGAAAATCTACATAATTTACAGAAGGAATTTTTAGTTTTTTTGTTGCGTAAACAGCAGGGGTTGAAACGGTTCCGAAAATAACTGTTTCAAACTGTTATATATCGGTTCTGACTGAAACAGTTATGAAAGAACCGATATTCCGAATAACTGTTATAAGGAACCGAAATTTCTGGCTATATCGATTTCGGTTACGGTTCTGCAGAACCGATATTATATCGGTTCCGTAACGGTTATATATCGCTTTTATAACAGTAATGTATCCTATCGGTTACACATCGGGTATGCATAACACGTTCCAAAATATTTACGATCAATGTGAATTTTTTTAATGGAAATTCGATTTGTTTATAAGTCTTTTTATCGCTGGGCCTCTCTATCAGGTGTCTCTCTTTTTAAAACTCCATCAATGCAGGAAAAGCCGAAATGAAAGACAGCATCTGTAAATTAAGTACTGAAAAGAGGGATTCTAGATAGCGAAGCTCAGCGATGAAGGATCTTATAAACAAACGCGAAGAACGATTCTCTGGGTCGGAGGGTTTAAGGCCAATGGGCCAGAGTCACTTGTATTCCTGAGCTAGTTGCGAGCACGTGGAATTTAATACAAAAATTTTTATATTTCCCAACAAGACATATCGTCGTCCTCGAGACACTGTCTTTATTAAAAAAAAAAGTTAATAATCTTCATAATTAATATAAAATTAGTAGATAGTAAGTTTGTAGATATTAGGAAAGTTATTGCTGTTAATGTTAGCAATACTTTAAATTAAGTGTCAAATTAATATTAGTCGTAGCGTATAATAGTTATTAGTGATATTTAAAAACATATCGACATAACGGACCGAAAGAAATGCGACATTGTTCGTAAATATTTTGAAACGTGCGATGACAGCATAAAAATGCGATGTATAGTTGGAAGTTGTTCTTCAACAATTTCGGTATATAATTTACTTTGTTTAAATTTTTAATAAGGGTTTAACTTAAACGTAACTTTAAAAAATTGATTTCAAACTACTTTTGAGAATCAATTTATTCTTCCCAGATTTATTATTTAATCATAATTTAAAAGGCCCTTACGCATGGTTGAGGCGAGCCCAATCCCATGGCGAGAGTTTACTGTATAACCGATATATAACCGTTACGGAACCGATAGAATATCGGTTCTGTAGAACCGGAACCGAAACCGATATAGGCCAGAACCCTTTTCACTCGTAACTGTTTCAAGATGATTTCGGTTCTCATAACTGTTTCGAGAACCGAAACCGATATCATAACTGTTTTCAACCCCTGGTAAACAGTAACTATTGCATTTATGCATTTGATGTGCAATTACACGACTATATAATTCTGGCGAGACATGCGGTGATGGTGATCTGCAAGTGACATATCTCTTAATGAATGCTGCTGTACATACATCTTCCTTCGAAGATTTATCGATTATAGGAGCATTTTCAATCCAAATTAAAAGATGAAAATGTTGTGATCCCCTGCTGTGATATTCTCTACGCCAAAAGTAATGAGTGTCCTTGCCAATCGTGTTGTCGGGCGAACAAATGAAATCCAGTATAGCGTGGAATGTATTATTTATAAATCGAGCAGTTGAAACGGGATCAGAAGCAATGAGTTCGTTCGGGGACATTTTAGCCACTGATGGGCCGTTTACTTCACGAAGATATTCTATTAAATCTGTCCATAGCCACACACTTGGACTGAGCGTGAGGAACCATGTAGCTGGTCCATAATGGTGTATCATACAGTTCAAATCATTTCTCGGTTTTCGCCAATAATGTGCTGCATTACGTAATCTGGAAAATATAGTGTTCAAGTTCGTTTGTAGCTGATCTTTAGAGAGTTGCTCTAGAAAACCAGCAGCTGTGTATTGTTCACGTGGATTTGCGACATTCATTTTGTGAAAAATTCCAGCGTTCAATTGTCGCATATTGGTATCGCGTAATAAATGAAAAATATATTGCATGTTCAATCGAAATTGCGAATGCTTGGACATCAGTTTGGACTTAATGAATTCATGATCAGTCAACCGAATCAATATTTCTTCGTGCTGTCCGTTCACCCCATAAGGATATAAATCTTCGAAACATTTCACATGTAAGTGTTCAGCACGATGGCCCAACGGAATGCCCTAAACTTTAAACATTTGATAGAGTGCGGTAGCAGATTCATTAACTTTTTTGCCATACATTGGATAAATCGTAAACTGATCATAATATGAATCAGATTGTGACATTTGCGTCAATAGTGCACGTTTGTGGTTTTCATCGATATTAAGAATTTCACCTTCAACGTCCTCGATAGATTCGTTATTATTATCATTGGCAACAACTTCTTCTTGAAATTCTGTATCTGGTAATTTGGCATTCAGCAATAAATCGTACGATTGTAGTAAAACAATTTCTGAGTATAGAGAATTATTGGCTTTCAACCACATTAAGGCATTCCATACTTTCTTCAAGTCAACTAACTTTTCCCAAACTATTTTAGATTTTGTTGGACCGCCCCGCACCAATATGAATAATTCATGATTATGATTTAAAGGTTCAGTCGAAGGACATATTTTTTTTAAATTTTCTTCTAACGGCAAAGGAAGGTGAAATGTTCTCCCCTTTACTTTTGGAAACATATGTTTATGTGGCATATTTTTACGCATTACTGTATTCATTCTCACAATCGTTTGAAACGGTTTAGCTCTTTGAATGAGATATCGTTCGTAATCGTTCAACAATGCTATTTCTGGAACTGAACGTACATCCATCTTATTTAGAATACATTTTGGTGGTATGGAATCGTTGCGAATTTTGTCGTGACAATATCGGCAAATAAAATGCATGTCACCAACTTTGTATCCAATATGATTTAACAAAGTTTGCATTATATTTCCCTTATAGGTTCTCTTAGAAACATCAAACTTACGAACTTCTCGTTGAAAACAGAGTTTCTCGCAGGAAACGCACGGGATGCGTGGTGTGTCCACAGACCGCTTTGTGAAAGCTCTAAATGCTAAATAATATCGTGATGTAATCTCTTCTTTGTTCAAGCTTATTTCACTATTATTTTTTTGTAATGCTTCAGCTTCTTTCCGAGCTTGCAGTGTTATTCGTGCAAGTGTTTCAAGGTCACTATCGTTTAAAACTTTGTCTAAATTGTGTAATTGGTCTTTATAAATGCTCGCTATTTTGTATATCATTCTGTTCAAATGTCGTAAATCCGGAAAATGAGGTGCCAAAATCTCAATGGCTAAAAAATTGGACTTACATAGTTCAGGGTTTATGTAACAACCATGAGAATGACCAACTTTTTCAGCATGCACTTTATTTGAACAGCTACTGATATGATTGTTCAACTTATGTACCTTTTTTAATGAGCATTCTAACAATCGTTTGAAGAAATCCTGTAAATTATTCAGAATTTCAACATCTTTTGTTTTACAAAGATAACTGCAATGCCATGCTTTTGTCGCCTTTTTCGATTGCAATACAGGTAGAACGTTTATAGCTTTCCCTTCCGAATTCAGTATGATTGATTCAGAACCGGTGAAAGTATGGTACGAACTTTCCGCAAAATATGATTCCGAAGAAGATGTATGTCCGGATTCTCCACACAAAGCATTAATCCTGTCGTTAACTTTTAAACATTTTGCTGCGCGCGTTAAGGAAACTTCCACTTTTTGTTTACAATCTTTCAACAGTTTCCTCATTTTCAAAATGTACTTTTGCCTAATATGAAAACACCATTTTATTATACGCTCAGCTTCCAATCTACTTGCTTCTCCGAACGGCATGCTAATAATTTTTGAAAGTTTTCTAATATAAGTTTCTTTGTTATTTTTGGTTGCTATATTGTTATTTGTTACAGCAATATAACGATACTTTTTTATTATTTTCTGAGCAGCACGACGTTTCGCTACTTTATTATAATAATTATCTTCCTTACGTATTTCATTATATACTTTCCGCTTTTTGGATATAACTTCTTTATTTACCTGATAATAAATTTTTTGCTTTTCGCATATCACTTCTTTATTTGCGTCACAATGCACTTTCCGCTTTTTGATTGTACCTTCTTTATTTAGTTCATAATAATTTTTTCGCTTTTCGCATGTCACTTCTTTATTTGCGTCATAATGCACTTTTTTCTTTTTTATTATATCTTCTTTACGTGCGTTATAATATTCATAATTATAAAGTTTTATGCTTTCCTCCCTTTTTTTACAATCTTTGCCTTTTTTCATATTACACTCCCCTTTCTTTGCTTTATTAACAGCTTTTCTTTTTAAACTAATTTCCTCTTTATGTCTTTTATAATAATTAGAATAGGTGGTGACACGAAGTCCCATAAGGTGATAGGTCTATTCTATACCTCGTCTGTGGTGTCACCACCCAAACTGTGTTACCGACCCATAATTTGAGGACTGAATTTAGCGACCTCTGTTCATGAACAGCGTCCAACTCAAGAACTACTCTGAAATGTGTTGAAATACTGAAATATGTGTGCGTGCTTGTATACATGTGACTTGTTTAGAGTGAGAGTTAAACATAGAGGATGGGCTTTCGCTAAGCTACGCTTTGGCTCGGTTTGTCAACGACTCACGCCGGATTTCTCTTTGAAAATCTATTTTGGGGATCAGGAACCTATATGGCGCTGCTATATGGCACTTCTTATGAGCTTATACAAACTATAAATTGCAAGATGAAATTGATTGTTAGTATTTTACATGTAGTGGAACATTTAACTAATATTTTCACGTGTCGTACGCCGAAAAATGTTAAAAATTGACGCTATTACTAACATTCCCGCAAATCTCTGCACATCGCGCGTGTCTAAATAGACGGTGCCCATCCTACGACACGCAAAAATCATTGAAAATAATGAATTAAAAAGTTTTTGTAAAATTTATATTCGTAGTTTTTGGGATCCGAGGCCCCTAAATCCCTACGTTTCGTTACAAATTGATTGGTTCTGTCCTTATTAACTATTAAATGGATTTAAAAATGATAAAAAACATCTAAGATGTAAGTACACGAGCGTAAGTATCGCTTACGTTAAGATTTGGGCACACAGCAGTTCCGTGAAAATTCACGTACAATTTAGGTACTCTTCGTTACTTTCCTCAATTACTTTACTCCAAGTACTTACCATTACAGTCATTAAAAATAATCAGGATTTTATCAAGTTTGGTGTCATTTTCATCAGAAAAATACTAGTAATCCATTTGTGATATTTCTATGATAGAAATTGGCATACTGGTTACTGAATGGCCTATTGCTGACTTTGTCCTTATGACACTACTTTAGCGTTTATGACCCCCGAGCTGCATCGTTTGAAAGCTTTTACCTAAGAACCCCTCAGGGTCGTAAAAAAAGGTACGCGTTACCGTTCAACCGATTTCAAGACAGCGTACAGTGAAAAGGCAAGAATGTCGTGGCCATTGAATTTTAACTTTCTGAGTACGAATACAGATCCGACACTGAAGGAAAAAGATAAATGAGTATAATGGTCTTGAATTTCAAAATTTTAAGCTACGATAAGGTTGACCGCGGCGGTATACACCTGCACGGAGAGATTTTTCGCCTCCTGCGTGTAAAAGCCACAATAATGACGCATCATTCCAAAAAAATGACATTAATGGAAGCCGGTATAAGCGTGGCGTTGAGTAGCTAAAAGTTTAAAACAATCAGACACAAAAATTCTACAAAAAAAATTAAAACACCGGTACTATCAAAGACACGTCTGATTAGTTTCCCCTTAAGACTTATCTATGCATACACTGCATTAAAGATAAAATTATGAAAAAGAAAACCAGAACAATAGATTCTGAGGTCTGCAAACGCATTGTTGGACGTGGCTGAAACCGCGACGTCGAGTCTGTCGACATCGACAAAAGAACGAGATGGTCGGCGGCCGACGAAGGCAACCTCTTCGGAGAGCTGCCAGCGACCGCTGGACAGCAGTGATCCCCGAGCTTCGAAAATTTTGGGATGGTCTCTTTCAAATTCACGTGGTAAAGAGCTATTGGGAATTTCCCGGCCCAGGTAAGCGAGCTGCGCGCTCCGCTTTTATGATCGATTTACCACTCACCCCAGATTACTGTAATGAGGTTTGAAAACAATGTCGACTGGTCTCGTACCCGTCTCAGTTTCAAAATTTTTAGCTACGACAGGGTTGACCGCTGCGCTATACCCCTGTGCTGAGAGATTTTTCGTCACCTGCGTGTAAAAGCTACAATAATGGCGCACCGGTCCAAGAAATGGAAAATCATAATTAAAACCGACTTCAAAAAAATTAAAATGCGCTAAAAAGTAAAAAATAATTTTGTTCCTTATTTAATCTACGACACTCAATTTTTTTTTATCAGCGCCTCATCATTTGCACTGCGTAACTCTGGCACCGGCTTAAAAAAAATTGAGTGTCGTAGATTAAATAAGGAACAAAATTATTTTTTATTATATGTCTGTATTATATCATATACACCATCATTAATGTATGCACAAACACATGATGAATGGGTGGGATTCAGCAACAGGTGCTCTTAAAAAACATTGAAGCACTCTTTTTACAAATTACGTTATTGCAAGCGAATGAAATTTTTTTGCATTAAATAAACCGGAATAGGACAGCAAAGTTAAAAGGCGAATGTGATATCGTTTTATTTTCATCCTCCTTTCTCTTCCGTTGAACGGAATATGTTCATAAGACGATTTTTAAATTGTTACTCTAACAGAAACATTTGTAAATCGCGGGCTTCGACTAAAAAAATAACACAGTTATACCCGTGCTTAATTCTAATTCGACACTAAAATGGTAAGGGGGTCCTAAGACCCCCCAAACCGGTGACAGATAAATACATTGGTTGATAGGTCTATCCTATACCTCGTCTGTGATGCAATGTAGGAAGATTTCGATAATTACCGGTATTGATATTTACTAAAAAGTGGGCTTTGATCGTCGAATGTTTTCCATGCATCTGGACTAGCTTCAGTTCCTTGTGGTTCTTCTTCACCCGAAAGGACGCCACGTTACACGTATTTTCGAAGCTGCTTCCAAAAATGTAAGTAATAAAAATACGATTCATTTACTCATAGCAGAGTTATTGTTATTCATATACTCTAACCCGGTTAACTATTAGCGTTAGTTTAATAATTCGTGATTCGTGACAATGAATAAATATATTCGTGAAAATGAATAAATATATTCGTGACAATGAATAAATATATTCGTGACAATGAATAAATATATTCGTGACAATGAATAAATATATTCGTGACAATGAATAAATATATTCGTGACAATGAATAAATATATTCGTGACAATGAATAAATATATTCGTGACAATGAATAAATTCCCACGTTTTTTAGTGACAAATAAATCACACGAATAAATTTCTCGCGAAAAAGGCTACCAAATGTGCATTCCCACGAATAAAAATCACGAATAAATTTCTCACGAATTAAACTAACAAATGTCCATGTAAGTTACAACATTTTAAAAGTATTTGGTAGGCACTTTGACTATGTAATTTATCTTTTTTGCTAATAAATTGTCTTTAAATTTTTGTAGACCCCAAACAATGGAGGAGGAGCTTTTGTTTGGTAAGATTTAATAATTTTATTAACGATTAACGATAAACTTTCTGAAAAATTAACTTTCTAAAAATAAAAACATTTATTCCAATTTATTTTTCCTGATCCAGACTATGAGGACGATTTAATTATAACGGTGCCTCCACCGGCAACGGGGCCTCCACCGGCAGCGGGGCATCCACCGGCAGCGGGGCATCCACCGGCAGCGGCGCCTCCACCGGCAGCGGGGCCTCCACCAGCAGCGAAGCCTCCACCGGCAGCGAGGCATCCACCGGCAGCGGGGCATCCACCGGCAGCGGGGCATCCACCGGCAGCGGGGCCTCCACCGGCAGCAGGGCCGCCCCCAGGTCGACGCCGCCAGTGGCCTACGTGTAAGTGTTCTGTTTGATTGTATGTTTGTTTGTATGGATCAAATCTGGCAACTCAAATTTAACCCACTTCCAACTCTCCAATTGTCTTGAAACTTTGCAGGCGTGCGTAGTTTGGATGACAATACAATTTAAAAAAAATAAAATAAACCCCGAGCGGGTTAAATGGAAGTGGGTTAAATTTGAAGCTGAATTAAATCGTTTTATAAATCAATGATTTCTGTGATTTATTTAATTACCTTTTTAATTAAGTTCATTTAATTTATCATTTCAGATCGAGGCACCCGCGCTGGACAATCTCGGTGGCAAGATCAATTCATGAATTTCTTGCTGAAATTGAGTGCAGCCGAGTATTCCTGGGGGAAGAGGAGGGGGCGGGGCAGGAGGGGGGAGGGGGGTCAGGGGTACAAAATAATAGTGTTAATAAATTTAAAAAATAAAAATTGATAAATTTATTTATAGATCACTTTATTGTATTTCTAAATTTTCTAACACTTGTCTGCGCGCTGTTAATTTGTATTCTTTCATTCAAAGTAACGAATCAAAATTAACTTTCTCTTTTTCACTTCGCTTCTTCGCCTTCTCCCCTTTTCTCTACATAAGTAAAAATTAACTTTCTCTTTTTCACTTCGCTTCTTCGCCTTCTCCCCTTTTCTCTACATAAGTATATGTATTCCATATCGATTGAATTGATTTGATATGTGGTTACAGGTTGATTTCAAGTCGTTAGAATTTATGACAATTCAAATTTGGCCAACTTACCTTGTGTTTGAGACTGCATTTTGGTTGCAATTCAATGGTATCAATGGTATACAACGATACATATTTGTAAAAACACGTGGCATCTCAAATTTTGACAACTTACCTTATTTGATTTGACACTCGTCAGGTTATAACCTGACTGTAAGCTGTCAAAATTTGGAGTAGATTGCATAGTGAAGATAGCGATTGACGAACGAAACATGTATTAGTTCGTTTTGGCTGAAGGTGTGCGTGTAACGCGTGTATACGTATTATACTGACGAAAATTTTCTTGGAGAAGAAGAAAAAAAAAAATCTTACCGTTTCCGACAGATCCATGAGACGATAGTACGATATCTCTGTCATGCGTGGACCGATTTTATTGAATTTGGTCCTATTCGAAAGCTTATATGCGGTTTACATAAGAAAAATGCCTTTAAATTTAGGAAATATTGCAGGCGTGATGAGATAATTAATGAAATAAGTTTCAGGTTAGGTTGGAATAGCCCGGGGACGAGTAAATGATAGCGGTAGCGACAGTCGACATATACAGGGTGTCGATCATGTACTTGGCGTCGAGACGCTACCGCGTCTCTAGATAATAGAAAACGATAAGGTTAGTAATGACAATGAAATAAAATGATATGCGCTTACAGTGATGTCGAAGGTTTGTAATCCTATTGGGAACGTTGCACAGAAGCGAATGTTAGCACTATATAATATATGTTTTAAGAGATTTAGGAATGTGTCGTAATGAAGTGATTCGCGTAGCGGATGTTGCGCAACTAGCTGTGTGCGGTCCATGTGGCGCTGGTATGTATACAAAGCGATGGAATGTCACGTATGCAGGGAATTTGCGGTATGCGCGATGACTCATGCTTAAAATATGTGTTATGTAATCGGAATGTCTCGATGAGTCCTGCGCGAAATATACGTCGCAATAGCTAAGTTGTCGGTCCTTTGGGACTTTGAAAAAGGAGGGTACTCAACCCATTGGATGATTTTTGGGGGTTTTGATTGAGAAGTTTGAGGGTGGCTTGCATTTGATTTTGATGTGTAAAGAGGGGAGGAGAAGAAGTCTTGATTTAAGAGTTTTGGGATGAGGGACTTGTTTGAACTTTAAATGTGAGGGAATTGATCGTGCCTTCTAGGGCGAAGAGGGGAAGGGGATTTTGTATTTGATCGTCTGGAGATGGGGACCGCTAAGGTACATTGTCCAGGCGATTCGATGATTGGGGAAAGGGTTAAGAGTTGCGGTTTTATAGATAGTTATGGAGTTGTGGGGGATTTTATAGGGAAGATGCTAATTAGGACCGCGCGAAAAATAGTGGGACGTCACATAATAATAAATAATTAATAATAATAATGATGATGATCAGGTCGAGCCACCGATTCGGACATCGACGACTCCCAACCAATCAGCGCGGCCCACGGCTATGCCGGAGACAATGCTAATTAAGGAGGGAGAGACAATAGCTAATTAGTCTAGGTGTTAGCCCCGAGATGGCCCGACCAGACCATTACCGCGATCGCCCAGCGGCGGCACCGGTATTGGTAGCGAGTTCGAATGTCGCGCTTCTCGCAGCAGCGAGCATGCGCCCGACTGGTAGCATCGCCGCGGCCAATCCCAAACAATGGTTATCAATGAAGTATTGCCTGCAACTTGAGAGCAACGAATTCAGGAATAATGTAATTGGTGTAGTAAATTCTTAAAATATGAATAAGACTAGAAATCTCAACATTATCATTTATCAGAATAATAATTATATCAAAATCATATAACTCCAGAATTATTTATTTCATTATTTCATTTATCAGAAGAACAATTCTATTTTTAGGTTTACTATATTACCCATCAATAAATATAAATATTTTCATTTTAATAAGAATATTTATTAAAATTGGTTTATTCCCGTTCAATTACTCATTTAATTTAATAAGTAAATCAGTCAATTTTATAAATCTAAGAATATTAATAACTTTAATAAAATTTATTCCACTTAATATTCTTCATCTAACAAGAGAAATAAACAATCTAATTATACCAGTAACTTTAGTAAGAATAATAATCTCACCAATTATAATAATTAATAAATATTCAATTAAATTAATTATATCCTACTCATCAATTCATCAAACTAGTTTAATAATAATAGTTATATATATAAATTTTAATATATTTATTTTATACTTTATTTTATACTCAATTATAACACTAAGTTTAGCAAATATATTAAATAAAATAAATAATACATTAAAATATGAAATTATTATAAACAAAAAAAATAAAAATTATATTTTTCTTAATAATAATTTCATACTCCTACTTCCCTCCTATATCAACATTTATTATAAAATAATCAGTAATTCAAAACATATTATTAATAAATAATATATTCCAATTAATCACCATTATTGTAATACTTTCAAGATTCATTATAATCTGAAGATACTTAAACTTTATAAATACTAACATCTATAACTATCACAACTTTAACAAAATATTTATGAAAAAATCACCACTTGATTCTCAAAAAGAATTATTCATGCTTTGAATACTCGTAATAGGTTCTTTAATTTACATATATTTTAATTTCTAAATTATATTATCTTTAAACTTGCAATTTAACATTTAAGCTTAAACTATAGAAACCATAATCTATAGCTCCAGAAATATTACTTCATTCGTAAATTTACAGTTTACTCCTTTTATCAGGCATTGAACTTTATCATAATCACAAAAATTTTAAGTTAATTAAAACTCTTAATCTTAAAAATTAATAATATATTTGTGACGTCCCACTATTTTTCGCGCGGTATTATTCTCAGAACTCTGTCATAAATCTCAAAACCACCTCCACCAAAGTCCCTCAAACTCAACTCTTATCCTCTTTTCCCCAATCGCTGATCACCTTGACGATGTACCTTAGCGGTCCCCATCTCAAGATGGTCGGTACGAAACCTCCTTCGCTTATTCGCCCTACGAGGCACCAATCCCTCCTTCATACTTGAATTTAATCAAGTCCTTCGTCTCAAAAACCTCTTAAATCGAGACCACGTCTCACTCCCCTCTTTACGACTCACCGAGTCCAAGCCATTCTACCCCTTTTCCTATTAAAACTCCCAAAATCCATTCGATGGGTTGAGCATATTATTCCACAGTCATAAAAACCCCGGAAGTATAATTACGACGAATATTTGGTGTACGTGACAGAAAATGCGTCTAATAATAGACGCACCTTTGTAAAAACCCCGGAAGTCCTACTGCGACTTATTCATTAAATAGGTCAAGGCCTGTACCGCGCTTACCCCCGCGACAAACATATAAATACGAGGGGACCGAGGCAAAAGTCCTCTTTCGACAGAAATCTTTCGACGAAGTTACATTACAAAGTTTATTTTTATTAAGTTCAGTGTTCATCATCATCGTAGATCCTCGTAAGCAATTACAATTACCATTTTTATATATATCTGCATATCACCATCATCCATATCATCTTGTCTTATTACTATTCTTTCTACTCATCATATTATTTGTATTATCAACGCTTATTGCATTTCATGATATTTTGTATTATTTCGCTTATTGCTTTATTATAATATTTTGTATTATTTCGCTTATTGCTTTATATCATTTCATTGGCTTATTTCCATGTGTTTCATGTTCATATTCTTATATTGACACATTTATATAAATGTTATGTGCAAATGCTTAATGTCTAACGCATTCTCATGTTAATATTGCTATAAACATAACCTGTGCATATATTCGGGTTTCAAGCTAATAAACCTCTTTGCTTAAATCACGCTTCGAACTATTGTGTATATTCTTCGGGTACAAAGACCCCAAAACCAAAACAAATTGGAGCAACAGCTGATTACAGTTCGGTTCGCGAACGCGAAAGTGCTTGCAGTGTTTACCAACGTTCTTTTGCACGGGCCGTGTACAGCCGTATGCCTAGACGGATATCGCGGAAACATTGCGTGTAACTTCTTATGTGAATGCAACGTTAAATCCAATTACCGGGCCAAACCAAAACAAGTGCTCTAACGGGTGTTCCCCGGATACCATTCGCCTTTAAACTTTCCTGGTCGATCAGTGTGCTGGATGCAAGATTCGCGCCTGACCTCCTTCCACCCTCAGTGTGAAGGATTAAAGATTCGCGCCTGACTCCTTTCTACCCACAGTGTGCTGGATTAAAGATTCGCGCCTGACTCCTTTCTACCCTCAGTGTGAAGGATTAAAGATTCGCGCCTGACTCCTTCTACCCTCAGTGTGCTGGATTAAAGATTCGCGCCTGACTCCTTTCTACCCTCAGTGTGAAGGATTAAAGATTCGCGCCTGACTTCTTCTACCCTCAGTGTGACGGATTTAAGTTTCGCGCCTGACCTCCTTCCACCCTCAGTGTGACGGATGCAAGATTTGCGCCTGACCTCCTTCTACCCTCAGTGTGACGGATTTAAGATTCGCGCCTAAAAGCTACCAACCCCAGTGTGTAGGATTTCACATTCTCGCCTGACTTTCTCCCCACATAGTCATCGTTCCCTAAAGACCTCCACCCGGGACGTGACATATTAATATAATATAAATTTTAATATATTATAAAACATGATTATATTCAACTAATCATAAAAATATTGGTATATTATATTTCATCTTTGCAATATGAGCAGGAATAATCGGAGCATCCCTAAGATTTATTATTCGAATAGAATTAAGAAATCCTGGAAAATGAATTAATAATGACCAAATTTATAATTCAATTGTAACCTCACGTGCTTTCATTATAATTTTTTTCATAGTTATACCATTCATAATCGGAGGTTTCGGAAACTGACTCACACCATTAATATTAGGAGCGCCCGACATAGCATTCCCACGAATAAATAATATAAGATTCTGATTACTACCTCCATCTATTCTAGTCATTATAATAAGAATAATTATAAATTCAGGATCAGGAACAGGATGAACAATTTACCCCCCATTATCATCCTATTCTTATCACCCATCATCATCAGTAGATTTAACAATTTTTTCTCTTCACATCGCATGAATCTCATCAATTATAGGAGCAATCAATTTTATTGTCACAATTCTAAATATAAAAAATATCTCAATAAATTATGATCAACTTCCTCTATTCCCATGATCTGTATTTATTACAACCATTCTATTATTAATTTCTCTTCCAGTGCTAGCAGGAGCAATCACCATACTTCTTTCTGATCGTAACTTAAATTCATCATTCTTTGATCCAATAGGAGGAGGAGATCCAATTTTATATCAACATCTATTTTGGTTCTTTGGTCACCCAGAAGTATATATTTTAATTCTACCAGGATTTGGATTAATTTCCCACATCATTTTTAATGAAAGTGGAAAAAAAGAAACATTTGGTAATATCGGAATAATTTACGCTATACTTGGTATTGGATTTCTTGGATTTATTGTATGAGCCCACCATATATTTACAGTAGGTCTCGATGTAGATACACGAGCATACTTCACCTCCGCTACAATAATCATTGCCATTCCAACAGGAATTAAAGTATTTAGATGATTAGCAACTTATCATGGAACAAAAATTAAATTAAATCCTCAAATTTTATGATCCCTTGGATTTATTTTCCTTTTCACTATAAGTGGATTAACCGGAATTATATTATCAAATTCATCAATTGATATTATTCTACATGATATATGTTATGTTGTTGGTCATTTTCACTATGTTTTATCTATAGGTGCTGTATTCGCAATTATTGCAAGAATTATTCACTGATTCCCAGCAATCAGCGGATTATCATTAAATAGAAAATGATTAAAAATTCAATTTTATATAATATTTACTGGAGTAAACTTAACATTTTTTCCACAACATTTTTTAGGATTAATAAGAATACCACGTCGATATTCTGAATATCCTGACGCTTATACTATTGAAATTTATTATCATCAATAGGAGCAATTATCTCATTAAATAGAACAATTTTATTCATCTTCATTATATTAGAAAGACTTATATCAAAACGATTAATTTTATATAAATTCAATCAAAGATCACTAGAATGATCACAAAATTATCCCCCAATCAATCATTCATTCAATGAAATTCCATTGATTACAAAATTTTAATATGGCAGAATAGTGCAATGGATTTAAACCCCATATATAAAATTAAAATTTTATTAAAAATAGCAACATGAAACATAATATCATTTCAAGACCCTAATTCACCATTCGCTGATAACTTAAATGCATTCCATAATATAACTATAATTATATTAATTATAATTATTTCATCGACACTTTTAATTACAATTAATATAATCAAAAATAAATTTATAAATCGATTTCTCCTAAAAAATCATTCAATTGAAATTATCTGAACAATTACACGAATAGTAATATTAATAACTATTGCTGTCCCATCAATAAAAACCTTATACTTTATTCATGAATTATGAAATCCATTCTTCACAATTAAATCAATTGGACATCAATGCTACTGAAGGTACGAATATCCAGATTTCGATAATATTGAATTCAACTCATATATAATTAATGAAATTGAAAATATAAATATATTCTGTCTTCTATATGTTGATAATCGAATAGTAACCCCATTCAAAATTCCTATTCGTCTAATTACCACCTCAACAGATGTAATTCACTCATGAACAATCCCCTCATTAGGAATGAAATTAGATGCAACACCTGGTCGTATTAATCAAATAACCATATTTTCAAGACGACCAAGTCTATTTTATGGTCAATGTTCTGAAATCTGCGGAGCCAATCAGAGATTTATACCCATTGTTCTAGAAAGAACATCCATTAAAAACTTCAAAAACTGATTAAGATCATTTCAATAAACAAAGAATTAGTTAAAAAATAACATTAAATTGTCATTTTAAAATTATTAATGAATAATATTTTTTCATTAGATGTCTGAAATGCAAGAATTGGTCTCTTAAACCACATAATAGTATCAAGCGAATACTTCTAATGAAAATAAAATGATTCTTTTATACCTCAAATAAAACCAATAATATGATCCATAATACTTATATTAACATTAATAATGATTATATTAACAATTATTATCAACTTTTTCTCACCACTAATAAATTACAATAATTTAATCTCTCAAAAAAAAAAAAAATTAAATGAAAATGATAACAAACTTATTCTCAATTTTTGATCCATCAACTAGATCATCAACTTCAATAAATTGAATCAGTTTAATAATACCCCTAATAATTATACAAGTTTGTATACAAAAAATGTATTGAAATGCTGAAAGGTGTGCGTGATTGTATACGTGTGACTTGTTTAGAGTGAGAGTTTGACAGAGGACAGGCTTTTGTTACGCTACGCTTTGGCTCGGTTTGTCAGCGACTCACGAGGATTCGCGTGGATATTTCTCCGAAAATCTATTTCGGTGATCTCTTCTTGAAAGCTTATACAAGCTATAAATTGCAAAATGACATTGATTGTTAGTACATTACGTGTAGTGGAACACTTAACTAACATTTTCGCGAGTCGTATGTCGAAAAATATTAAAAATTGACGCTGTTATTGACATTCCCACAAATCTCTGCACTCCGCGCATGACTAAATAGACGGTGCCCATCCTACGACACGTATAAATCATTGAGAACAAGGAATCCAAACGTTTTTTTTAAATTTATATTCGTAGTTTTCGGCACCCGACATTTTGCAATAGTTTATTTATTACTTGGGAACGATAGATTAGTAGTTAAAACTCTACTTTTCGTTACAAATTGATTGGCCCTTTCCTTATTAACTATTGTATGGATTTAAAAATTGTAAAGAACATCTCCGATGTAAGTACCCGAGCGTATCGCTTGCGTTAAGGTCTGTTTTCATTATTCCTAGATATGTACATATGAGAAAACAGTTATGGTATTTTTTAAAGCACAAGTAAAAAAAAAGGTCCTGTTTTACGGACGTCGCGACTCGCGTGTGAGATAAAATGGGAGGGAAACGGCACGGAGGTCCTTTACGCGACAAACGATCATTCTGGCAGCGGCAACAAAGTATAATACTACATTGTCTTCTTGCATTCTCCGTGCGTCTGATTTTCGCATGTCGATGTCGGTCCACGGACAAGCTAGGCTTCTAGATTTTAATTTCTTCTACAAATTCTGCAAAAGCCGTAATCAGTAGCTAAAAGCGGAAAACATGTATGTAGACATGCTAAGCTAATCATAAGGTGAAATTTTTACATTCTCTGTTTCGGCTCGATTCGAGCATTTACGGCATATTAGTGAGATTTTTTTAATAAAAGGAAAATCAAATACGACGTGATTCGGGCAAGTAGGTATGTACGTATGTAGAGTTGCTATACGTCCTGTATATACGAGACTGTCCCGTATTTCACTGTTTCCATGGAATATTTTACAGAGTAAAATAAACCATTACCTACCCACTTTTTTCATGTTTTATTTAATTAGCATTTAAATGTTCCGTATCAAAGCTTGACAATTATGGCAACCCTAAAAATAAATCACTACCTACCCACTTTTTTAATATTTTATTTGTTTAGCATTTAAACAAAATAAAAAATGGTAAAGATTCGTTAAGAGCAAACGCCTGATTTAGCGAGCTCGGCTTGCAAGACATTTCAAGTCGCATTGATTTTTGCCTTCAGGTGTATCGCGTTTCTGAGAACGGCGTCTGTTTAAAAAAAAAGACGAACTTTTCGATGGCCTTGACCTCAACAATCGATGAGAAAAAGGCCGCACATCTACTGAACGTTCGCTATCGTATTATTTTCTGGATTTTAAAAAAATATGTTATTATTTTTCCTCTTTCTGCACCAATTTTTTGCCGTACCTTCCTCATACCAAACTGCGTCGTAATTGGTTTCATTTTAGTAGACAAATCTGACATACAATACAGATGTTTGCATAATGATAAAAATATTGAAAAATTATTTTTCCATTAGAGGATACTGCATATTAATGGCCCTGTATTCCTTCCAAGCGCCGACCAACATGTTGTTATAAAGAGTCGGTAGCTTCTGAACAATTTTAGAAATCTATGTGAACCTGATATCTATGTTTCCATATTTAAAAAAGTGATAGGAACTAGAGGAAATGCTGTATTGCGTTGTCTCAAGTGTAAATGTTGTAAAACGTTTATAAGACCGACTCGAAAAATCCGATCTTACCATATTTTATGGAAGAAAGAAAGTCAGAAAAGCATGTATTTAGCCGCGTAATATAACATTTTTAATAGTTTTCTTAGCAGGTTAGTCAATTGAATGTCAGGGTGGCTTAAAGTAATTATTTAAACATTTAAAGACAGTTCTTCGAAATATAAAAGAAATAATTACGGCTACAGTCCCTAGTAATAATCCCACTAAATATAAAGAATTTAATGAAATTTAATGAACTTTTTTCCCGCTTGGGACCGCAAGTCAAATTTTCCGCGTACCCAAGCTCAGAAATATCATTCCAACTACCACTAATGTAGGGCGGGGAAAGTTCCCCTTTCATGCGGCCGCCCAGGCTAGGGAAAATGCGCAGGCTGGATGCGCGTGATTATTATGTAGTCCCCTCCTCGAAGTGACAGAAAATATAACCTATATGCTATATGACAATAAATGTTTATTGGCTATTTCGTTCCTTTACGCTACATTTGTGAACTTTTTATAACTTAACATCCTTCCAAAATATCGTTGTTACGCCGCAACGGTATATTTATGAAATTGGGTATAGCATATAGGTTATAATTTCTGTCACTTTGAGGTAGAGGTGTGACTATCGAAATGTTATCGATATTTCGATATATCGATAATATGGTTAAGATATCGTTGACGCGAATAGACCCAGATAGCACACGACTTATAGACGACGTGTGCTACCTGGGAAATCAGCTGAGGTATACACGAAAAAAGGTCAGCAGCTTAGAAAGCGTTGCTGGGCCCATACACGACGCTATCCAGCACCGAAAAACACCGTTGTGAACGGACGAAAATATCGGTGCTGAGCCCATTCAGTGTTTTTCGGTGCTGGACAGCGCCGTGAATTCAAATACAAACCAATAGATTCTCATTGACTATATTATACAAATAATGCGTTGCATTCTATGCGAAAAAAGGTCTGCACCGTTGGCAACGGTGCTCGAAAAGTGAGCACCGTAAAACCGGTGCTGGGCCCATTCACGGCGCTATCTAGCACCGAAGAACACCGTTGTGAATGGGCGAAAACATCGGTGCTGAGCCGCTGAGTATCGAAAGCGATATCTTTAAAAGTATGAATATGTATCGTTGCTTTACAATGTCTTTAAAATTGTTATTTGCATCGTTGCTGCAACAAAGTGTGTTATATTCTACCTCAGCCTCTTCTAGAAGAGGCGAATAGATCTATTCGTCTTAACGATATCTTAACGATATTGTCGATATATTGGTAAATATCAATAAGATATCGATAATCTATCAATAATCGATAGTCACACCTCTAATCAAGCATAGAAATCTGTAAACATGAAAATTGATGCTAAAATCAAGTAGAGTCTAATAAAAGGCATGAATTTGGCAAACATAAACAAATTAAGCTAAAACTTATTATTTCGATGAAATGTACTAAAAAAAATGACGTTATGAATAGGAAATTTTGATTTCTTAACCACGAATAATTACACTCATCAACTTCATAAATATATCGTTGAGGCGTAATAATAATATTTTGGAAGGATGTTAAGTCATAAAAAGTTCACAAATGTAGCCCAAAAGAACGAAATATCCAATAAACATTTATTATCCTGTAGCATATAGGTTAAGTATATTTTCTGTCACTTCGAGGACAGAAAATCCACTCTTCGAAGTGACCGAAAATATAACCTAACTAAGAGACTGTACAAATGTTTATTACGTGGTTGTATTTATATAATATTTCTAATCGAAATTTACGGAAATAAGTGCAAATTATGCTTCTATCAAAATGTATTAGTAAACAGAATTATGCAACATGTTTCTTGAAATTAGTCTTAACGTTCATGCCGTTTTAGATTTTAAACGTTTCCGATAAGATTTAATTTCAATTCCTACCACTCGTAGCATTGTAATCTTATTTTAGACTGAATCGATAACGTTGGGTGTGACACGAAAATGGTAAGGGGGCTCGCGAGCCCCCCGAGCGTGTGACACAAAATTACATTCCGTGATAGGTCTATTCTATACCTGGTCTGTGGTGCAATCCGTTTCGAGACTTCGCCGGTAACGTTGCATGCGACACTAAAATGGTAAGGGGGTCTTAGGACCCCCCAAACCGGTGACAGAAAAGTACATTGCTTGATAGGTCTATCCTATACCTCGTATGTGCCTATATTTTAATGAATCATATTATGACAACTGCAAATCATCCATTCCATATAGTTACAATAAGTCCATGACCCATATTAACATCAATTAATATTATAAATATTTTTCAGAGAATAATTCTATTTATATACCTAAAAATAACAAGTTTTATAATTCTAAGAATTATTACAACAATTACCTGCCTAATTCAATGATGACGAGATGTAATCCGAGAAAGAACATTCCAAGGATTTCATACTCTCATAGTAACAAAATTAATTAAAATAAGAATAATCTTATTTATTATTTCTGAATTAATATTCTTTGTAGCATTTTTTTGAACATATTTTCATAGATCAATCACACCTAACATTGAAATTGGTATAACTTAACCACCTACATCCATTAAACAAATTAACCCCTATAATATTCCAATATTAAATTCAGTCGTATTAATTTCATCAGGTATTACAATTACATGAAGACACTACGCAATAATAAATAAAAAACTAAAAGAAACAAAATTTAGATTCATCCTTACTATGTATCTTATTAGGAATCTATTTCACTATACTTCAAATTATTGAATATTTAGAATCTACATTCTGTTTTAATGATAGAGTATATGGATCAATCTTTTTTATAACCACAGGATTTCATGGGACACATGTTAATATTAGACTAATATTCTTAACAACTTGTTTTATACGATTAATAAATAATCACTTTTCAAATATACACTATTTACATTTCGAAACAGCATCATGATATTGAAATTTCGTTGATATTATTTGACTATTCCTATACATTACAATTTATTGATGAAATTATTAAAAATAAACAATATATATATAGTATAATTCAATTACATTTAATTTCCAATTAAAAAATTTTAATAAAATATATATAATTATAAATATCATAATTATAAGTCTAATATTAACAATTATTCCACTATTAATCATCCTAATCAATATTATTTTAACAAAAAATACTTTTAAAAACCGGGAAAAAATAACCCCATTTGAGTGTGGATTTAATCCAATAACAAGACCTCGTTTACCCTTTTCAATTCAATCCTTTCTAATCACACTAATATTTTTAATTTTTGATATCGAAATTATTATAATTATCCCAATTCTTCCACTAATAAAATATAAATTATTAACATCAACAAAAATAACATTTTTAACAATTTTAGTAATTCTAATTATTAGTTTATGAATAGAATGAATATATTATTACCTAGAATGAATTAACTAAGGATATTAGTTAAATAAATAACAATTAAATTGCATTTAATAATTAATCAAAATTATATCTTAACCATATATATATATATATATAATATTAATCAAACTCTTAAATAATTACTTTATATATATATATTAATTGAAACCAAAATAGAGGTAAATTATTGTTAATAATTCAAATGATTCAACATCCAATTAAACAGAAATAAATAAATAGAACTACTAATTCTAATAAAAATGTTTAATCATTTATATTTCTTAAGTTTATATAGTTAAAAAAAAAAACATATTTTCAATATAAAATTTATAAGTTTATTTATAAACTTCATTTAAAAATAAATCTATTACCTTAATATTTTCAATATTATGCTTTTTATATTAAGCTACTTAAATTAATAAATAATCATTATTAATAAATACATATAAATATAAATTTTAATAATAAGAATAAAATCTACACGCTTTAAATCAATAAAATTAGATAAATACATCAACTTATAAATTCTTAATCCTCTAATAGATTCATATCAACCCTTCTCAAATCACCCTTCATAATTATAAACATTAATAACAAAACACTTACAAGAAACCTTATATAAAATATTCAAAAAATATATTGAAGAAAAAAATAAGTATAAACTAAATAGTTACTTATATTATTAAAATAAAATAATCAACCTAAAAAAATCCATATAAATACATCTTCAAAATTAAAATCTTATCAAAATTAATCAATATATAAAATTACTTTATATAAATTAATTCACAAAAAAAATCCAAAGGAAATAGATATAATTGTTAATAAAATCATTCTAACTCTAATTAATATACTCTCCTTTAAACTAGAAAATGGAAACAAATTATAACAATCTAAAAACAATTGTAGTGGCGCGAAAGTCGGCACCAATCGAACTGTATGTGTATGCGTGTGTATTGTCTGTTCAGTATTGTTTACGTATGTGGATACTAGGGGAGGCCCACCAGGCAGCGCGACTCGCGGGAACCAGTCGTCATACCGAAAGAATGACGAGAAGACGTGCGATATTATGAACTGTATTTTCCTTCTAATTATATTCTATTTTTTCTGTCCACGAGTTGTGCAACCCGTTATACTCATCCACTCCGATACCCACACAATCATATTAGAAGACGTACTGAATAACTAACAGTAAAAATTATTGATAAATAAAACATAATTATTAAAAATAAATTTATAGATCTAACCAAAAAATATTCACAAATTAAATCCTTAGAATAAAATCCAGACAAAAAAGGTACACCATATAAACAAATTAAAGAAATAATTATAACTATACTCTTTAAAGGATATAAATAAAATATTCCACCATAAAAACGAATATCCTGATTATCATTTATCTATGTATAAATCCACCTACACACAAAAATATTAAAGATTTAAATAAAGCATGAATAATTAAATGAAAAAAGCTAAATCATATCAACCAAAAAATATAATTCTTATTATAAACCCTAATTGAGTTAATGTTGACAAAGCAATAATTTTCTTTAAACCAAACTCAAAATTAGCAATTAATCCAGACATTATTATAGTAAAAATAGAAACAAAAATTAAAATCCCCAAATTAAATTCAATTAACACATTATAATGAATTAATAAATAAACACCAGCAGTAACTAAAGTAGAAGAATGTACTAAAGCAGATACAGGAGTTGGAGCAGTCATAGCAGCTGGTAATCAAGAAGAAAATGGTATTTGAGCTCTTTTAGTAAACATAGCTATCAAAATAAATACTAACATATAACTATTAAATGAATATAATATTAAATTTCATGATCCAACAAAAGATCCAAAACAAATCAATATTAATAAACCAATATCCCCTAAACCAGGGTTGACTGACTAACTGGCGACTCATGAGCCGCCTGGAGCCCCACCGCCTTGCTACCACGCTGAACGGCCCCCTCCATACCTACCAGACTCTGACGATCGCAGTCGAAAAGAGAAAGAAAGAAGCAGGAATCGACGCACGCACGCACGCACGCACCCACGCACGCACACGCACACGCACGCAGGCACGCACGCACGCACGCACGCACGCACGCACGCACGCACGCACGCACGCACGCACGCACACACACACATCGAATATCCCAAGGAGATCCACGACGCCCACGCCGACCTTCCATTCTGCCCGGTGCGCGAGCACGCGCCAGGAGGAAAACAGACTAAGCTGCTTGCCACGCTCGACGATAAGGAGCGATATGTCATCCATTATCGCTACCTGAAACAGTGCGTCCGACACGGTTTACGCGTGACGCGAATTCATCGGGTGTTACGATTCGACCAGTCGCATTGGTTGCGCGACTACATTCGATTGAACACCGATTTGAGGACGCGAGCCACGAGTGAATTTCAAAAGACTCTATATAAATTAATGAACAATGCGGTGTACGGAAAGACATTGGAAAATGTGCGGAATCGCGTAGACGTGCGACTGGTGACGCGGTGGGACGGTCGTTACGGTGCGGAAGCGCTGATCGCGAAACCAAACTTTCACAGTCGGACGATTTTCTCAGAGCAGTTAGTGGCCATCGAAAAACGCAAACTCAAAGTGAAGTTCGACAAGCCGATATACGTGGGGATGAGTGTACTGGACGTATCGAAAGAATGCCTGTACGAGTTCCATTATGCGTATATGCGTGCGGAGTTCGGTGATCGGTGTAAGGTCCTGTACACCGACACCGACAGTTTAATGTATAGTGTGAAATGCGATGATATGTACGAAAAGATGAAGTGTGACGTTGTCCGATTCGATACGAGTGATTACGCGGTGGACAATCCGTACGGTATGCCCCGCGTAAACAAAAAGGTGCCGGGACTCATGAAAGATGAGAACAACGGCACCTTGATGACCGAGTTCGTCGGACTACGATCTAAGATGTACGCGACTAGAACGTTTAACGCTGCAGTGGGGTCTTCGAGTGAGACTAAGAAAGTGAAGGGTGTGCGGAGACATGTAGTCGCGAACGATATACAATTCGATGATTACATTCGTTGTCTTCATGATCTTACCGAAAAATCAGTTCGGCAGAACAATATACGCTCCAAAGAGCACGATGTGTATACCGTGAGTCAAGAAAAGAACGCTCTCAGTCCGTTCGACGACAAGCGATATATTTTAACCGATCGGGTCAGCTTCCGTGGGGGCATTATCGAATCCCCGAGCTCGAGCTTGAGCCCGACGAGTCCCTCGAGAATCCCATTGTATAGAATGCTTGTATGTTTGTATTTTTTGCATGTACATATGTATATACGTTTCTTTTGTATATGTTATTTATTTATTTATGGATATGTAATATATGTATAGCGTAGAATATAACCAAAATTGTATTTTATACGTATTAGTATATATATATATTTTTTCTCTACTTTATTAAGCTTAATTGTACGCATATATATGCACGAAGAAGAAGAATGAGAATGAGGAGGAGGAGAATGTGAATAAACGGACAATGTATACATTTATATGTATTTATTCATTCATTTATTTGTTCCAGTAACATCAAGCACGATAACGAATCAGAGAATATCCTTGTCGCGTATCCACGAGTTCCGCGACGAATAATCTTCTCGACCAGATAGACGTCTGGATTCGCGACCGAATGTAGTTCGTACTCGTAGAATCCACCCGAGATCGGCTCTCCCGCGGAATCGTGCAGAATGTACGTCACCGGGAACGTTCGTTGTACGGTTACGATTTTGAATACCTCGGTCGACCAGTTCGGAGTGTACCCCTTCTCGAAGAGGGTCTTGAACTTGCTCACGCGTACCTTGTCACCGACGTTGAATTTCGTGCGGAGTCGAACGCCTTTCGATGCAGAGGGGGAGGGGGGTTCATTCGCGGCGAACGACAAACGCGTCGCGGGGGTCACGTTAACGGGTCGGGCGTTGATCGTCCGATGCTTGCGATGATTGTAGGTGCGTACGAGCGCAGGTAACAGGTCGACCCAGCGATAGGACGCGTTCAAGGAGAATTGTTTCCACATGAGGTTTTTCAGCGTACGATTGAAACGTTCGACGATCGACGCTTTCATCACGCTGTACGTGGAGTAGTGGTTGATCCCGCGCATCTTCGCGCATCGTTGAAACTCCGCGTTGTAAAACTCCTTTCCCATGTCGGTTTGTAAATTTCGCGGGCATCTATCGCTCTGCCGCAATACGGTCGTGAACGCCGCGGTCACGTCGCGTCCACTTTTCGTTTTCACAGGTATTTATACTTGTACCCCTTGTTACCCAGCGTGCGCTTGCTCGGCGAATGGTTTTGCTTATGCGCGCTCGTCGACATCAAGATGCGTCGGTACGAGCGAAAATCAGCGTCCGTGCACGTCTGCTGGTTGGGTTCTCGCATGAACAACAATTCGTACAAACCCCGAGTCCCCGGGTATCGCGTTCCGTTCACGTGAATGTCATCGCCGATCATTAGATCTTCGTCGGGCCCTAAGAATACGCCGTACACATCATCGATTAGTCTCCTGTTGTCGGTGAAGAACAGTCGTAGGTATTGTCGCGACAAGGGTCCTTTGGCGTTCCGTATATACACTTCGATATCATCGACGGGTTTACGCACCATATCCACATCGTAAGCCTTTACTGACGACTCATCATCAGGAATTTTTTCATCGTCTTCATCGACGATATCATCAACAACATCATCAATAACATCATCGACAACATTATCTTCATCGACAACTTCGTCAACATCGTTGTTGTCGTTGTCGTTGTTGTTGATGTTGATGTTATCGTTGTCGTTGTTGTTATCGTTGTCGTCGTTGTCGTCACTAGAATCTGAAAGGTTATTCGGATGTTCCTTGATTATCGACGGAGTGACGATGACTACGACAACGATAACAACAACGACAAATATAACATCAAGAACAACGACAACGACAACAACGATGTTGACGAAGTTGTCGATGAAGATAATGTTGTCGATGATGTTATTGATGATGTTGTTGATGATATCGTCGATCAAAAAATCACCGATAATCGCGTTACCTTATACATGACGGAAGTCACGATGCGGAAACTGTTCGCGTATGAACATTGCATCGATCATATGTTCACTTGGTTGACCGAAAATATATACGCTGTAGCTAGTAAATATACCACGTTCGTAAACGTTCTACGTAGCGCTAGCGCACCAACAGATTTTGTAAAATTAATTTTCGAAAGCGATCACTTTGAACAACATTCTTTGATTGATTGCGAATTGTTAGCGTTAGGAATGCAATCCATGTTGCGCGATGTACATCATGTACCACTATAGTACGCGTATATGTTTTAATAAATGGATGATTTTCACGTTAATACCTGTAACGATTCATTTAAACGTTGCTTTTATACAGATTCACGTACGCGTGCACGTCAATGTATGAATATATATTGCAGCATTAATGGCGATGATCGAATTCTCTCTATCGCTCTTTCTCTCATGCACCTCAATCGAGTAACGTAAAGTCGCACTAACTCGTTGCGTTACCACGTGTATCGGATTCCCCCGTTCGCGATAAGGGCATTCGCATCCGTGACGGCGGTCCCAATCTTTGAAATATTCGAAACGAAACTCAAATAATTATCGCTCTATGTTTTCGTAGGCGGATGTTTACGCGAACGCAATGCCCCATTCTTACATGATGATCATGGGGCAGCTGTACTGTTTAGATTAATAAATCTCGCATAGTTATCGCTTCGCGCTGTGTCAGAGGCTGTCGAATTACAGCATCTGCGGAGCACGAACGTACGTGCCTCGACGCGTTACATCCTGTCGCGCGTCATGATTCCTTATCTTTCGGAAGACTTCTTGCCGTATAATGAATTGATCTCGAATAGTTATTTCATTCAAAATACGTTGGGCGATGTCGATTTATACGAGGGTGACGTTGCATTCTTTCGAGAGACGGTTGGGCTATTTAGGTTAATTAATCACTAATAGTTATCGGTGTCGAATTACAGCATCCGCGTTACATCCTTTCGCGCCTGCGCACCGATCCCCGCACGTGTACGGAGATTGTGCGGCGGCGGACGCCATTTTGAAAATTTTGAAATCCCCCTTCCCCTGTAACATCAGCCCCCTCGCCCACGAACTCGACCTGCGCGCGCGACGCCATTTTGAAAATTTTGAAAGCCCCCTTCCCCTGTAACGTCATCCCCCTCGCCCACGAACGCGGTACCCCCTCCCCACCTCGCCCCGCGCCGGCGGACGGTACCCCCCGCCCCGCATCACTCCCTCGCCCACATTTGGTCCAGAACTCTCATAGCTTACCTACTGATCTCATTCTGACTTGTACCGCACCACTACAAGCGTACCCTAACTTCTGTCCGAGTGCCTGACGCGCTGCCCCGGAGAATTCATTCCACCGAGGTACAAACCCCGATCCGAAGATTCTACTTTTTTCATTAATTATTCTCTAACTTCTCTTTCTATATTCTCAGTAGAATAGAAACTTGAAAACTGTTAATTTACAAAGCATTTTCGCAGCTGGCTAATGTACGATGTTGGTCTTCTGCCTTTTGTATACATAAACAGAAATAATTCCTTGAAATGCTACTTACAAAATAAGCTCCTTTCTAGGATGGACTCTTTAAAATTCACGTCACAATGAATAGTTACAGAATCGGTGATTTCTGTTTCAGGTAAGCGAGCCGCCTGCTCCGCTATTACGGTCGGTTTACCACTCCCACCCCGGAGTATTGTAATGAGGTTTGAAAACAATATCGACTGGTCTCGTACCCGTCGCAATGATGTCATTTATACCTACAGAAGAGTTTTACTAACGCACTCTTGGCCAATGACACTCTTTTCGTGTTAATCAGGTTTATACGTATCTGCTTATTTGCTTGTTGATTATTTAGGAAAATTGTGGCATTGCTCGGTGGGAACCACGAGAAGGTGGTGGGCTTCTTCCATCAGGAGAGGATAAGGTTAGGTCGAGATGGATAGAATGGATAGGAGCGGTGCGAATGATGGACGTAGCGGGCGAAACCTCTACTCCACGGATAGAAAGGTTCGGGAAAGTGAGATAGGCGTATAAGCTGTGATATCACTAATACAATACTATTGTAACTGTTTCGTAAATTATATATGTACACGCCAAGGTAGGTGATACTGTACAAGAAAGTGTTTGGTAAAATGTGACGATGAAGCTGTCGGAGCTACATGTTCCAACATGCACGGAGGGTGAGTTGCTTAAATTGTTGGGGATTGGACAAACTTCCATACAAATGATCTCCCGACATAAGAGCAAGATGCCTATCGTCGACAGTCATAGTACGACTCGTCTCGTTTCTGGCTTTTAGGGATGTGCGCACCACACAAATGGAACTCACAAGTTCGCTACCCATTTTATGGATATGGAAGTGTCGCCGATGGATTCCTTGTGGTTTTCCGATGAAAATCATTACAAATGTCGTGTAAATCGGACAACTTTTACATAAGGAATACAAATAGCTTGTGTCAAGGTAGTCCGATTTGCATGATATTTGGTATGATTTTAATCGACGGAACGCCAGGAATCCATTGCCGCCACTTCCCATTCGATACGATGAAGAAAAGATACAAACATTTGAAATCCTGAACAGTTCTCACTTCCTAATGATATTCCAAACCCTTCGAGGGTCGAAAGCCATAAAATTCGGTGAGGCACTGCGGGGTGTTGTTCTCGCCACGGCAGCAGCACGAGGTTGCTTTGCAAAGTGACCAAGGCGAGCTAAGGACTCTCCAGACTTTTCACTCCGCGAGGCACGCCTCGCGCTGCAGCCTCGCAACGTCTAGACGCGGCTTATCATTTGTGCAGTGTGTGACTTGACTACCCTCCGTGTAATCGGTCTGCGCGAAGTAGAGCGCAAGTTCGATGATTATCAGTACTCCTTCCCGAGAGGAATACGATTTACTTTAATTATAGTACATGTGTGTTTTGTAATAAAGTGTTTCTATCGTCTCCTGAATTCAATAACTGGCATCCAGACATCTACGCTCCTACAATCCACCGTCAATACGCCTCGTAGAGAGACACGGGAAGAAAAATGGTAGCCCGCTGTTGACACGTGGTCCTCTCGAATATAAACACGAGCTTTAATATCAAAACAAAAGCATGCGTCATCGTATTCTGTGCGAGAGAAGGTGGGCACTGGGGAGGAGGTATTGCTGTGAAGAGGGCCTCTTCAAGAGAGCAGCCGTTTGTGAGGGATGCAAATTCGATTGGTTCTAATATAATCTGCTCCCTATGGTTGAAATTTAGTCTAGCAACTTTCACACCTCCTAACCTAACCAATTGAACTTACATCCCTCCCAAAAGAACCGGCCATCCGAGCGTAGAAGCAAGTGCGAAATAAAAGTAACGGTGCGCTTCTCAATACCGCAGATGTACCTACCTAAGTAGCATTTCTGACGGAAAAGAATTGTCCAGCCTTTGGGCCTGCCATTCCTGGCGTAGACCTTTGGCAGGTAGGTATCTGTTTCAACAGGCAAGGCCACCCGTGGCGCCAGCAAGACCGTCCCCGGTCCTTGCTATTCCAGCGAGTTTTCTTCCAGGGAAAAATCAGTAAATTTGCAAGCGCAATATCTCAAAAACCAGTGGGAATCAAGTGTATACATTAAAGCTTATTGAATTTGTCTTAGAACGCACTATCAACTCAGGTCTTCAGAAAAAATAGTTCCATTTAGAAAACCGAACTTGACCATCGTATCTTTTAAAATAATAATCGAAAAAAAAAGTCGTCCACGCTAATAAGTTGGCCCCCTCGAACCATGCAATTCCCTATTTTTTAAATATTTTTGTCTCCAATAGTTTAGGAGATATCCAGCTGTCCACTCTTCCCGCGGACACCCTGTATATACATGTAGGACGAGGAATTTATTATCACTCATTTAAATCAACCCCAGTATGAATTATAGGAGTAATTATTATATTATTATCTATAGCCACAGCTTTCCTTGGGTATGTATTACCATGAGGACAAATATCTTTTTAAGGTGCTACTGTTATTACAAATCTACTTTCAGCTATTCCTTATATTGGTCAAATAATACTTGAATGAATTTGGGGAGGTTTCTCTATTGATAAGGCTACATTAAACCGATTTTAATCTTTCCATTTTATCTTACCATTAATTATTATAATTCTAATAGTAATTCATCTATTCTTTCTACACTTAAAAGGATCAAATAATCCCCTCGGTACAAATAGAAATAAATATAAAATTCCATTCCACTTATATTTTACATTAAAAGATATTTTAGGATTTATATTAATTATAATACTTCATTTTTTAATCATTATACAATATCTACATAATCTGGGTCACCCAGATAACTTCATTTATGCAAACTCAATATCTACACCCGTTCATATTAAACCTGAATGATATTTTCCGTTTGCTTATTCAATTTTACTATAAGGCTACACTAAACCGATTTTAATCTTTCCATTTTATCTTACCATTAATTATTATAATTCTAATAGTAATTCATCTATTCCTTCTACATTTAAAAGGATCAAATAATCCCCTCGGTACAAATAGAAATAAATATAAAATTCCATTCCACTTATATTTTACATTAAAAGATATTTTAGGATTTATATTAATTATAATTATTCATTTTTTAATCATTATACAATATCTACATAATCTGGGTGACCCAGATAACTTCATTTATGCAAACTCAATATCTACACCCGTTCATATTAAACCTGAATGATATTTTCCATTTGCTTATTCAATTTTACGTGCAATTCCAAATAAATTAGGTGGAGTAATTGAACTAATAATATCTATTTTAATTTTAATAATTCTACCATTCACTAAAACTTATTATATAATATCAAGAAAATTTTATCCATCAAATCAACTTATATTTTGAAGATTCGTATCTTTATTTATTTTATTAACCTGATCAGGAGGTAAACAAATTGAATATCCTTATAAAGAATTAAGACAACTCTTTACAATACATTATTTCTCTTACTTTATTATTAATCCAAACTTAAATAAATATTGAGATTCATTAATTTACAAAATCTTGTTAATCAGTCTGAATAGACATATATTTTGAAAATATAAAATAGAATTAACACATTCTATTAACTTAACATTATCTGAAAAATAACTTTAGACCAAAAACAAAAATTAAATAAACTAAAGCATAAGAAATTTTTTTAAACATATATATATATATATATATATATATATAAATTCATCATACCGAATTCGAGGTATTACTCCACGAATTCATACAATAAAAAAAATATGAAATATTCAAACTATTAAAAATTTAATTCTTAAGAAAAAAGAATTTATAAACATAATCGAAATTAAAAATCTTATAAAAATAATCCTCAAATATTCCGTTATAAAAATTAATTCAAATCTACCTCTAAAATATTCAGTATTAAATCCAGACACCAACTCTGATTCTCCTTCTACTAAATCAAATGGAGTTCGATTTAATTCAATTAATAAACTAATTAAAAACATTAAATATATAGGAATTATAATAAAAATAAATTTTATATAAATTTGAAATTTATATAATTCCAATAATGAATATCTCTCAATCAACAAAATTACACTAAATATAATTAAAAATAATCTAACTTCATATGAAACTGATTGAGAAATTGACCGAATTGCACCTAATATTGAATAATTAGAATTTGAAGCTCAACCACCAATTATAATAGGATAAACACCTATACTTAATACTCTTAGTAAATATAATATACCGATTTTTAACAAATATAAATTACAAAAAAAATGGATAAATTAATCAAAGTATTATAGATAATAATAAAATCAATACAACTCTAAAATAATAAAGATATAAATTTAATTTATCAATAAAAAAAATTCTTTATTTAACAATTTAACAACATCACTAAAAGGTTGTAATAACCCTATAATTCCAACCTTATTAGGACCTTTCCGATCCTGAATATATCCTAAGATTTTACGTTCAAATAAAGTTGAAAAAGCTATACCAATTATCATCAATAACAATAAAATAACTATATAAATCAAATTTAAATATATATATATAATTAATGAATAAATTACTACCTATATTTTTTTACATATTTTAAATTCTAAATTTAACGCACTAGTCTGTCAAGGAAGTTATTAATTTATTAATCTTAATATATTTTTAAAATTTAATTTATAAATTAAGTCCTTTCGTACAAAAATTTATTATTTCAATATAGATAGAAACCGATCTGGCTCACGCCGATCTGAACTCAAATCATGTAAGATTTTAAGAGTCGAACAGACTCAAATTTTAAACTCCTGCATTTAAATTATATTTTAATTCAACATCGAGATCGCAATCATCTTTATAAATATGATCTCTTCAAAGATATTACGCTGTTATCCCTAAGGTAATTTAATCTATCAATTTTTATTAAACTATCTTTTTTAAACAAAAATAATTGGTCAAAATATTTTAAAGTTATATAAATTTAAATTCTTCCCAACAAAATAATTTGTTATAATAAATAATTTATTATAATAAATTATACAATTCTATAGGGTCTTCTCGTCCCATATAAAAATTTAAGCATTTTTACTTAAAATTTCAATTAATTTACTTAAATTAGAGACAATAAATATTTCATCAACTCATTCATACAAGCCTTCAATAAAAAGACTAATTATTATGCTACCTTTGTACAGTCAATATACTGCAGCCATTTAAAATAATCATTGGGCAGAGCAGACTTAAAATTATTATCAAAAAGACATGTTTTTGTTAAACAGCTGAATATTTTTAACTTGCTGAATTCCTTAAATTTACTTTTAACAAAAAAATATACTTACTAAACTAATTACTAATTTTATCATTATAACTATATAAAAATTATTTATATAAAATTTTCATTAAAAAATTATATTAAATAATTAAATCTTTAAATTAATTAAATAAATTATTAAATTATCCAAAATTAAATTAAATTATAAATTACCATTTTTTTACTTAATCTGTTAATAATAATTCAAATTAACAGTTTATCCCATAAATTTTTTATATTCAACAAAAATATAAATTAATCTTATTAATCTTATTAAATATATGAATTCAATTCATTTAAAAAAAATTAGATATCAATAAAATCGAATACCATTTCACCCCTATTCATAAATTCATAATTATTATAAATCATAAAAAATTATTTATAAATAACTCTTCTACTTTCGAGATCAGTATAATATATACTAATTAATTAATAAACCCTGATACAAAAGGTATAAAATAAATTTACTTTATTTTATATAAATTAATCTCTTACAATACTATTACTATATGTAAATAAATTTATTTAAAAATATTACTAAAACAATTTAAACTCTAATTACTCTTATGAAAATAAATAATATATATAATAAACCACTCCATAAAAATTAAATTAAAATTTAAAAAATTAATTTAATCGTTTCAGTGTAAAAGAAAAGTTTTTCTTAAACTAAAATTTTAAACAAATACACTTTCCAGTACATTTACTATGTTACGACTTTCCTCACTTATAATGAGAATGACGGGCAATTTGTACACTAAATAAAATTATCTTCTGTCACGTCCCGGGTGAAGGTCTTCTTAGGGGAATGACATTTCAGGGGCAGGTAGAGAGGGAAGTTTGGCACGAAAACCAGCTTCGCGACACAAGGCAGGTTAGGAGGTTTTGGCACGAAAACCAGTTTCGCGACACAATGTAAGATGGGAGTTTTTGGCACGAAAACCAGTTTTGCGACACAAGGCAAGATGGGAGTTTCTGGCACGAAAACTAGTTTCGCGACACAACGCAACCAGGGAAGCTTAAGCAGTAATCATGTACCAGAGTGACACTCGTTACAGCACTGGTGGTTAGTATTAACGACGCGATAATTGGATTGAGATAAAAAGGCACGCATTAGATTTCTTCACAATAGGCGTCTTTATATGGGGCATGCAATGCTTAAGCGAAAGTAAGCCTTGTAAACACTACAAGAAGTCTCTGCGTTCGTTGACAGAGATCAGCTGTTACCGTAGCTTGTTATGATTTGAAGGTTCTGTAGCTGAAGGATCGATGGAATAATTCGAAGCGTTATTGAAAATAAGAACGTTTATATATTTATTTAGTACAAGAAAATGCTATGCACTGTTAGAAATTGTGTGTGTGTGTGTGTGTATGTGTGTGCGTGCGTGCGTGCGTGCGTGTGTGCGTGCGTGCGTGCGTGTGTGTGTGTGAGATCAATTTTTTGCGAACGTAGTACAGTTTATCTTCTTCGTCCGGGCTTGAGTAGAAGTGAGAAGTGAGGGCAAATGGGTCTCGATTTTCTTAGTCGCTTCTTATTTCGTTGCGATCTCCTGGACAAAGATGTTGTCGGCCATCTTAGACGTGCTCCGAGACATTATGTTTGCTCTAATTGTACGTGCGAGTGATGTTTGTTTGTTTGTTTTTCGTGTGTGTTATTTTATTATCCTATTTATCCGTTTATCCCTCTAGCGTTTCCAGTGCCCCGCCCCGCCAGGTTGTATCAGCATTGCTTATATGGAGGCAATTAGGGAGTATCGGGTGCACTGGCACCGATTCTTCCAGCATGCAGAATTCTGGGAGGATGACGAAGACTCATGGGGTCTGAGGGTCCTATTTGGTGAGTGTCTTATTGCATCGGGGATTGTAGATCTGCTTATTGTTTCTATTTCCGTGCGTGTAGTAATAGTCTTGCAATTGTTTTTTTTGTGTAGAACGTCATGGGGACATCTTCGTTGGGCCTGATCCGCGGCCTCGACTGTGGTCGTTATTGGAGGCCGACTGCGCCCTACGTGGCTGGGATGACGACGCCTAGTTGTGCGCTTATTTACCATCTTTTTCAATAAATTACCTTTCTTAGTCTTATCCTTATATATAATTGTTAGTGCATCGTTACTTTCCTTCAAAACTGCGACCATTTCCCTATTACTGCCCTATTCTATGAAGTGTTTGTCTGAACGCGGATTGTTCGTCGCCCTCTATACTGTAATTATTATTATCGTGCGTGTTTTGAACCGTGTAAGAGCCTCTTCACGCAGGTGTTAGTTTTTGACCGCCCGCGTCTTGCTGTGCAGTAGCACTTGGTCTCCGATTTTTAAAAGACCTATCCGCGATTTTCCTGTCGTAGTATTGGAATTAAAATTAAAATAAATTTAATATAATATTGAAATTTATATAAAATCCAATAACGATTAATTTTCAATTAATAAAATTACAGAAAATATTGTTAAAAATAAACTTACTTCATAAGAAACTGACTGTGAAATTGATCCAATCGCTCCTAATATTGAATAATTAGAATTTGAAGCCCAATAATCACAGGGTAAACACCTATTCTTAATGAACATAAAATTCCAATTTTTATTGAATATAGCAGAAAAATAATTTACAAAATAAGTCCTTTTGCATAAAAATTTATTAGGTAAATATACATAGAAACCGATCTGGCTCACGTTGATCTCAACTCAAATCATGTAAGATATTAAAAGTCGAACAGACTTAAAATTTAAACTCCAGCATTTAAATTATATCTTAATTCAACATCGAGGTCGCAATCATCTTCATAAATATAGGTAATCAAACAAAGGTGATAAACAGAACATGGAAGAAAGGGGACTTTCCGGAAGAATGGAAGGAAGGAATAGTAAGTTCTGTATTATATATAAAAAAAAAAAAAAAAAAAAAAAAAGGAGAAAGGGAAATGGTTAAGAACTATAGGGGCATAACTTAGATGGACACGGATTGTAAGATATACGCGGACATTCTAAGGAGGAGATTAGAAGAACAAATGGAAATTTGGAAAAGACTTTAAGAAGAAGGAGTAGGCGAACAACTAAGAATAAGGATACAGGAAATGTACAACAGAATTATATGCACTTTAGGAGTGACGAAGGAACTGATAGTTAAGCTTTTTTAACAGGAAAGGGTGTTAGACAAGGGTGCCCGTTAAGCTCGACACATTTCAATGTCGCATTTGCAGACCTGGAAAAAGAAATGAGCAAAGAACCGGAAGGAGGAGTCGTAATAGGTAGAAGGTAAATTTGGACAATTTCATATGCGGATGATGTTGTGTTAATGGTAAATAATGCACAGGGACCTAATAATAGGATAAAGAGATTCGAAAGATACATAAAGAAGAAAGGCTTGGAGTTAAATATGTAAAAGTCTAAGATAATGATATGCAAGAAAGCAGGAGGAAGAAAAAAAGAGGAAAGACTCCGTTGGAATGATGAAGAAAGAGTAAGAGAACTGGAATATTTAGGTTATAGAACGAGAGGGAGAGAACAACGAGGATAAACACCATATTAAGAAGGTAGTTAGGGAAGCGAATATGATACTAGGAGAAGTATGGGGGGATTGGAGAAAGATTATTCAGAGATGACTGAAAGAAGAATGAAACTGTTTGATGCGCTAGTTAGAAGCACCGTGGCGTATGGAGCAGCGATATGGGGATGGAGAAGGTATGAGGAAATAGAAAAATTGCAGGCGAAATACATACGATGGATAATGAAATTGGAGAGATCAACATCAACATATTGGCTGTTAAAAGAAACAGGAAGAGATGACATAGCAATTAAAATGGGAGTAAGGGTAATGAAGTTTGAAGAGACACTAATAAATTCGGAAGAAGGATCGATACGATATGAATGTAGGAGAAGACTAATGAGAGGAAATGAAGTAACGAAAAAAGGAAAGAATGCGAATCAAATTCTTGGAAGGGAGAGGATGGTCAAACGAAGAATCGAAAAGAAGAAGATTAAATGGAGAAGAAGTGTGGATTAAAAATTAGAACAGATAAGTAATTGACATCCAAGAACAAGAAAGACAGATGAAAGTAAAAGAGTCAAAGTTCCTAAGAGAATTAAAAGAGGTGGCAAGGAAACCAGGAGATAAGCCGAAATGCTAAATGGGGGGGAAATGAAAAAAGGAGAGGAGAATTAGAAAGGATAGGAAGATTCATACAGGGTAGTGAAACAAGAACATGCAAATATTGGCTAATGAAAGAAGAAAGGGTATGTAAGAAAGAGGAAGAAAGTAGTAAGGCTATGGGGATTCCAACGCAGGTCCTTTGAGGGGAGCGCGGTGGCGGGGGCAAGTGAGGGCGCGCGGGGGAGCGCGGCGGAGGGAAACCTGGGCGCGGGGCCTGCGGGGAGTGGAAGAGCGGTTGCGCGCGCACGAGCCGCGGAGTGGGGGAAGCCACAGCCGCGGAGGGGATCAGTCCGGGCCGAGCAGCCGCGGAGACCTGGCCCACCGTCCTCGAAATTTTTCAAAGGGAGAGGCCCACCCCCGAAAAGTCTTTTTTCAGACCTTGACCCACCCCGAAAATTTTTCAGACCTAACCCAGGGAGGGGACGGCCCCCGAAATTTTTTTTCCAAACCAACATGGGTCGGAAATTGTTTAATAATTTATTTTTTATCCGAAATTGTTTCGGACGATGTCGGGAAAGATCGATGTTCTTTTCTTTTACGCACCGCGTCTTCGGAGGAGGGAAAGAGAGAGAGCAATACTTCGTTATAAATCTAAATTCGGAGGGTGGGAAAGAGAGAACATCACTTTTAAAGCTAAATTCGAGAGAGACGGCACTACATAGCGGTACAATCGCTTTCGTTCTAAAAATTTTCAAAATGATTTTAAATCTTAGCGTCGCAGCGTATCGCGCGATCGTGTGTAACTTGACTCCTCTGGAGCAGCCGCGTGCGATGACATCATTTTGGCGGCGCGAAGAATGTAATATAATTATGCGACGTCAGCAAATCTTAAAATTATGTGGCGAGGAGGATGATGGGTGAATAAAATTGATAAATAATATGCGTTTAAGAAATTTTATATAAAATATAAAAGAATATAATAAAAAATATAAATATAAATATAAATGAATATAATAATAAAAGAAAAGAAAATAAAAGAATATAATAAAAAAAATATATAAAAAAGAATATAATAAAAAAGAATGTAATATAAAAAAGAAAAATATAAAAATAGAATATAAATAGAATATAAATAGAATATAAAAAATAGAAAATAAAAATAGATAATAAAATATGAAATATAAAATATAAAAAATAGAAAAAGAATATAAAAATACAATATAAATAGAAAATAAAAATATAAAGAATATAATAATAAAAGAATATAATAAAAAATAATATATAAAAAATAAAAAATAAAAGAAATAGTAAAAATATAAAATAAACTATTCTAAGAAGGGGAGGAAGGTGGCGTGGGGTGTGATGGGGGTGGGGGCGTTGGGGGGCGCGGCACCCAATACGGGGCCCATCTAAACGCAGCCGGCAGCTGTACCATTGGCCGCCGCGGCACTGCATATGGCCGCAGCCGCGCGGCCCCATATGCCGGCCCCGACCGCCGCATCTGCACCCCTCGGGGTGCAACCTGGAGTGCGCGGGCAAAGTATTATTACATACATGTGGAGGAGGAGGCGGCGACCGCGGCGGCGGCGGTAGCGGCGACGACGACGACGACGACGACGACGGCGACGGTGGCGGCGACGGCTGCGGCGACGGCTGCGGTGACGGTGGCGGTGGCGACGGCTGCGGCGACCCCCAGTCGCTCGACCACACAGGCGATGGTGGTGGCGAACGCTAGAACATAGAAGTCCCACGATTCAATATTGATATGAACGTCTGATTTGATCTCGCTCGATTTCAACGGTTAAACGCGATAAATGTTAAAATATTTAAAAGTACATACCTCGGGGTCACACTCAGGGGCGATGCGTGATAATCCCATTTTTGGAAAAAAGAAAACTTGCACAAACTTGCACAAACTTGTCTTCTGTCTTCGAAGGTTTGAAGACAACTGGTCTCGCTGCATCTCCAAGCTCTCGCGTATAAACTCATATCTTGAAATCGAGAAGTGCGTAGCTTTGCAAAAGTAAGATGCTGTTGTTCTTCGCCATCTTCATCACAGGCTACCTGCATTTTCGCTGACCATCCTCTCCTTATTCCCGCGCATCTTCTTTCCTTTTTCTTTGGACACATTATTCGACTAGATCGAACCACTTTGAATGTGTATCGAACATGAATCGAACCACTTTCAACATGAATCGAACCACTTTCAACATGAATCGAACATCAATCGAACATGAATCGAACCACTTTCAACATGAATCGAACCACTTTCAACATGAATCGAACATGAATCGAACCACTTTGAACATGAATTGAACATGAATCGAACCACTTTGAACATCAAACGTACCACTTTCAACATCAATCGAACATCAATCGAACCACTTTCAACATGAATCGAACATGAAATGAACCACTTTGAACATGAATCGAACATGAATCGAACCACTTTGAACATCAAACGTACCACTTTCAATATCAATCGAACATGAATCGAACCACTTTCAACATGAATCGAACCACTTTCAACATGAATCGAACCACTTTCAACATGAATCGAACATCAATCGAACATGATTCGAACCACTTTCAACATGAATCGAACATCAATCGAACATGAATCGAACCACTTTCAACATGAATCGAACCACTTTCAACATGAATCGAACCACTTTCAACATGAATCGAACATGAATCGAACATGAATCGAACCACTTTCAACATGAATCGAACCACTTTCAACATAGTATGGTACCACTTTGATCATGTATTGTACGTGTATGGTAACTTTCAACGTCTATCATACCACTCTGAACGTGTATCAAACCACTTCTACGTAATTATAACTACCGTCTTAATCTAGCATACATCATGTGCAGGAGATTAGGTTGGAGAGGGTTAAGAAAAACATTTTATACATTAAAATTGATTATATTTTATTTATGAATTTCTCTCTGGCGTTAGACCACCAGTTGAATATTTTAAATACATTTTGCATGGCACAGTGCTTTGCGTGTCTGCCACATCGCAGAGTATTAATTACATTTAGCTTATTTAGAGAATTGATATCCTCGTAGTCAATGTCCTGCGTCTCGATGACCACGTCCATTCTCGTATCTTCATCGAGGAAATCCACAAGCCAGCCGCGTTTCTGCAACCCTTTTACGTATACCATATGGGATGCGCCATCTTCTTCATCGATCGCATCAGCTACAGCTTTCGTAATTAGCCGTTTGGCCATACAGTATGGAACGTCTCCATCGTCCCACCGTAGTCCATGATGTTTTACCACCAACCACCGAATGCTCGATTTGTCGGATTTCGTAAGAAGATATTGTGGCATCGAACTCCCAAAAATATAGTGCGAGAGAATTGTTCCCATTCGTAGGAGAGCCACTTTCTTGACGATAAATCTTCCATCGACGATGAACCCTTGCAGGTCAACAAATGTTGGCACGGTCATTATCGATACGATTTAGAGGTCCGCTCTCTTCCAAGACAGACGAGAGAATGCACTTTTTCTCGTAAAGCATCTCGATTTTCACGATGAAATTTTCTTTTGGTAGGAATTTGACACAGGAGAGGGCGTGGCAATTTAATTGATTTTGCGCACCACGTTTGTCAGCGGATTGTATTCAACCACCCGATCGTGTAGAATCAGACAGTAGGCCGTAGTATTTATCGGCACATTCCCTTTACACTCGAATTCTATGCGCACGTCCACCGTGCCATTCTTGATCGACTCATTTTGTCGCGAGCAATCAATCACCACGAGGGGACCAAATTGTAAAAATTTGGCCACGGTGAATAATGCCTCGTTGCAACTATGTCCATAATACGATTTATGGAATTGCGTATACATATGATACAAGATGGCATGCTTATTCTTGTCAAAGTCCAAGTTCATGTCATCGTATGGGTAAAATTCCGAGTTGAGAAAAAGTTTTACATTGGTCAATTTGCAGTTGTTGAACCTAGTAACATCTTCGCTCATCACATTCCTTCGACCAGTCTGTAGAGCAAGGATAATAACTCGCGGCTTCTCCAGCTGTGCAGATGCCTTCACGGCCCACGAATGCTTGGTCGTACTCTGTAAGAGAGGATACTCGTACAGATCCCACGATTGAAAACAAATGCTCAGGTTTTGCCCACGTTCCAAAGCATGTAGCAAGGATAGCTTATTAACGTCATTTAACGTCACATGAGGCATCCGCCATTGCACTTTAAGTAATTCAATTTCTGGTTCCAGCATCGGCGATCCTATTAGAGCATTATTGTCGTTGCGCGATCGTATTAAAATCAATTCGTGACGCGGATTAATAATAATGCGTTTGTAGTTCTCACAAAATCCCAGCAAATATTTTAGCGGGATGCAAAAATTGAAATGATTTTTCAATATTGACCCATCGCGTCGTTTCAAGCCCCATCCAGCATTCTCCATATTTTTGTCTTCGCCAGATGTCAACGATACATAGTTTTTAAGCGTGCTAGTTATTCCAACGTTTCTGTTGCGAACAATCTCCACGCCATTCAGCTCGTATCGAATCTCATCAAATAAGAACGCCATGCAATTATTTCCCAACGCCACACTTTCACACGGCAATGTGTATAAATCCTGCTGCTGTATGGGTATTCTTATTTCATCGCTGTATCCAAACGTTGAGTTGACATATGGGTTGTATGTGTGAGTCTCGAGCTTGACGATGCGATCGTCAAACGTCGGCTTCCCTCCAATGCTTAGAATGTCAACCATTTTTTTTTCAACTTAACCGCGCACAATGAATCCCAATGATTTCAAAAATGCAATGTTCGCAGCACTGAGCCTCTTCTTTTTAGTATAATCAGAGCTGTTGCAGTTGTTGTTGTTGTTGTTGTTGTTGTTGTTGTATACAATTTCGTTTGAAAGAAACGGGTTTCTGGAGTCGTTCAGCACAAGCATCTCTTTCGATCACGTCACACGTATTATCGTCGTCGCCGTCGTACGTGCAATCTGATGGTAATCTCTTCACCTCGAAAATCGAGCAACCGTCCGTCTTGATCCACAACGCGTATCGTTAGATTCGTAATGACCTGTGCGGTGATTGGAAGGTAAATGATCTGCGAGGGCGTTTCCGATATCTTATATCCTGGTGGGACTCTCGGAGAAAATTCATGTATCGTATGTACGCGCTTCCCATTGTTGTACGCGCCAGCGGTCACGCTGCATTCTATGCGAATAATGTTCACGTTCATGATATTAATTGGATCGTCCGATTCATGCCACCGTCCAGGTTCTAATACCCGATTCGTCGAGAATCCCAGTAGCGATCCAATGTTATTGGACTTTGTAAAGTCTATGACGAACGAGCAGTACAGCTTGCTTTTCATGGTGTTGTTGTTGGGGCGCAACACTATAGGATACACATCGTTGTCACCGACATCGGTGCCACCGAGATTTTGAGGATACCGCTCGAGTAATCGCTGCTTCAAATACTTGGCAATAGCGTCTAGTTCGTAGGAGCCGTGTGGAATCGTAATGTATTCATGAGTGGTGTCGATGCTATTGTTGATGTCATAGTTTACGACAAAGTAGAATTTATCGTTGCTCGAGTCGATGTTTGGTATTGTGTGATAAGTTTCAAAGGTTGCTAGACCAAGCTCGTAATCATCGTCGCTCAAATCTATGGGTGGAAAGTAGCTTACGGCGAGGGTGCTACTCTTGCCGGTTAGAGTGAATGTTAACGACATATTCCGAGCTGTACGACTGGACTGGTACTGAATCAGAGTGGTGGGAAGTCAATCCTTAAATTTGATGCCAATCGTTTGTAGAAAGCGTAGACATAGTTGTCGACAATTGCTCTGATCGTACTTCTGATAAGCCGTTCGATTGTATTCGATTTTCACGACATCTTTGTCCAGATATTGTACCAATTCCTTAGGCGGTTGAAGATTTCCAAAGCTGTCGAAATATATAGCTCGACACCCTCTCTTCGCAAACGCCACCCAATGAGTCCCCGGCCCCTCGACATTGTCCAAATTTACGATACCGCTCTTGTTTCGACGTACTCCTCCGGCTGGTAGCGCGTTACGCATAAAAACACCTCTAAAAAATGGAATACGCATACGTTTTGCAAACTCCTCCAATTGCGCGTCGGTAGTTACGCCCGCGGGCATTTTTATTTTCTTTTCGACGTTTTTTTTTTTCGTTTCGATATTCCCTATCCGCGCTTGTATGGTACGAGATAAAGTCCACGACCTTCCATGGAGCGATTATGACGTTGCATTTCCTGCAGCTGATGTTGCGCCACCTTATTATCGTTTACCGCCTTGGCTATCCCCGCCGCTCCACCAGCTAACGATCCGAGAACACCTAGCAGCGGGAGAAGTGGTAATATACCACCCCGTTTTGCTATCGGAAGAATCCGCTTTTTCGGTGCTCTCTTTGGAATCCTTTTGCGCAATTTTGCTTTCATCCCCATTCCGATTTTCGTCTTGGCCTTCATAGCTGCCCAAATAGCTGTAGCAGCACCTCTTTCGCCCAGAGTCGAGTCTCGCGCAACGATGCGTTTTCGCGCTTTGTCAGCGAGTACGTTATCTGCCGCGTGCCTTTCGCCGAGGTCGTTACTACGTGAATATGCAATATCGTGTTCGTGACACGCTGCGTCCAACGGATTGATGCCTTGATCGCCTCTAGCCAATCGTTTTGCCAGATGAGTTCCTGGGCCGCAAAACTGGTATCCCGAGATATGTAATTCGATAGGTAGCGCGTTTATCGCCTGATTTAACAAACCATTACCTTTCTTTACTCCCGTTGGCGACATTCGCCACAGTTTTTAAACAATGGTGCCGGACCGTCGATATGCGTTCGCTGCCAAGGGCGATTATAATGTTCCAGACACCGACGGTTCTGCTGAACCTCAGAATCAGCTTTTATATGCTCGGGGAGTCTGTCCCACAACTGATCAATGTGTCTGCCAAACTCTCGCAGTAGAATAATCTTTGGTATATATTTCAACTGTTCAGAGGTTAAGTCTCGAATATCACAATTATCCGACAGGACCAGAAGCATTTTGAACACTGAGCTGTTTTGCTTCGGCGCGGACCTATAAATAGGACGCGTCACCGCTTCGATGTATCAAAATCATTTTTTCACAGTTCGCAGCGAGGATGCGATTCGTGCGACAGCCTGTGACGATACGCGTGACAAATTTTGACGATAAATCACGAGTGATGCCCTCGAAAACAAAGCGCAAACATGGCAGCATGCTACCAAACACTATACGGTGCCTCATTTGTGGCCCATCCAATTGTGGAAAGACCAACGTGTTGGCGAGCTTGTTGGAAAGTCCTCACAGTGTCCGCTTCGAGAACGTGTATGTGTATTCCAAGTCGTTGCAACAGCCGAAATACCAGTATTTGGAGAATTTATTGACCCCGATAGATGAAATTGGCTACTTTACGTTTTCGAATAACAGTGATGTCATCCCACCGAGCGAATCGCTTCCGAATTCCATTTTTATCTTTGATGACGTGGCATGCAACAAGCAAGATACGATAAGGGAATACTTTGCAATGGGGCGCCACTCGAACGTTGACTGATTCTATCTCTGTCAGACGTATGCAAGGATTCCCAAACATCTTATACGCGACAATGCCAATCTGTTGATTCTGTTTAAGCAGGATGGTACCAACTTGAAACATGTGTACAACGATCATGTAACTACTGATATGTCTTACGAGGATTTCTGCGTGCTGTGTCATAATTGTTGGCAACGAGAGTATGGTTTCGTGGTAATAGACAAGGATAGCGCGATGCCTAATGGACGTTATAGAAAGGGATTTAACGAGTTTGCCGTACCGTGAGATGGTCAATTGTCGTCAACACGTCGGTGGGAAAGCAACGTCTGCTGCACAATGATGATTGATATCGATAGTCTGGAGATTAAGGATCGCGAGAGAATAGCGAAGGAAATTGCAAAAACCAGCGAAGCCATTCGCAAGAAACATCAGGCCTTGAAGTCTGGCAAGATGGAGGAAGATATCGCGTTGGAGAGATACTTTAAACCTATCGTCGAACCCTTGAAACATATCGTGGAAAATACCACAGCGGCAGAAGCTGACACATCACCGCTGACGAGCATAGACGTTGAAGAGAATGAAACATTAACGCCTAAAACAAAAATCTAGTCGAAATGGAGCACATCGCGCAAGACAAAGAAGAAACGACACACATCATCGGAATATTCACTCATAACCTCCACACCAGTTCAATCGAAGCGAAAACGACGAAACGATTCCTCGGTTCCTCCCACACCAATAAATACATTTCCCAGTGTACAATTGCTTGCAACCGAGGATGATGATGACGACGTTTTCGAAACTAGTCCAGATGAGTCGTTTGTAACATCTATTAGACAGCAACTTCAAACATCCGAGGGACAAGAAACGTTTCGCAACCATTTCGGTCCGCTGGGGCATGAATACATGAGCGCCATCCTAAGTATGGATAAGGATACAACAATTGACTATGTGTACGGCGTATACTTTGGCAATAGTGGAACGATGCTTGGAGATAAGGCTTTCGATATGGACAAGGATGATAATATAATCATCGGTGGTGTAAAATACAAAGGAACGCCCGGCCTTTACGAACTGATTTTCAAGAGAATTCCCGACGATGCCCTGTACACCGATGCTGATAAAGAAAAATACAAAAGTATATAGCTGGCGACGAATGCCTACAGACGCAGTCATTGTGCTCAAAAACCCATATTGGGCAACAAGGGATACAAGTACAAACATGTAATTGCACCACTAGTCCCCCGCGCATCAACGAGTAAAGCAGGAAAAGGTCTAAGGACACCGCTAGCGATGATGGTAAACGACAACAAGATCGATTACGTGCACTGGGACGATCCCAACGAGTTGGTGGATCGATTGCGTTTGCTTGAAGCGTCGCGTCAGGCGGGTAACAACTCCCACGATCTCGAAATTCTATCGATTATCGAGGAACTCCGCGAGGTAGGCCTCATTATAAATTAAACCACACGCCGATGATTTGCACTGTATGCATCGAGATGCCGATCAACAAATTTGGAGTATCGCTCGAGAAGAGTGGAGCAGCTAGAATGGACTATTACAAATGGAGCGGCATGCTTCGAAATTATATGCGAGATAACGCTCTTTGTGTGGACGGTGCCGACTTTGATGCAAAATCATGCAAGATACGACGCGTAGCTCAGCCGGTGGCTGACAGCGATGCCGTCAATAAACTATATATGGAAAACAGCATTAAACTTTTGAGAGAGCAGCAGGAAGAATTAGAGAGGAAGCTGGTCGTGTTTCAAAGAGATATGCTGACGTTGCAAAACAGCGTTAAAAAGATATCGCAGGCGTCAAATTCAATCCCACAGCAGCGCTGCGAAGGAGAATCATGCGAGGCGGCTGAACTTGTCCCCGGGCCGATTGGGAGCACATAATGCATGCACACGATAATTATCGCATCATTCGTGTCAAAGACACCTCTGCGATCAAACATGCAGCCAGTATCGAAATCCAAGAGTAAAGAAAACCATGGTCCCAAGAAGCGACAACTTGTTGAGGAATTGCATGCTCCAGCTCGAAGACATTTCCCGCGGAGGCGCGTCATAGTGCACGGATACGACGATCTGTGGCAAGCTGACGTTGTAGAAATGCGTCCATACTCGCGATTCAACCAAGGCCACCACTACATACTCACCGTTATCGATGTGTTCAGCAAGTATGCATGGGCGGTGCCGCTCAAGACTAAAAGTGGTGCTGAGGGGACTAAAGCGTTTGCAAAGATATTTAGAGATCGATATCCGAAAAATTTGCAAACCGATCAAGGAAAAGAATTTTACAACGCCGATGTGCAGAAACTCTTGACAAAACATGATATTAATCATTATTCGACGTATTCGGTGATGAAGGCCTCCGTCGTAGAACGTTTCAATCGAACTTTGAAGAACAATATGTGGAAAATGTTTACGCTCAATGGAACCTACAGATGGATCGATTCGCTATCGCGTCTTCTCGCAGAGTATAACGCGCGAAAACATAGAACCATCGGAATGAGTCCTCGCGATGTTACCGCTGCGATCGCCGACAAGCTGCTATCCACCGTATACAGCAACATAAAGATCGCTGCTCCGGCGAGATTCAAGTTGGGCGAGTTTGTGCGCGTGAGCAAATTTAAAACCATCCTCGATAAAGGCTATACGCCGAATTGGACAACGGAGGTGTTCAAGATAGCCAAAGTACAGGCAACTAATCCCGCGACGTATCTGCTCGTCGATTCCTGTGCAAAACCTGTTGCCGGAGGATTCCATGAACACGAGCTGCAACGCGTCACCGATCCTGATGTATATCTAGTGGAAAAAGTGTTACGTAGAAAGGGGGATAAGGTATACGTCAAGTGGCTGGGGTTTGATAAATCACACAATTCTTGGATAAATAAAAATAATGTATTGTAACATAATAATATATGATTCAATAAATACAATGATATATATATGTAAATGAGTGAACAATTTTTTTTATTTTTACACATTAATTCCACCATTTATATTACACAATAAATATAATTGTATGTTCTATGCATGAGTGAACAATTTTATATTACACAATTCCACTATTTATAATAAATACAATAGTTTTTTTTACAATGGTATTTTATAATGTCCCCAGGGCAGAGTGTCGGTCGAATCGGGTACGATATGCCGCTTGTCGTCGTACGGACTTAGAGCGATTTTAGATTCCGAAATGGTGTACACTTTGTGCAATTTAGACCGTATGCACGATTGTCTGCGAACGATTTCGATCTCCCTTTGCAAACACTGCGCGTAGTCGTCGAAAGTTATCGTTCTGGCTATGACGTTGGTCTTGACGCCTTTCGCCTTTTTCGTATCTTTTTTGCCGTCTACGCGGAGTGCATACATTTTCGCTCTAAGACCTACGAACTTGGTCATTATCGCACCGTTATTTTCATCCTTCATCAGCCCTGGAACCTTCTTATTTAAGTGGGGCATATTATATGGATTGTTGATAGGATAATCGCTTGTGTCGAATCTATCGATATCGCGTTTCATGGTCTCGTAGATATCGTCGCATCGAATGTGGTAAATGAGACTGTCCGTGTCTGTGTATAGAATTTTACAACTTGGTCCGTGCAGGGGAGACATGTACTCGTGATGAAATTCATACAAACAAATTTTTTATATGTCCAGAATGCACATACCCACATATATCGGTTTGTTGAATTTCACCTCGAGTTTTCGCAATTCAACAGCTATTAAATTTTCCGAAAAAACACTTCTGCTATGGAAATTCGGTTTCGCGATCAATTTGTTTCGCGAGACATTTTAGCATTTCATACGTTAATATACGTACCGATCACAGATGAATTTCTTTGTCCTATGTCTGCTCAGCTGCATGCTCACCAGACGGGACAAGTTCTTAATCAGCACAAAGAGTCCTACATCTCCATCATTCGGTATGTAGAGCAGGTTAATGTGCCGATCCCTCTTTTGGCTGGTGAGGCGCAGCGGAAAGACCGTCTTCGTCTTCTCCGCCTCGAAGCTGTAGACGTTGATCGAGATTTCGTTCAACCGCTCAAACTTCCCAATTTGCTCCAGGGACATTGGAAATTCAATGCCCTGGAGATTTAATACGGAAGCATATGGCGGATATGAACTTGGGCGCGCGGTGTCTCGTTCAGCAGGATGAAGAGCGGCGACCACTGCCCACGCGAAAAACGCATTGTCCGGGGATTGTACACTGATCGTTGCATTCTTCAGCGATATTTCCCGCGGTAACTTGTGGTGGCACCCTGCGCGCAGCGGATTATATTTGTTGACATTGACGGTTAGGTTGAGGATTCTCGTCAATGCCCATCCGCTGTCACGTTCCTGGAACTCTTCCAGCGATGCCAGGGTGGGTTCGACGACGCATCGCTGGTACCACTCCTGCAGATCGGATGTGCCGAAGAGTTCGCAGTTTCAGATGTTGATGCTTTTACTAGCATGGATGTCACCCGCCACAAATTCACCGTTAAACACCGTGTTCACTTTGAAGTTTCGATGTTTCCTCAAAGCGCCCCGCACATGCTCCAGTACAAGGGTCGCCGCATCCTGGAGGAAATTGCGCGGCTCGATATAGTTCGAATTGAGCACGGCACCGGTTAAAACGCGGCTATCGAACGCAGTGTCTATTTCGCGCCACAAAAGTCTTGCGCTCGAATGTCCTGCACCTTCACGCACGAAACGGCCGCGTAACGAATGTTTCAGTCCTTCGAGTCGCGCGATTCGAGCAATCAGCGATTGTTGAACACCAATCGATAATCGCGGGCGTTTCACTCGGCTGTGTTCTTCCAGCGATTCGATACACTCGTTGCACCGTTCTTCCCACGCGAGGAATTCTTCCCGCGAAATCAATCGTTCAGATTGATCCAACAATCGGCGTTCTCCTTGCGCGAATTTTTCCATGGTCGTAAATGGATTGTAATGTCTTTTCCTCGCAACACGTTGCAACGATTTGAGGCTTTGTGCAGTTTACAGCGCGCTTTTAAGACTGATACCATGGTTTGGTATCTCTGTCTAACTCTTTTGGCGTACCCCCTCCCTCGAATGCACCGCATGCAAAAACGATGATCCGTCCCAACATGGTTCTGTGCAGTTTCTGCCGATACAGCATAATTCTTTCTATGATTCATGCGTATGACGAATTAGCGCGCAAAATCATCCGACACAGTTTCTGCTGACACCGCATAATTCTAAGATTCGGCGCTTCCCAAGGTATTATATTACATTCAACACGTGTCGAGACTTTTATCCTTGAGGATGGGGATTAAATTACATGCAATCGTGCGATATGCTGCGACGTTAAGATTGAAAAACATTATGGAAAATTTGGTAGCTTTAGAATAAAATGCGGTGGTGGGGAAACCAATTGCACCGCTATTTAAGCCTGTCTCCCGGTCGCTATTCCATCAATCGCTCAGTACCCTCAGTGACTTTCGACGGAACAAATAGTGCTCTGAAAAAAAAAATGTGCAGTACCAGTGTCGAAGGAAACGTTGAACGTATGAATTATTATGTTCCGATCGTGCGAGATGATGGCGTAGCTCCATGTGGGGATAATACATTTGACAGGTAAGACTTAATTTTCGCATATTCTCAAAATTGTATTTCTGATACGAGTGGACAATTTCATAGCTTTGATTGTTCTCTTAGTCCGCGCCGAGGATCGCGTATCATGGTCAGAAGATACGCGTTAACATCCATGGGCAGCAAATATTTGGAAATTGGAATCAACGTAGGACCTATGGCTGATGTTGAAGTTCTTCTCGGCGATAATCATGGGAATCATCTTATATTACCATGGCATACATGGAATGTGCTATTCGACAGCCGTGAAACCATCGAAGAACGTGCACAATTACCTGAACCAGACTCGATGTGGATTGATGATTTAATGGTGGAATTTCTTCGGATCTTTGATTCATCGATTGTAAAGATGACGCGAGCTGATAACTCACTGTATTTCAAACTGAATACAGTATCATTTTTATGTAATCTTGAGCCATGCATAAGCTATGTGTATCCGCGCCTGCATCAAACTGCAGAGGATGTGAGAGTAAAATTTGAAACTTTTGTTAGCGTGCTACAGCAGAGCGATGTTGCGTGTGAAACATTAGTTGTGCGCAGCGCTGCTAAAATAATACGTGGTAGCGAATATTACGACGAGGATTATCTTGTAGATTGCGAACTGTTAGCATACGCCATCAATGATATTGTAGCCCATACTCGTAGGAAAAAAAAATGTTAGATTGTATTCTTTTTTATAGATTCTATTTTATATTCTATTTTATATTCTTTTAATTTTATAATAAATATATTAAAACATATATTATTTCCCATTTCATTTACCCGTCTTTCTCCTCGCCACATAATTTTAAGATTTGCTGACGTCGCATAATTATATTACATTCTTCGCGCCGCCAAAATGATGTCATCGCACGCGGCTGCTCCAGAGGAGTCAAGTTACACACGATCGCGCGATACGCTGCGACGCTAAGATTTAAAATCATTTTGAAAATTTTTAGAACGAAAGCGATTGTACCGCTATGTAGTGCTGTCTCTCTCGCGAATTTAGCTTTAAAAGTGATGTTCTCTCTTTCCCACCCTCCGAATTTAGATTTATAACGAAGTATTGCTCTCTCTCTTTCCCTCCTCCGAAGACGCGGTGCGTAAAAGAAAAGAACATCGATCTTTCCCGACATCGTCCGAAACAATTTCGGATAAAAAAATAAATTATTAAACAATTTCCGACGCATGTTGGTTTGGAAAAAAAATTTCGGGGGCCGTCCCCTCCCTGGGTTAGGTCTGAAAAATTTTCGGGGTGGGTCAAGGTCTGAAAAAAGATTTTTCGGGGGTGGGCCTCTCCCTTTGAAAAATTTCGAGGACGGTGGGCCAGGTCTCCGCGGCTGCTCGGCCCGGACTGATCCCCTCCGCGGTTGCGGCTTCCCCCACTCCGCGGCTCGTGCGCGCGCAACCGCTCTTCCACTCCCCGCAGGCCCCGCGCCCATGTTTCTCTCTGCCGCACTCCCCGCGCGCCCACACTTTCCCCCGCCCCCGCGCTCCCCTCAGAGGACCAGCGTTGGAATCCCCATAGCCTTACTACTGAAGAAACAGTGAAACATGTGAAGTAAGTTGAGAGAGTGGCAGGAATTGTGCAGAGGTAATTAGAGGAGAAGGGAAAAACTTGGCTATTCTACGGGAGATAATAGCGAGAAGGAAAATATGGGAAGAACAGGAAAGTGATAAAAGAAGATTATGTAACATAGAATAGATTTGGAAACACTTGTAAAATAGAAAAAATTGTTAAGAGACAATTGGATACATGAGAAGGGTGGGACTTACACTGACACAATCATGGGAATGAAATGGAAAGATTATTTGATCGTTAAATTGTAACACGAAAGTGGCAATAAATTAAATTAAATTATTATTATTATTATTATTATTATATTTGTTCTTTTTATATTGTATTTTGATATCCTATTTGTATAGAGAGAACTAAAAAATGTTGAGAATAGTGCGATTTATTTAGAGATAAAGAATTGAGGCGATACAATAGATACGTAACAGTTTCGGCGAATATAGTCGAGTTATTTACTGTTCTGTGTAACTGAACACTCGGGTTGGTCACGAGAGCGCGAGTGTGTATGAATTTATACGAGGTGTTGTGGGAAGAGTATGTATGTATGATGTCGCGAAAAGTAAATAGGAAGTCCATCAGCTGTTCGAGAATGTTCAAGTTGTCTTGCGATTGATGTGAAGAAGAGAAAAAGAGAAGGAAAGAGAAGGAGAAAGAAAGAGATTGATAGACAGAGAGAGAGAGAGAGAGAGAGAGAGAGAGAGAGAGAGAGAGAGGGAGAGGGAGAGGGAGAGGGAGAGGGAGAGGGAGAGGGAGAGGGAGAGGGAGAGGGAGAGGGAGAGGGGGAGGAGAGAGGGGGAGGGAGAGGGGGAGGGAGAGGGGGAGGGGGAGGGGGAGGGAGAGGGGAGGGAGAGGGGAGGGAGAGGGGGAGGGAGAGGGGGAGGGAGAGGGGGAGGGAGAGGGGGAGAGAGAGGGGGAGAGAGAGAGGGAGAGAGAGGGAGAGAGAGGGAGAGAGAGGGAGAGAGAGGGAGAGAGAGGGAGAGAGAGGGAGAGAGAGGGAGAGAGAGAGGGAGGGAGGGAGGGAGGGAGGGAGAGAGGGAGAGAGGGAGGGAGAGAGGGAGCGAGGGAGGGAGAGAGGGAGAGAGGGAGGGAGAGAGGGAGAGAGGGAGGGAGAGAGGGAGAGGGAGGGAGAGAGGGAGAGAGGGAGGGAGCGAGGGAGAGAGGGAGGGAGAGAGGGAGAGAGGGAGGGAGAGAGGGAGCGAGGGAGGGAGAGAGGGAGAGAGGGAGGGAGAGAGGGAGAGAGGGAGGGAGAGAGGGAGAGAGGGAGGGAGAGAGGGAGAGAGGGAGGGAGGGAGGGAGAGAGGGAGAGAGGGAGGGAGAGAGGGAGAGAGGGAGGGAGCGAGAGAGAGAGAGCGAGAGAGAGAGAGCGAGAGAGAGAGAGAGAGAGAGAGAGAGAGAGAGAGAGAGAGAGAGGGAGGGAGGGAGGGAGAGAGGGAGGGAGAGAGGGTGGGAGAGAGGGAGGGAGGGAGGGAGGGAGGGAGAGAGAGGGAGGGAGGGAGGAGAGAGGGAGGGAGAGAGGGAGGGAGAGAGGGAGGGAGAGAGGGAGCGAGAGAGGGAGCGAGAGAGAGAGAGAGCGAGAGAGAGAGCGAGAGAGAGAGCGAGGGAGAGAGAGCGAGAGAGAGAGCGAGAGAGAGAGAGCGAGAGAGAGAGCGAGAGAGAGAGCGAGAGAGAGAGAGAGCGAGAGAGAGAGCGAGAGAGAGAGCGAGAGAGAGAGAGCGAGAGAGAGAGAGCGAGAGAGAGAGAGCGAGAGAGAGAGCGAGAGAGAGAGCGAGAGAGAGAGAGCGAGAGAGAGAGAGCGAGAGAGAGAGCGAGAGAGAGAGAGCGAGAGAGAGAGAGCGAGAGAGAGAGCGAGAGAGAGAGCGAGAGAGAGAGCGAGAGAGAGCGAGAGAGAGAGAGAGATAGATGGTTCTGCCGAGACACTATTTATATTCTATTTTTATATTTTTTCTTTTTATATTTCTATTTTTTAATTAATGGAACAATATATAATCATTTTACATATATTACAATCTATTTACTTGTCTGTCTGCCGCCTTCACTCCTCACCAATTTCTATCGACTCTGCATAATTCTTTCTATGATTCTCGCCTCCAATTGTAAAGACGACACTACATAAGAAGTCTTTGTATTTCAAACTAAATACAGTATCATTTTTATTTAATCTTAAGCCATGTATAAGCTATGTGTATCCGCGGCTGCATCAAACTGCAGAAGATGTGAGGAAAAACTTTAAAACTTTTGTTAACGTGTTGTAACAGAGCGATGCTGCCTGCGGAACATTAGATACGCGTCCTGCTGCTAAAATTATACGTGATGGCGAATATTACGATGAGGATTATCTTATAGATTGCGAACTGGTAGCATGTGCCATCAATGATATTCTAGCTAATGCTCGTAGGAAAAAAAAATGTTAAATTATATTACATTTCTATTTATATTTTTATATTCTTTTAATTTTAAATAAATCTCTTAATCATATTATTTCTCTATTTACTTATCCGTCTTCCTCCTTCTCACCTCACCAATTTCTGCTGACACCACATAATTCTTTCTATGATTCGCGCCTTCTTCGCACCACCACATGACGTCATCCCGTACGGCTGCTCCAGAGGATTCGAATTACACGTGATCGCGCGATACGTTGCGATGTTAAATCGGAACGCTTTAGAATACCGTTAGCTTTCGAATGCTCGCTACATAATGGTTTTGATAAAAATAAATGTCTGTTTTCTACATAATGGTTCGGTAGACCAGTGTGGGAGGGGATTAAAATTATTATTTCTCTGTGTTGAGAAAAGAATGTCTGTTGATATGGAAAAGATTCTTTCTGCTGACGCCATATAATTCTTTCTATGATTCGGGCTTTCTTCGAGCCACCACATGACGTCATCTCGTACGGCTGCTCCAGAGGATTCGAATTACGCGAGATCGCGCGATACGCTGCGACGTTAAATCGGAACGCTTTAGAATAAATACTGTTAGCTTCAGAATGCATGCTACATATCTGCTTGAAGTAATATTTCTACATAATGTAACGAGTTATATCGGTGGGACGCGAATCTTCCCCCCACCACGCGCGCCTGGCGCGGCCCGCCGCTGCCGAACGCGGGCGCGAGAGGGCCGCGCGCCGAGCGGCGCTCTCGCTCGCGAAATCGTCACGGCGCTGCTTATAGGCAAGCGCGGCGGGCCCGTCAGGCAGAGTCTACCACGAGCGTTACAGGCGAACGGTCAGAGCTCTCCCAACGATCTCTTGTATGCACAAGCTGTATCGTTGCATTCTTTTGAATTCCCCCACCTCCACGGCTCCTAGAGGAACGCGAGTCCGCCGACCTCTAGACGCAGGTCGATATCCACCGTCAATCTTAGGGTCAGACTTTGTCTGCCCCGGAGGACATCCTACAGTCTCCGTTTCTCCCGCGGGTTTTACCCACTGGGCGAGCGGACGCAAGACTTCCCGGTCAGGGCCATTGGTGGAGACCACAGCCAGGGCACCAGAACGACCACCCCCCACTCCTACTTCTGCCGCCGAAACGCACCGAACCGTGCCCCGCGATCGCGACGCGCCGCCCGCACTCCACCGCGCTAGTATAGGTCATAGGATAAGCCGCAAAGACTCTGTTAGCCAGCACAGACCTGGCCGGGAAACCTTGTACCTCGACGATAAGAATAAAGAACCGTTACACAGCTCACTTTGCCTCGTTCACTCGGCCACCCCGCACATCCGTTCGATAGCGAACCTCCACGGAGCGAGGCTACAATAATGGTTCTGTAGATCGCTGATTCAAAATTTTAGAATATCTGCGAGTGTACCGCTATGTAGTGCTGTCTCTCTCCCTCCTCCGAATTTAGATTTAAAATAATGCTCTGTCTCTTTCCATCCCGAAGACGTGGTGTGTAAAAGAAAAGAACGTCGATCTTTCCCGATCTTTCCCGACATCGTCCGAAACAATTTCGGATAAAAAATAATGGATTATGCTTGGTGACGCTCGGTATATGTACCATTCATTAAAGACTAATGTCAGAGAGTGGGCGTTGGGGGAGTTGGTTAGGCGGTTGACTCGTAACGCGGAGGTCTTGGGTTCGAGCCCCGTCGCCCGAGATTCAGTTTTTCGATTATTCTTAATATCTTAAATTAATATTTCCTTCCTTACCGACTGTGGTTGGTACCACGCTCCAGAGTAGCAGCAATTCACCCGCGGTTCCTCCTCGATGCGGTTCGGTATCGATTGATTCGATATCTTCTGCTCTCGCGCTATACCCCCACCACTTCGCCACCTGTATGACGTCATCCGCCGCGCGCCGCCCGCCCCGCAGGAATTTTACGCCGATTTTTGAAACTCAAATTTGTGTTTCAAGGTCAGAGGAAATTCTTATCATGACCTTGAAACTCAAATTTGAGTTAGAACTGTCATACCTATACTACTGGCGAGATTGCAGACGTGGATACCGACGAATGGTACAACGCGAAGAAACGAGCCGTCGAGGAGACACCGCTCCTCCACCCGGAGTATCAAATACGCGATGACGAACTATACCGCCACTTCCCAGACACAACCGGTGGCCACCCCGAAGACGAGTGGAAGCAGTGTGTACCGCGGCCCCGGCGTAGTGAAATATTGAGGGCGAACCATGACGCCCCCACGGCCGGACACCTTGGAATTAACAAGACAACTACCCGATTGGCACGAAAGTACTACTGGCCAGGAATGTTCTGGGACGCCGCCCGATATGTCCGCCAATGTACCAAGTGGCAGGAATACAAAGTGTCGCAGCGGGCACCAGCGGGACTTATGCACACCACACCAGCCGCCTACCGGTGGGATGTCGTGTCGGCCGATCTAGTCGGACCACTCCCGTGGTCGAAGAAAAGCCATACCGTGGTTGTGGTAATGCAAGATAAGTTCACGAAATGGATCGAACTCTAGCCTCTTTGCCAAGCCACCGCTCCGGCCGTCATCAAAGCGCTCAGCGAGCGAGTGGTCATGCGCTTCGGATGCCAACGCCGGGTTATTACTGACAACGGTAAACAGTTCGAAAGCCGAGAATTTACCGGCCAACTACGAGAGTACGGCATCGACCACCGAAAAATGCCGCCATAAGTATATGTGTAAGTGGGGTACCGCAGTACCGCAGTGTAACCCCGTGGAAAGAGCGAACCGGGTAATTAAGACGATGATCGCGCAATTTACCAACGGCGATCACACGACGTGGGATCATTGGCTCCTGGAGATCGCTTTTGCCTACAATACGGCGCGACACGAGGCCACGGGGAGCACACCGGCCGCTCTAAATTTTGAGCGAGAGCTCGTAGCTCCCGGAGACCCACGTCCGACCGCAGGAGACCTAGAGGAAGAACCAACACAAGAGGACACCCGGGAATGGCAGCAGCGACTCGCCGGCATCAAGGAAAGCATCGAACTCGCACGGTGGAATCTGGTACGAGCTCACCAGAACCAGAAACACTACTACGACCTAAGGCGCCGAGATTGGCGCCCCGCGATCGGCGACGAGGTTATGAAGCGCGAGCATCACCTAAGCGCGGCAGCGAAACAGTTTAATGCTAAGCTGGCTCCAAGATTCGCCAGCCCGTACACGGTTGCCAAATTTGCGGGACCAAACGTCGTGGTGCTGAAGACTGCGCGCGGTAAGACAATACGCGCGTACATCAGCGATCTGAAACCGCGTGAGCCGATTGGCGCGGACAGCGCCACCGCGACAGCTATAAAAGCCGGAACAAACGAGTGAACAGAAACAATTGGCAATCAGCATGCTACGGAGCGAGCCACAGCCAGAGAGTTCCGGCAGAGCCACGGCCGTTCCTTTGGGCTCCGGGACGGTAGGGCCACCGGAGCCTCAACAACGACGCGCCAGGATCGTGGAGGACCGGCCATGGCCAGCGAGAGTCAGGCTGGAAGTCGAGACGCCGCGAAACCGAGGTCCACCACCGCGCCTCCAGGCGCCAACAAGAAGGCTCCAGCCCCAGGAACTGCACGAGGTGACAATGGTGGAGGTCCGACCATCGCAACCCGCACCGGCCGAAAGGGTAGCATATCAGGCGGCGACTACCCGTCAGGGCCGGATCGCCCACAGGGGGCCACAGCCGCTGGACCTGCGGCAAATGGCGGGGTTACGGATCGCCTCCACCTCCCAGACCGAAACGATAACCGGGCCGACGGGACCGTCCACCTCCAACACCCCGAGCACCCCGCGGGCCCAGCCGACACCTACCGGGCGCAAACGCAAGCTGCCGGGGACGGGGCCAGCAGTCAGCGCTGGACCACCACCGCCGCTGGCACAGCCAGGCCTACAGGGCCCCCCAGCGGCCACGCCACCGCCGATAGCCACGGCCGATAGCCACGGCCGCACCACAGCCACTGGCTCAGCCAGGCCTACAGGGCCCCCCGGCGGCCACGCCACCGCCGGTAGACGCGCCGGTACTACCGCCGCTGGCACAGCCAGGCCTGCAGGGCCCTCCAGCGGCCTCGCCACCGCCGGTAGGCCCACCGGTATATTCGCCGTTGGCACAGCCAGGCCTTCAGGGCCCCCAGCAGCCACGCCACCGCCGATAGCCACGACCGCACCACAGCCGCTGGCTCAGCCAGGCCTTCAGGGCCCCCCAGCGGCCACACCAGCCGCAGTGCGACGCCCATGGACGTGAGCCAGAGACCGCCCCGGCATGGTCATTTTTCACCCCGCCGCCATGCGACCCCGCCGGGTATACGCGATCACGACCTCAACCACCGTCGTTTTGGGCAGTCGGTTCCGCAACGGCAATCTCGGCATCGAGGTCCGAAGCAGGCGGCCGACTGCCCCCGCGGAACAGACTCCGCCCTCGTAGAATAAGATAGGTTTAAGTGGTGGTGGGTAGTTTTAAGTTCGTTCGGGTTGCAACCCCTTAGGTTGAGGTAGTTTAAGTTATGTTTAAGCACACATGTACCTGACGGGAATATACCGCTTCTCCCTCCCCGAAGTAAGAAGGGGGTGTGACAAAGTCACGTCACGAGCCGTGCGAACGCCAGGCACCGAGACGGCTCTCGCGGGCGAAGATGTACGGCCTCACGATATAAAAGACGCGGCGAGCGGAATCAGGAGCACTTGTGCACGTCGCTATACAGCTTCACGGAATACAAGACGCTCGCTTTTTGATAGCCTTCGGGGTGTGTCAGTGTTCGGCCATCGCCACCACTGTACCAATACCAGCATCCGTCCGAAATCTATTGCATATATATCTATATGCCCTATTGCACTCTCAAGCTCTATTGTACGACTCTCGAATGAACGCGCCTCTTAAGGCCATTCCGAGCAGAACGTTAAACAACTCCGCATCCTACCTCCTTGACCGCTCGTCGAAAGTCGCCGCCGCCGCGAACCGATGCGCCACCGTTACCGCCCGAGCACCGGAGCTCTTCCGCCGCGCTACTAGTACGGAACTACCGGACTAATGTAAAATCATACACGCCTTAATAAAGAACTGTTACTTGTTACCCAGCATCTACTCATTCGCCGAACCCGGACATACCGACTGAGCCGGCACCTAATCCCTTCTCCGTCCCACCGGTAACCGCCTCACCACCGGAGACGATTACAAATATTATTAAATAATATAATTTATTTATAAATTAAGTAAATTAGTTCATGAATTAAGTTTAACCGCTGTTGCTGGCACAAAAAATTTACCTTTATTAAATTTAATAACTAAATCAAACTTTCATTCATTTTTAAATCAAATCTTTACAAAAAAAATATTATTTAAATAAAAATTCTTCAAAATTAAATTTATAGATCAATTAATTCAACTAATTAATTAACTGAAATTAAATTAATAAATAAATTCAAAGATCTGACCTCACCACATTCAAATTTATTTCACCTACTAAATAAATTCAAAAATCTAACCTCAACACATTCAAATTTATTTCACCTACTAAATAAATTCAAAAATCTAACCTCACCACATACAAATTTATTTCACCTACTAAATAAATTCAAAAATCTAACCTCACCACATTCAAATATATTTCATCTACTAAATAAATTCAAAAATCTAAAAAATAAATTTTTAATTTTATTAATAATTTTTGTATAAATTAATCAATTAGAGTACTTATCCAATTATATTTTAAAATAAGTATTCTATGTAGGTTGATATAATATATATATATATATATATATATATAATATTAATTAGATATAGAAAGGTTTTTTTTTAAAGTATTAAAAGTTATATTTATGTATATAATTTATTACTTTTTTATATAAATCATTTATTATATAATAGATACTAATATAGGGGGAACCACGTCACGTGCGCGAGAGGAGAACGTGTGTAAGCAGACAGGCGAAAGAAATAGACGAAAAGTGTGGCAAAAGTGCGCAGAAAATAACGGGGCCGGGTGGAAAACACGAGGAGAAGACAAGGTTCCGGTGGACAGTATAATCGACAGTTAATAAAGTGTCGAAAGGTGAAATAAAATGTGAAGAAGAGAAGGTGTGAAACGTGTGCACGAAGTATAAGGTACGTGGCAAGGATAAGTGACACTTGCGGGAGTGGAAGAAGTAAGAAGACAAAACGGAGACAGCAGTAGGTAAAGAAGAGCAGAGACTCTAATGAACAGAGCAGGCGAAGGCGGGGAAGTGCAAAAGGAAACGAGAAGAAGGGGAAGACCATCGGCAGAACAGCTGGGAAGAAGTAGAGCGGGCAGCGAAGGCTCGATACTGGACTCGTTCAAGAGGAAACGGGAGGGCGAGGAGGAGCAGGAGAGGTTAAGGGCTGAAAAGGAAATAGAAGAAGAATTCCTAAAAGCGAGGAAAGTAGGGAGGTCGCCGCCGACGAAGAAAACTGAGGTAGTTATAGGAACTGCGGAAACGCCGGTCTGCCAGGAGATAGAACAGGACAGAGAAATGGATAAATTAGACAAATTGATGGAAGTAGTGTTGGCAGTTAAGAATGAATTGGAAGAGCTGAGAAAAGATAATAGAGAGCTGAGGGACGAGTGGAAGAGGAGGGACGAGATATGGGAAAAGGAAAGAAAGGAAATGAGAGGTAGGATAGAAGTACTGGAGGCCAAGAAGGATCAGGCAGAGAGGCTGACAGAAAGACTGGAGGAGCTAGAAAGAAAGGAAGAGGCTAGAGAAAGAAGAGAGAGAAGAAATAATATTACCCTAAGGGGAGAGGATTTACCGCGTAAAGAGACGCCGAAGGATACGGTGGAGTATGTGTTAAGGCACGAATTGCAGGTAGAAGCAGAAATCGAGGAAGCCTACTGGGTAGGAATGGGAGAGAAGAGGGGGCTACTGATAGCGAAGTTAAAAAGCAGGCAACAGAAAAGAGCAGTAATGCTAAAGAAGAGTACACTGAAAGATAAGAGGCTGTTTATTGACAATGACCTAACGAAAAAGGAAAGGGAGATACAAAAAAATATTAAAGATATTGCCAAAGCGGAAAGGGAGCAAGGGGCAAAGGTGAAAGTTGGATACAGGAAAGTAAAAATCAATGATAAGATATTTATTTGGAAAGAGGATGGTGGGCTGAAGGAAGTGAATTTTTGGAGTCGGCAAAGTTCTGTGAACCTCTAAATTATTGGAGGATCACAGAGCTTACAAGGACAACCAACGCACGTCAAAAGGCAGTACCAACACCCGTTCCCCGCGCGCCTGCGGATGCAGATATGCGGGGAGAGGGGGTACACAGGGGGGATACATTTAAAATAGGCAACTGGAATGTAGCAGGATTATTTAGCAAAGACAAACAGTTTTGGGATTTCTTAAAAGATCTCGATGTAATAGGATTAGTAGAAACGTGGATTGAAGAGAAACAATGGGATGGGTTGAAAGATAAATTGCCACAAGAATTTTCATGGAAATGTAAATATTGCACTAGAGAGAGAAAAAAAGGGAGAGCGATAGGCGGAATTATCACAGGTATAAGAAAGGGCATAGAAGTGGAGGAATCGAACGCAGGAACGGAACATATTCAAGAGAGAAGAATCAGGATACAAAATGAAAAAAGGAGAGTAATAACAGTGTACAGCAGAGATATGAAGGAGACGAAAGAAAAGCTAGACCAGATAATAGAGGAGAGGGAGGTGGAGAAACTGATAATCAGAGGAGATTTCAATGCAAGAATTGGACAGAAAGGGGGCGATTTTAGAATAGAAGAAAAGCGTGACGTAAGGAGATCAAAAGACAAAGTTAAAAACACGGAGGGAAAGTTGTTATTAGAGATGGTGGAGGAAAGCGGATGGAATATTCTGAACGGAAATATGGAGGGAGATGAGAAAGGAGAGTACACATACACGGGGCCGAGAGGCAGCACGGTAATTGATTATATAATAACAAATGTCGAGGCGAAAGAAGATATCAAGAAATTCACAGTGGAAGATAGAGTTGAGTCAGACCATATTCCTCTGATAGCAGAACTATATAGGGGAAATAAAATGAGAGAACGAGAGGGAGATCAGGAGGGGAGGTGGAGAGAGAGAAGAGTCTGGACAGAGGAAGGAAAGAGAGAGTTTCAAATGGAATTAAACAAAATAAACTTTAATAGGACAGAGGTGAATGAAATGGTAGAAGAAATGGTAGGAAAAATAAATAATGCAGTACGGAAAGAAGAAGTAAAAATAAAGAAATGGAAATTGGGCAGCTTTAAGTGGTGGAATTCGAACTGTACAAAAAAGAAAAGAGAAGCCAGGAAAGCACTGAGGAACTGGAGAAGGGGCAAAGGAGACAAAGAAGACTATCAGAAGAAAAGAAGGGAGTACAAAAAAGTGTGTGAAAAAAAGAAAAGGGAATTACAAGAAAATATAGAAAACGAGATAATGCAATTAAAGGGAGAAAATCAAATATGGGAATATATAAATAAACAAAGAAAGAAAAGAATAGGGATCTCCAATAAAATAGATTTAAAAGAATGGAAGGATCATTTTAAAACATTGCTAGAAGACGTCGACTGTAAAAAAGAAGTAGGAGAGTTGGAAGAAATAGACAACACGGAAGGAGAAGAGGAAGAGGAAATAACAGAAGCAGAAGTAAAAGAACAAAACAGGAAACTAAAAAAAAAAAGAAAGCAGCAGGGGAAGACAAAATAGAAAATGAAGCCTGGATTTACGGTAACGTGAAAATAGTAAAAAGGATCACAGAAATTTTCAATAAAGTGTGGAAGGGAGAAGGATTCCCGAAGAGGTGGAAAGAAGGGGTGATTTCACCAATATTCAAAAAAGGAGATAGAGAAAAGGTAAAAAACTACCGGGGGATAACGATCCTAAACACAGCGTACAAAATATATGCTATGGTTCTAGAAAAAAGATTAAAAGAGGAATTGGAAAAGAACCACATAATACCAGAAGCGCAAGCAGGATTCAGGAGCGGTAGGTCGACAACAGATAACATTTTTATTCTGAACTATGTAGCTAACAGAGAAATACAGAAAAAAGGGGGGAAGCTGTATACGTTTTTCGTGGACCTAAGCGCTGCATTTGCCAACGTGGATAGAGTAAAACTTCAGAACATAATGAAGAGAAAGGAAATAAGTAAACGCTTGAGAATGAGAATCGGAGAAATTTACAAAGAAACAAGAAATACAATAAAAGTAAACGGAGATATTTCATCCAAATTCTGGACAACAAAAGAGGTAAGACAGGGATGCCCACTGAGTCCAACGTTATTTACAATATATGTAGCGGACTTGGAGGAAACCATGAGGAAAAACCAAGCAGGAGGAGTTAGAGTAGGAAAAGAAAAAATCTGGACTCTAGCATATGCGGACGATATAGCGTTACTAGCAAATGAACCAAAGGATCTTAAGGACATGATACGAAGATTCGGAAAATACCTGGAAAGGATAGGGTTGCAACTGAACGCACAGAAATCTAAGGTGCTGATTTTCCATAAAGGAAGAGGAAAGAAGAAGAGAGAAGAATGGGGTTGGCAGGGGCACAGTCTGGAAGAAGTAAAGGAGTTCAAATACTTAGGGTATAATTTTCAGAAAAACGGGGCAGAGAGATGCATATAAGGGAAGTCATAAAGAAAGCTAGAATAGCAATGGCGCAGATGTGGGGAATAGGACAAAGAATGTTCAAGAACAATTTTGAGAGAAGAATGAGAATATTCAGAAGCCTAGTGAAAAGTATCTTGCTGTACGCGTCAGAAATTTGGGGATGGATGGAAGCAGAAAAGGTAGAGAAGATACAGGAGAAATACATAAGGTGGACTTTAGGACTGGACTGCAATACACCAGCATATTTAATTTTGGAGGAAACAAAAACGGACAAAGTAAGGATAGAAGCGGGGAAAAGAGCAATAAAATATGAGCAGAAAGCGAAACGGCTGAACAAGAATAAAATAGTACAAGAATGCTGGAGGGAAATAGACGTGAAGCAAGCAGAGAAAAAGTCGAAGTGGGAGGAAATGAGAGATGCATACTACATGCAGAAAATGATGGATATCCAAGAAATGGAAATAGGAAGAAGGCGAGGAAGAAAGTTCGCTGAGGAACTAGCGCAAAGGGACAGGGCAGAGCAGGATCAATGGCAATACGACAGAATACAAGGAGGCAGATTCAACGCACATTACACAGAAATCAGGGATGACCAGAGAGCAAATTACCTAAATGGAAACTACAGAGGCAGAGACCAAAGAATGATTGCAAGGTTCAGATGTGGAAACGAAGAGCGGGGAAGCAAGTACTGGAAGAAGGAAAAAGACAAAGTATGCAGACTATGCAATGGGGCTAGAGAGGCGCTGGGTCACATGCTACAAGACTGTAAGGGGCTGAAAAGAGAGAATTCAACGATCAGAGGGATTCTAAAGGCAGAAGAAGAAGGATCAGAGTGGATGCGAATGGTTCTGGAAAAAAGCAGAAGAAAAGAAGAACAAGATGAAGGAAAAAATCAAAACGAAAGAGCATTCTTGAGTTGACAGTCCCAGAAACACTTACACACATAACACATGTAACCCCATTTTGAGGCCGAAAGGAAAAAATAAACCTATTTACTACTACTACAACTAGATACTAATATAATCTATTATATATAAATAATTTATATATATATATATATATATATATATATATATGTAATTACATATAATTAAATATATAAATATATATATAAATAATTGTGTGTGTGTGTGTGTGTGTGTGTGTGTGTGTGTGTGTGTGTGTGTGTGTGTGTGCGTGCGTGCGTGCGTGCGGGTGTGTGTGATTAATTTATGGACTATATTGAACTAAATTATTTATTAATTAGATAATGGTATTATAGAAAATAAATTTTGATTTATTTAGAAATTAATTATATTTTTATAAGTTTCTTGTTATGTATTTATTTTTTCATATATAAATTATATATATATATATATATATATATATATATATATATATGTGTATATGTATGTATATATATACACACATATATATATATACACATATACACAATCAATATTGACATATACAAAGATATATTATTTCATACACATATAATTAAATATAAACGTATATAATAAATTATTTATGTAGTACTAAGTTCATTATAGAATCCTGATCTATTTTATATAAATAATTTATTATATAATAGATACTAATATAATCTATTATATATAAACAATTTATATATATATAATTAAACATACATATATAAATAGATATATATATATATATATATATATATATATATGTATGTATGTATGTATGCATAGTATATTTACATAACTATAGATATCGCTTTCTTTCCATTCTTTTTTTCGATTAAGTAATTAACTAAAAAACATAGATGTAAAACATTAGCTGTATATACATACATGCCAACTGAAACACGTAACAAAAAAGAAAAAAATGAAAAATTTCTGAACACTTTATGCCGTTACCTACAAATCATTGTTGTTTTTCAACATCCTGAAAAAATCCAGTGGCATTTACAGAAATTCGTATACAGTACATTTTCACCTCTGACTTCTCATAGACGTTTTGAATAGTATAGCTAGGCCGGTTCTAACCCAAATTTGAGTTTCAAGATCACTTTCGCCACCCCTCCCCCGACCTTGAAAACCGAATTTGAGTTTCAAGGTCGATGGAAATCCAACGCGGCGGGCGACGGCGGCAGCTGACGTCATAGAGATGGTGGAGTGGAGGGGAACCGCAGCTAAAGTGCCACTCTGTTGAGCCACAGACCAGGTATAGAATAGACCTATCAACCAATGTATTTTTCTGTCACCGGTTTGGGGGGTCCTAGGACCCCCTTACCATTTCAGTGTCGCATGCAACGTTACCGGTGAAGTCTCGAAACATCTTGTAACGCTACGCGTGGTAGGAATTAGAATTCAACACGGGTAAAATAAGGTTATTTTTTGACAGTCGAAGCCCGCGATTTACAAATGTTTCTGTTAGAGTAACAATTTAAAAATCGTCTTATGAACATATTCCGTTCAACGGAAGAGAAAGGAGGATGAATATAAAACGATATTACATTCGATTTTTAACTTTGCTGTCCTATTCCGGTTTATTTAACGCAAAACAAATTTCATTCGCTTGCAATAACGTAATTTGTAAAAACTGTGCTTTAATGTTTTTTAAGAGCAAAAACTGTTGCTGAACCCCACCCAGTCATCATGTGTTTGCGCATACATTAATGATGGTCTATATGATATAATACATACATATAATAATAACAATAATAATAATAATAATAATAATAATATCTTTCTACTGTACTATATTATTTAAAAGGAACATATCGAATCCGTACACACCGATTTTGGTGGAATTTTGCAAGTGTGCAGAGTAGCCAAAAATATTCGATACATATTTTTTGAAGAAGGAATTCATTCTCCTCCATAACTATTAGAAAAATTCATTTGTTTATACTATATACTAACTGACGTTGACTGACTAATGTTAACTGATGTTCGGATGTTTCAGTAAGTTTATACACTATGTCCGATTTATTTGTATATTATTTTTCACGCGCTGTTATTTTACTAACTATTGAAAAAGCAATAAATGTTTCATATGAAACTTTTTTTATTTGATCGAGGAAACTGAATAGTATAGGACGAAAAAGGAGTACGGTATTTAGAATGCAAGAAGTGAATATATTTAAGGTTTGGAATACATAATGTGCTCGACACGACCGTCCTATGCGAGCGACTACAGGAGACCAGAGATGGCCAACAAATTATTTGAAATAAAAATTTGTGTACGAAATTTTCATTTCAAATAATTTGTTGGCCATCTCTGCAGGAGATTGCCTTCGTCGGCCGCCCATCGTCTTGTTCTTTTGTCCATGTCGACGGGATAGACGTCGCGTTTTTGCCGCGTCCAACAATGCATTTGCAGACTTCAGAATCTATTGTTCTGGTTTCTCGACTTCAAAAAAATAAAAATGCGATAAAAAGTAAAAAATAATTTTGTCCCTTATTTAATCTATGACACTCAATTTTTTTAAGTCGGCGCCAGACTTACACAGTGCAAATGATGAGGCACCGATATAAAAAAAATTGAGTGTCGTAGATTAAATAACGAACAAAATTATTTCTTACTTTTTAGTGCATTTTTATTTTTTTGAAGTCGGTTTTAATTATAATTTTCCATTTTATGCAACGATGCGCCATTATTGTGGCTTTTACACGCAGGTGGCGAAAAATTTCTCCGTACGGGAGTATAGCGCCGCGGTCAACCCTGTCGTAGCTAAAAGTTTTGAAATTGAGACGGGTACGAGACCAGTCGACATTGTTTTCAAACTTCATTACAGTAATCTGGGGTGCGAGTGGTAAATCGGATCATAAAAGCGGAGCGCGCGGCTCGCTTACCTGGGCCGGGAAATTCCCAATAGCTCTTTGCCACGTGAATTTGAAAGAGACCATCCCCAGATTTTCGAAACACGGGGATTACTGCTGTCCAGCGGTCGCTGGCAGCTCTCCGAAAGCCGGGACGGCGCATGATTCTAGTGCAGAGATGGGCAAAAAATTATTTGAAATAAAAATTTGTGTACGAAATATTTACTTCAAATAATTTTTTGCCCATCTCTGCAGGAGACTGCCTTCGTCGGCCGCCGACCATCTCGTTCTTTTGTCGATGTCGACGGGCTCGACGTCGCGGTTTCGGCCACGTCCAACAATGCGTTTGCAGACTTCAGAATCTGTTGTTCTGGTTTTCTTTTTCATAATTTTATCTTTAATGCAGTGTATGCATAGATACGACTTAAGGGGCAACTAATCAGACGTGTCTTTGATAGTAGCGGTGTTTTAATTTTTTTTCTAGAATTTTTGTGTCTGAATGTTTTAAACTTTTAGCTACTCAACGCCACGCTTATACCGGCTTCCATTAATGCCATTTTTTTTGGAACGATGCGCCATTATTGTGGCTTTTACATGCAGGAGGCGAAAAATCTCTCCGTGCAGGTGTATACTGCCGCGGTCAACCTTATCGTAGCTTAAAATTTTGAATTTCAAGACCATTATACTCATTCATCTTTTTCCTTCAGTGTCGGATCTGTATTCGTACTCAGAAAGTTAAAATTCGATGGCCACGACATTCTGGCCTTTTCACTGTACGCTCTCTTGAAATTGGTTGAACGGTAACGCGTACCTTTTTTTACAACCCTAAGGGGTTCTTAGGTAAAAGCTTTCAAACGATGCGGCTGGGGGGTCATAAACGCTAGAGTAGTGACATAAGGACAAAGTCAGCGATAGGCCATTCAGTAATCAGTATGCCAATTTCTATCACAGAAGTATCACAAATGGATTACTAGTATTTTTCTGATGAAAATGGCACCAAACTTGATAAAATCCTGATTATTTTTTATGACTGTAATGGAAAGTACTTGGAGTAAAGTAATTGAGGAAAGTCATGAAGAATACCTGAATTCTACGTGAACTGACGCGGAACTGCTATGTGTGCCCAGATCTTAACGTAAGCGATACCTACGCTCGTGTATTTACATCGTAGATGTTTTTTTATCATTTTTAAATCCATTCAATAGTTAATAAGGACAGAGCCAATCAATTTGTAACGAAACGTAGGGATTCAGGGGCCTCGGATCCCAAAAACTACGAATATAAATTTTAGACAAACGTTTTAATTCATTATTTTCAATGATTTTTACGTGTCGTAGATGGGCACCGTCTATTTAGACACGCGCGATGTGCAGAGATTTGCGGGAATGTTAGTAATAGCGTCAATTTTTAATATTTTTCGGCGTACGACACGTGAAATTATTAGTTAAATGTTCCACTACATGTAAAATACTAACAATCAATTTCATCTTGCAATTTATAGTTTGTATAAGCTCTGAAGAAGTGCCATATTGCAGCGCCATATAGGCTCCTGATCACCGAAATAGATTTTCAGAGAGGAATCCCGCGTGAGTCGTTGACAAATCGAGCCAAAGCGTAGCTTAGCGAAAGCCCGCCCTCTATGTTAAACTCTCACTCTGAACAAGTCACATGTATACAAGCACGCACACATCTTTCAGTATTTCAATACATTTCAGAGTAGTTCTTGAGTTGGACGCTGTTCATGAACAGAGGTCGCTAAATTCAGTCCTCAAATTATGGGTCGGTAACACAGTTTGGGTGGTGACACGAAGTCCCATAAGGTGATAGGTCTATTCTATACCTCGTCTGTGCTTGAGCGAGATACCGACTGTCGGTAAAGAGGGACATACAGGGTCATCCGTTAAAACTGCAACCTACGTGCGCGCCAACAGACGAAAATGGCAACACGGCTTCACGGACCCATTCCACAACAACCATGCACCGGCCCAGCGTTCGGAGGGTTAACAGCGACCGCTGGGTAGCAGTGATGCCCGAGCTTCGAAAATTTTAGGATGGTCTCTTTCAAATTAGCGCCGCAAAGAGCTGTGCAGAATTTCCCGGCCCAGGTAAGCGAGCCGCACGCTCCGCTTTTATGATCGGTTTACCACTCGCACCCCGGATTACTGTAATGAGGTTTGAAAACAATGTCAACTGATCTCGTACCCATCTTAATTTAAAAAATTTTAGCTACGACAGGATTGACCGCGGCGCTATACCCTTGTACGGAGAGATTTTTCGCCACCTGCGTGTAAAAGCCACAATAATGACGCATCGTTCCAAAACATGACATTAACGGAAGCCGGTATATGCGTGGCGTTGAGTAGCTAAAAGGTTAAACATTCAAACACAAAAATTCTAGAAAAAAGATTCAAACACCGCTACAATCAAAGACACGTCTCATTAGTTACTCCTTACGTTCGATCTATGCATGCGCTGCATATAAGGATAAAATTATAAAAAAGAAAAACAGAACAATAAATTCTGAGGTCTGCAGAACTAACACATAATTGAATAAAAATTTAATTTCTCAATTTATGAAAGTAATGACACAGAAACAACTAGCGTATTGTTTATCAACATCATAATTTTTAAAAAGAGCATTAAATACGGTATTAAATAAACAGTTTGCAAAAGCTTTTCACAAAAATTATGGTTAAAAAATTGATAAAAGAAAAATTAAGTAAACGTAAAATATTTTGAATTATCCATCATTAACAGGGAATAATTTTTCCTCATTTTTCGGCGCAAATTGCATTCTGATATCTTTTATAATTCAAAAGTTATACGAAAAAGGCCCCAAATTCTTCAACCCCGGTCGGAAAATTTCAAATAGCTCCTTGTGACGTTAATTTGAAAGAGACCATCCTAAAATTTTCAAAGCTCGGGCATCACCGCTCCCCAGCGGTCGCTGGCAACCCTCCGAACGCCGGGCCGATGCATGGTTGTAGTGGAATGCGTCCGTGAGGCTGTGTTGCCATTTTCGTCTGTTCGCGCGCGCGTAGGTTGCAGTTTTAACGGATGACCCTGTATTAATTTAAGATATTAATGTATATGAAAAAACAGAATCTCAGGCGACGGGCATCGAACCCAAGACCTCCTCGTTACGAGTCAGCCGCCTAACCAACTCCTCCAACGGTAGCTCTCCGACATTAGTCTTTCCTGAATGGTACATATACCGAGCGTCACACGCGCACGCACACGTCATGAGCCGTTGCCGAACGTCGACACATAATAATTATCGGATTATTTCGGGAAAGATCGGCGTTTTTACACACCGCGTCTTCCGGGAGGCAAAGAGAGAACATTATTTTACAGCTAAATTCTAGGGGGGGAAAGAGCAGTACTACTTAGAGCTACAATCGCTTTTGTTCTATAGATAACCATTTTTAAAGCGCCGCAGCGTATCGCGCGATTAGGCGTAATTTCACTCCTCTGGAGCAGCTGTGCAGGATAATGTCATTTGGCGGCGTGAAGAACACCTGAATGAAACATGATGCTTTTGGAAACCTCGAATCTTAGAATTATGCTGTGAGGAGGAAGATGGGCAAATAAATGGGAAATTATATATGTTTACGATATATATTGTTACATAGAATACAGAAATAAAAAAATACAAGAATAATAGTAAGAATAGTAATATAATAAAAGAAAAATAATACAAAATATATGAATAATAGTAATAATAGTAATATATAACAAAAAGAAATATAATAAAAATATATAATAATAACAATAATAATAATTAAAATAATAAAATATAAAAATACTCCGTAAAGGGGGAAGGCGGCGAGGGATGCGAGGAGGGTGACGATGGGGGTGTCACATTTCGCTGCAACCGTCGCAGGCTCCCTCGTATTGTATATGGGTGCAGAGCCGCGCAGCCGCATACGCGGGTGGCGGCTCCTGCTGCCGCACCCTTAAATTGAGGGGCTCACCGTTCGGCTCCCCCAACAGCTGCGCCAACCACCCAAGGCGCTGCTCATTTCCCCGAATTGGCCGTGACAGCCGTAGCAGCGGCGCGGGGTGCAGCAAGTCCTAGAACACACACAAACATCTATATAATATTCACACATCAAACGCACAAAGCAATGCAAAGTATTACGTACCTGTGGAGGCGGCGGCGACAGCGGTGATGGGGGCAGCGGAATCCGATAGGGGACGCACCTCGGCCCAACCTGTGACTCCTGTCGCCGCGCGCGTTTGTCAGGCGACGCATCGTCCTCCAACAGTCACGCCAGCAATAGTGGGCGCCGCGACTATGGCTCATCGCGCCTGATGCGAAGTCGCGGCACCCGCGCAGCCATCGCAGGGCCAATTACTGGCCCCGACCGCCGCATCTCAACCTCCCGGAGTGCGGGCTGTGGCACGTCGACCTCCAGGACCGCTAGCCATGCCCTTAAGATAGGCAGTTGCATGTCTTAGAACACAGACACAGACACAAACGTCGATACAATATTGATACACGAATGAACATAATAAATATCAGACATATCAAACCCAATGGAAACTAATGCATACCTGCGGAGGCGGCGAAGGTGGCGAAGGCGGCGGCGACGGCCAACAAGGTGGTGAGGGAGGCGACGGTGGCGGCGAGTTCTAGAAGATAGAAATCCACGATATAATATTCACAAAAAAAAACGTAATAAACATAAACATAAAAATATTGCAAACTACATACATCCGGGTTGTCTCTACATTGCTACGCGGAGTCATGCCCCGGTGCAATTCGTACTATTCCCATATTCCACTTTTTTTGTCGCACAAATCTAACAGTCGTCGCCACGACTAACAGACAACTGGTCCCACAGCGTTCATACAATTTGTCACATGTGGACCCATGGCTAAAGTTGCATAGCTTTGCAAAGTAGGATGTCTTTGTGCTCCACCTGCATTTTCGCTGACCATCCTCTTCTTCTATGCATGCATCTTCTTGGAATTATTCACTGGCCATCCTCTCCTTTTTTCTTCTTCGCATGCATCATTCGACTAGATCATACCACTTTGACCGCGTATTGGACGTGTATGGTACCACTCTGAACGTGTATGGTTCCACTCTGAACGTGTATGGTACCACTTTGATCGTGTATCGAACGTGTATGGTACCACTTTGATCATGTATCGAACGTGCATTGAACCGCTTCTACATAATAATTATAACTATCGTCTTAATCTAGCGTACATTACATGCAGGAGGTTAGGGAGGGTGAAGAAAAAACATTTTTTTTATATGCATTAACAAATGATTATATTTATTTATTTATAATAATATTTTAAATACATTTTGCAAAGCACAATGCTTTGAGTGTCTGCCACATCGCAGAGTATTAACTACATTTAGCTTATTTAGAGATTTGATATCCTCGTAGTCAATGTCAAGCGTCTCAATGGTCACGTCCGCTCTCGTATTTTCATCGAGGAAATCCGAAAGCCAATCGCCTTGCAGCCCTTTAACGTATACGATATGGGATACGTCAGCTTCTTCATCGATCGCATCAGCTACAGCTTTCATAATTAGTCGTTTAGCCATACTGTATGGAACGTATCCATCTTCCCACCGTAGTCCATGATGTTTTACCACCAACCACCGAATGCTCGATTTGTCGGATTTCGTAAAAAGGTATTGCGGTATCGAACTCCCAAAAATATAGTGCGAGAGAATTGTTCCCTTTCATAGAACAGCCACTTCCTTCACGACAAATCTTCCATGAACGATGAACCCTTGCAGGTCAACAAATGTTGGTACATCCATTATCGGTACAATTTAGAGGTCCACTCGCTTACAAAACAGACGGGAGAATGCAGTCTTTCTCGTAAAGCATCTCGATTTTCACGAAAAAAATTTTGTACGAATTTCGCACAGGAGAGGGCGGGCAAATAGCGTGGTAATTTAATTCATTTTGCGCACCACGTTTGTCAGCGGATAGTATTCAACCACCCGATCATGCAAAATCAGACAGTAGGCTATGGCCTACTATGGTATTTGCCGGCACATTCTCTTTACATTCAAATTCTATGCACACGTCCACGGTGCCATTCTTTATCGACTCATTTTGTCGCAAGCAATCAATCACCACGAGGGGACCAAATTGTAAAAATTCGGCCACGGTGAATAATGCCTCGTTGCAACTATACCAATAGTACGATTTACGGAATTGCGTATACGTCTGATACAAAATGGCATGGCTATTCTTGTCAAAGTCCAAGTTCAAGTCATCATATGGGTAAAATTTGGAGTTGAAAAAAAGTTTTACATTGGCCAATTTGCAGACGATGAACTTAGTAACATCTACGCTCATCACATTCCTTCGATCAGTCTCTAGAGCAAGGATAATGTATCGCAGCTTCTCCAATTGTGCAGATGCCTTCCCGGCCCATGACTGCTTCGTCGTGCTCTGTAAGAGAAGATACTCGTACAGATCCTACGATTGAAAACAAATGCTCAGGTTTTGTCCACTTTCCAAAGCATATAGCAACGATAGCTTATTAACATCGTTCAGCGTCACATGAGGCATTCGCCATTGCACTTTAAGTAATTCAATTTCTGGTTCCAACATCGACGATCCTGTTAGAGAATTGTTATCGTTGCGCGATCGTATTAAAATCAATTCGTGATGCGCATTAATAATCATGCGTTTGTAGGTCTCGCAAAAATTCCAGCAAATAGTTGAGTAGAATGCAAATATTAAAATGATTTTTCACTATTAGCCATCGCGTTCTTTAAAGCGCCATCTGGCATTCTCCATATTTTTGTCTTCGCCAGATGTCAGCGATACATAGTTTTTAAGCGTGCTAGTTATCCCAACGTTTCTGTTGCGATCAATCTCCACGCCATTCAGCTCGTATCGAATCTCATCAAATAAGAACGCCACGCAATTATTTCCCAACGTCACCGTTAATGTATCGCTTGGCTTGTTTATCTTTAACTTCCCCTCCAAGTAGAGGAAACGTCCACACGGCAATGTGTATAAATCCTGCTGCTGTATAGGTATTCTTATTTCATCGCTGTATGCAAACATGGGTTGTATGTGTGAGTCTCGAGCTTGACAATGCGATCATCAAACGTCGGCTTCCCTCTAAAGCTTAGAATATTAACCATTTTTTCAACTTAAATGCGCACAATGAATCCCAACGATTTAAAAAATGCAATGTTCGCAGCACTGAGCCTCATCTTTTTAGCGTTATCAGAGTTGCTGCAGTTGTTGTTGTTGATGTAAATAATTTCGTTTGGAAGAAACGGGTTTCTGGAGTCGTTCAACACAAGCATCTCTTTCGGTCACACCACATGTATTATCGTCGTCGCCATCGTACGTGCAATCTGATGGTAACCTCTTCACCTTGAAAATCGAGCAATGTTAGACGAACGAGCAGTACAGCTCGCTTTTCATGGTGTTGTTGTTGGGGCGCAACACTATTGGATACACACCGTTGTCATCGCCATCGTTGGCATCGGTGCCACCAAGATTTTGAGGATATCGCTCGAGTAATCGCTGCTTCAAATACTTGGCAATGGCATCTAGTTCGTAGTAGCCGTGGGGAATCGTTATATATTCATGAGTGGTGTCGACACTGCTGTTGATGTTATAGTTTACGACGAAGTAGAATTTACCGTTGCTCGAGTCGATGTTTGGTATTGTATGATAAGTTTCAGATGTTCTTAGACCAAGCTCGTAATCATCGTATCTCAAATCTATGGGTGGAAAGTAGCTCACCGCCAGGGTGCTACTCTTGCCGGTTAGAGTGAATGTTAACGAAATATAGCACTGAATCAGAGTGGTGGGAAGTCAATCCTGAAATTTAGCGCCGATCGTTTGTAGAAAGCGTAGACATAGTTGTCCACAATTGCACTGATTGTACTTCTGATAAGCCGTTCGAATGTATTCGATTTTCACGCCATCTTTATTCAAATATTGTACCAATTCCTTAGGCGGTCAAAGATTGCCAATGCTGTCGAAATATATAGCTCGACGCCCTCTCTTCGCATACGCCACCCAATGAGTCCCCAATTGTGCATCGGTAGTTACGCCCACACGAATTTTTATTTTCTTTTCGGCGTTTTTTCTTCGTTTCGATATTCCCTGTCCGCGCTTGTATGGTGCGAGATACAGTCCACGACCTTCCATACAGCGATTATGATGTTGCATTTCCTGCAGCTGATGCTGCGCCGCCTTATTATCGTTTACCGCCTTGGCGATCTCCGCCGCTCCGCCAGCTAATGATCCGAGAACACCTAGCAGCGGGTGAAGTGGTAATATACCACCCCGTTTTGCTACAGGAAGAATCCGCTTTTGCGGTGCACTGCTTACAGTCTTTTGCGGTTTCTTGTTTTCATCCCCATTCCGATTTTCGTCTTGGCCTTCACAGCTGCCGAAACAGCTGTAGCATCACCTCTTTCACACAGAGTCGAGTCTGGCGCAACGATGCATTTTCGCGCTTTGTCAGCGAGAACGTTATCTGCCGCGAGCCATTCGCCGAGGTCGTTGCTATGCAAATACGCAATATTGTGTTCACGACACCCTGCGTCCAACGGATTGATACCTTGACCACCTCTAGCCAATCGTTTTGCGGGATGAGCACAGACGTTGAAGGGAATGAAACATTAACGCCGAAAGGGAATACATCGTGCAAGACAAGGAGGAAACGACACATGCATCGGAATATTCACTCGTAACCTCCACACCAGTTCAATCGAAGCGGAAACGGCGGAATGCTACATCAAATGATTCCTCGGTTCCCCCCACCCCAATAAATACATTTCCTAGTGTATAATTGCCCTCAACCAATGATGACGACGTTTTCGAAACTACTCCAGATGAGTCGTTTGTGACATCTAATAGACAGCAACTTCAAACACCCGAAGGATAAGAAACGTTTCGCAACCACTTTGGCCCGCTAGGGCAAAATTATATGAGTGCAATCTTAAGTGGTGATAGGGATACAACAATAGACTATGTGTACTGCATATACTTTAGCAATAGTGGAACAATGCTTGGGGATAAGGCTTTCGATATTGACAAGGCTGATAATATAATCATATATGGTGTAAGATACGGAGGAACACCCGGCCTTTACGAACTGATATTCAAGAGAATTCCCGACAATGTTGTATACACCGATGCCGATAAACAAAAATACAAAAGTATACTGCTGGTGACGAATGCCCACAGATGCGATCATAACGCTCAAAATCCCATACTGCACAACAAGGGATACGAGTACAAACATGTAATTGCACAGCTACTCCCCCGTGTATCGGCTAGTACGGCAGGAAAAGGTCTAAGGACACAGCGAAGCATGGTGGTAAACGATAACAAGATCGATTACGTGCACTGGGACGATCCCAACAAGGTGGTGGATCGATTGCGTTTGCTCGAAGCGTCGCGTCAGGCGGGTAACAACTCCCACGATCCCGAAATTCTATCGATTATCGAGGAACTCCGCGAGGTAGGTCGCATTATAAATTAAACCGCACGCCGATGATGTGCACTGTATGCATCGAGATGCCGATCAACAAATTTGAAATATCGCTCGAGAAAAATGGAGCAACTAGAATGGATTACTACAAATGGAACGGTTTGCTTCGAAATTATATGCGAGATAACGCTGTTTGTGTGACCGGTGCCGACTTTGATGCAACATCATGCAAGATACGACGCGTAGCGCAACCCATGACCGAAAACGATGCCGTCAGTAAACTATACATGGAAAGGAGCATTAAACTTTTGAGAGAGCAGCAGGAAGAATTAGAGAGGAAGCTGGTCGTGTTTCAGAGAGATATGCTGATGTTGCAAAACAGCGTTAAAAAGATATCGTTGGCGTCGAATTCAAACCCGCAGCAGCGCTGCGAAGGAGAATCATACGAGACGGTTGAACTTGTCCAGAATTTCCTCGGTCGATGGGGAGCACATAATGCACGTACATGATAATTATCACATCATTCGTGTCAAAGACACCTCTGCGATCAAACATGCAACCATTATCGAAATCCAAAAGTAAAGAAAACCGTGGTCACAAGAAGCGACAACTTGTTGACGAATTGCATGCTCCAGCTCGAAGACATTTCTCACGGAGGCGCGTCATAGTGCATGGATACGATGATCTGTGGCAAACTGATGTTGTAGAAATACGTCCGTACTTCAACCAAGGTCACCACTACATACTCACCGTCATTGATATGCTCAGCAAGTATGCATGGGCGGTACTGCTCAAGACTAAAAGTGGCGCTGAGGTGACTAAAGCGTTTGCAAAGATATTTAGAGATCGATATCTGAAAAATTTGCAAACAAAAGAATTTTACAACGCCGATGTGCAGAAACACTTGACAAAGCATGACATTAATCATTATTCGACGTGTTCGGTGATGAAGGCCTCCGTCGTAGAACTTTTCAATCGAACTTCCAAGAACAATATGTGGAAACTGTTCTGTTCTAAACCGTGTACTGAGTTCGATGTAATCGCAGAGCCAGGGTGATTGAGCGAATTGAAGCATGCGGTGTATCTTTGTAATACGAAGACAGTGACGCGTGCACTGCTGCAGGTTGTGATAATGGATAACGTAACGCTGCTTACCATACACAGTCTGTCCCATTTCCGATGAGACTGGTCGAAATTAACAGCCGATTGCAGCGCCATCTATTGATTCATCTATTGAATTTTGTAGACACATCTTTCATCTATTGTCACACCGACTTTCGTAGCATTTCCATTGTTCTGTCAATAGTTACGACATTATAACTAACCGTCCACTGTGTCAGTCTGTCGAAAAATCGCTATGGAGCAAAGAGCGAATATCAAGTTTTGTTTTAAGTTGGGCAAAACTGCTCAAGAAACATTCGAATCGATGAAAAACGTTTACGGTGACCAGTGTCTATCCCGTGTACAAGTATTCCGCTGGTTTGCTAGATTTCGTGATGGTCGTGAAGACCTTGAAGACGACGAACGCGCACCCAAGCCGAGAACCTCGAGGAATGAAGAAAACATTAAGAAAGTCAGCCAAATTCTACGCTCTGACCGTTGTGTTTCCGCGAGACTTATTGAGGAGATGACTGGCATTCCTAAGAGCGTGGTCCATCGCATTCTGACCGAGGATTTGTGAAAGAGAAAGATCTGCGCGCGATTTGTTCCACATTCTCTCACGGACAATCAAAAAGACATGAGAGTGAGTCATTGCAAAGACATGAAATCTGCCAAAAAAAGGACCCTGTATTCATGTCATCTATCGTAACTGGCGATGAAACGTGGTGCATTCAATACGAACCACTCACCAAAATGCAGAGCGCGACATGGAAGTCACCAGATGAGCCGAAAGAGAAGAAAGTGCGGATGCAGAAGAGTCGAATGAAAACGATGCTTACCGTTTTCTTCGATTCCAAGGGCATTATCCATAAGGAATTCGTTCCACAAGGTCAGACTGTGAATGCTCAATATTATTTGGGTGTCCTGCAGAGATTGTGGAACAGAATTCAACGTGTTCGACCAGAGTACAAGGAAGTTGGCAGTTGGTTTTTGTTGCATGATAATGCGCCGTCGCACAAAGCCATAATTGTACGCGAGTTTTTGGCCAAAAAAGCATCATAACGCTCGACCACCCGCCGTACTCGCCTGATCTAGCGCCGTGCGACTTCTGGCTATTTCCTAAACTCAAATTAGCGTTGAAGGGGAACACTTACAGTACGATTCCTACCATCCAGGAGGCTTCGACCGACATCCTAAACGCTATTCCGGCCCCCGAGTACCAGACATGCTTCGACAAGTTTTATGATCGGTTTCAACGCTGTATTGACTCGCAGGGGGATTATTTCGAATAAATACGATGGAAGAAATGCACTGTAGAGCGTCTTCTTTTTTATTTTTGAGCAGTCTCATCGGAAATGGGACAGACTGTGTATACCATCGCGTGTAACTTGTCCTGTCTGTTGTCAGGTGGTTTGGCACGCGTCGGGCAGAACGGTAGATCGGCATGAGCGTCGTGCAGACGTTGCGGATATTCCAGACCTATCTCGAGAATTTATCCCGGGGGCGAATCGATAGCGATTGAAGACACATAAAAATTTGTAACATCTTCGACCCATTGAAAATCAGCATATGGCAGGGTCTGACACATTGCCCATCCATACAAACTGTTCACGTCAAAGTACATCAAGTACGATGACTGTTCCGATGCGTCGTAAGATGGCATGTGCGTATCTTCCGGAACATTGACTTAAACCACCGCGTATACCGCGTTCGATAAACATGACCATATCGACGTCGGTGAGTAATTCAAACGTAATTTTGGTGTATTTTAGCATGGCATCCCACGTGAAACCAGGTAAAGTGTAATAATGTGCTGAATCTAATCCATATCCTCTTCATGCAACTTTCGCGAAACTTTTCAAAAATATCTGCCAATAATAAGACATCTGTTTTCAAATACAAGTCGCTGTCTTCGCCCAAGGTTCTAATGTCGAAACGCTGCCAGACAGTCTTGGCGTGTGCATAATCGCTCTCGGATACTGTCTCACTCGTTAACGAACTGTAGAATGATTCGCGCGGTGGTAAACATGGATCCTGCAGCTTGTTCGCGCAATCAAGGTGTTCAAATGGAAAGACACCCTTTCGCGTCAATAAATTAAAATCCTCGGCGGATAATGTTTCAGATTGGGACTGTAAAATTTTTAATTTATCTGTACTAAGAAAAGATGCTAATTTGTCAAGACAGGTATTGAGAAATTTGTATAAATCGATGAATCGCAATTTAATACAATTTCGCGAATCTGATTCTTCAACCATATCTTCGACATTTTTTGTGAATGAAATATACTTTTCTTTAGTTATGGGTAATCATCAACACTGCCTTCGAAAGCTGTAGTTATTTTCTCGATAATAATATGTGAATCGTAGCTGGATAAATTATGAAAAACTATGGGGATGTAAAACTCATTTTCATAATTTAAAGTGCACTCTGAATATGCGGGGCCTCTAAACTGTCCAAATAGATGGCAATGATCGCGAACTCGTACATCGCCAGCCTTGAAGAGCTCTTCGCAAATGTGGCAATGTGTTGCATTGCGAAATGCCGTCAACTGTTCGCTAGTTAAATCTAACATTTTAGTATTACCAGTCAGGATGGGTTTGACAAAGTTTGCAAAATTTTTTAGTTTGTCGACGAACAATGAAACACAATCCGCGTCGCGGCGACATCGATACATCGATACCGATGTATCGTACGAACAATGCATATAATATGCAATGCTGTACACTTTATGGTGCTGATACGCATGTAATTTATTATTATCACCTCTCCGACTGTCCTCGGTTTTCTCGATGATGCATTCGAGATCTGCATACACCACGAAGGGAAGTCGCTCCTTCCTACCGTGGTTTCCGAAACTGGGCAAGTTGTTGCCTTCGCTGGGCAGCAGAATGGCGCAGTCGTTCATCTGCCCGCGGTCCAGCGAATGAAGCTCCAACTTCTCAGCAGATACAAAGTAGTGTAGTCTGCAAAACCAAAAATTTTTTATTTATACTTTTTCAAGAGATATTTCAACATTTCATAAGTTTATATACGTACCGGTGGCAGATGAATTTCTTTTTTTCGTGTCTGCTCAATTGGGCGCTCACCAGCCGGGACAAGTCCTTGATCAGTACAAAGTGTCCCATATTACTACCACCCTGTTCCGGTGTGTAGAGCAAGTTTACATGTCGATCCCTCTTGTGGCTGGTGAGGCGCAGCGGGAAGATTTTCAGTCCCTTTTTCTTCTCCTTGAAGCTATACACATTGACGGAGATGCCATTCTGCCACTCAAACTTCCCAACCTGCTCCAGGGACATTGGAAACTCAATGCCCTGGAGATTTAGCACCAGTACATAATGCGGGTATGAGCTTTGGCGATCAGCATGTCTTTCCGCGGGATGAAGAGCGGCGACCACTGCCCACGCGAAACAGGCATTGTCCTCAGATCGCACGCTAATTGTCGCTTTCTTTAGCCACAATTCCTGCGACAACTTGAAGTGACATCCCGCGCGCAGCGGACTGCACTTGTTCACATTGACGGTTAGGTTGAGAATTCTCGTCAATGCCCATCCGCTGTCGCGTTCCTGGAACTCTTCCAGCGATGCCAGAGTGCAGACCACTCCTGCAGATCAGATGTACCGAAGAGTTCGCAGTTTCGGGTATTGATGCTTTTACAAGCATGCTTGTCACCTGCCACAAATTCGCCGTTGAACACCGTGTTCACTTTGAGGTTTCGATGTTTCCCCAAAGCGCCCCGCACATGCTCCAACACAATGGTCCCCGAATCCTCGAGGAAGTTGCGCGGTTCAATAAAGTTCGAATTTAGCACTGCACCAGTTAATACGCAGCTATCGAACGCTGTGTCTATTTCGCGCCACAGAAGTCCTGTCCTTGTATGCCCGGCACCTTCACGCATGAAACGTCCGCGCAAGGAATATTTCAGTCCTTCGAGCCGCGCGATTCGAGCAACCAACGATTGTTGAACACCGATTGATAATCGTGAACGTTTCACTCGGCTGTATTCTTCTGACGATTCGATACACTCGTTGCACCGTTCTTCCCACGCGGGGTATTTTTACCGTGAAATCAATCTTCAGATTGATCCCGCAGTTGACGTTCTACTTGCGCGAATTCTTCTATGATCGTAAATGGAATGTAAATGTAATGTCTTTCTTTCTGCACTACATGTTGCAACGATTTGAAGCTTTGTGCAGTATAGAGCGCATATTTATACCCACACCACGATTTGGTATCTCTGTCTAAATGTTTCGATATACCTCCTTCCTCCAATAGATTACATGTAAAAAGCCGATCCTTCCCGATATCATCCGAAGCAATTTCTGCTGACACGGCATAATTCTTTCTATGATTCATGCAAAATCATTCGATGCAGTTTCTGCTGACACCGCATAATTCTAAGATTCGAGGTTTCCAAAAGCATCATGTTTCGTTCATGTGTTCTTCGCGCCGCCAAATGACATTATCCTGCACAGCTGCTACAGAGGAGTCAAATTACGCGTAATCGCGCGATACGCTGCGGCGCTTTAAAAATTGTTATCTATAGAACAAAAGCGGTTGTAGCCCTAAGTAGTGCTCTCTCTTTCCCTCCTTAGAATTTAGCTGTACAATAATGTTCTCTCTTTCCCTCCCGGAAGACGTGGTGTGTAAAAACGCCGACCTTTCCCGAAATCATCCGATAATTATTATGCGTTGACGTTCAGCAACGGTTCATGGCGTGTGCGTGCGCGTGTGACGCTCGGTATATGTACCATTTAGGAAAAACTAATGTCGGAGAAGTGGCGTTGGGGGAGTTGGTTAGGCGGCTGACTCGTAACGAGGAGGTCTTGGGTTCGATGCCCGTCGCCTGAGATTCTGTTTTTTCATATACATTAATATTTTAAATTAATATTTCTCTCCTTACCGACAGTCGGTACCACGCCCAAGAGAGTGGTACTTTACCTGTGGTTCCCCTCCACTCCGCCATCTCTATGACGTCAGCTGCCGCCGTCGCCCGCCGCGTTGGATTTCCATCGACCTTGAAACTCAAATTCGGATTTCAAGGTCAGGGGAGAGGTGGGGGGAAATGATCTTGAAACTCAAATTTGGGTTAGAACCGGTCTAGCTATACTGTTTTGGTTCAAGACAAATATCTGAGGAAATAAATCCCACCCACTTCATAAGAAGAAAGGGAGGAGTTGTGCAACAAACGAAACGGCACGCAAAATCAACAGAGGGCATTATAAATGTAAAAAGTGATACATAACATTCAAGAAAGGGAAACGGTTAATTTTTTTTCTGTCATGATTCTCGTTACTATTCATCTGTATTTTCGTCTATATTCGACGCCCGCCTGCTGCTGAAATCTACATTTCTTTATTCACATTATTTAATCTTTGCGGTTGCGAGAGAAATATATCGCCTTACGTGTTTTAATCGTTTACAATTTAAACACAGAAGACGGTATTCGCAGTTTCATGTCGTTGCTTTCACACAAACATTTGATTAGACATACTCGCTCAGAAATATTCACTCTGAATTCTATATTGTAGTTTCATGCGCGCGTGTGTATATACGTGTCTTCATGGACGCAACTAAAATGAAAAGGAAGAAACATGAAACTCTGAGAAATAGAGTGACTTATTATATCACAGTATTGCATGCAAAGCTTGTATGAAATTGCAGGTAGAACAGCATAAGAGTAAAGTGACGACGCTATACGCTTGCTTTTTCAGCATGATAATTATCTGGTGCAAACTAATACATTTTCTCACTTATAGAAGCATTCAAATCTATCCGCGTTTTTGCATTCTTCCCTTCCACCGCGCGTGGAAAATTCCACACATAAAAATAACCCAGACGCTCATCTCATTTCTTCATTGTTTTTCCTCCTTCTTTACACTCCATGGCAATTACACTTCACATCCATAGTTTTGAGTGAATATGAGGTTTTTAATGTTATTAGTAATAAAATAGTAAGCGATAGCGGTTGTGTTTACGCATCCTGAGAATAAATCGGGGTTTTAGTTTCTCTCTGATTGATCCTCTCTCTACGTGCAATCGCAACTAACGTTTCTTTGTTCGCGAATATACTCCCATTGCCTCTTCTTCGTCGCTTCCTCCTGTTGCCTTCTTTCTTTCGTTACAATATAAACTTATACGTGCAGCGATTTATCGTCCGAATACGTATCACCAGCGACTACAGTATGTAAGTAATATTCGAAGGTCTCTATTTCTTAGCCTTTTGGCTCATTGAAACCAAGTTTTTCCGAATATTATATGTATGTTATCGCAATGCACATACCTATGCTCTAACCGCTAACGTTAACATCTACTTGAATGTAATACAACATTAGTACACGACATTAATAAAACAGAAATACATTATATAAATAAACTTTGATTCGAAAATCATTATGAACTTATTTTATTGGAAATACAGTGGAGCGTCACTATTAATCGAACCGTCGATTACCCGAATCAGTGTTGCATCATCGGTATCTATTCCACTTCTTGGAACCCGTTTGGCAGTACCGATTGACTGATTGATTTTTGCGTAATATACATTACATTTACAATTACAGCAATAGTACTCTTGTATTTAATAAGTAATTTTAGGTGTAATTCCTATAGTTACAAACTGGGTAAGTACATGCATGCTTAGTTCTCCAAACTGTTCGAAGAATTCGGATTTCCGAACCACCTCGGTCCCAAGCAGTTCGGATAATTGATGCTCTACTGTACTTTGTTCAAGCGTTCAATCAATTTTCATCGCGTAAAAAACCACAAAAAAAATAAATAAATAAAAAAGGAACTCGAATATTACTTTATACTGTGTTTTATACCCATAAAAGGAAAACTTTGGCAACACACCAAACGTTGGCAACAAAATACTCCATTCATTGTTCTTTCAGCTGGGTTAGCACAGCCTTTATTATACACGCAAAATATTCTTCTCTTTCTTCTTTGTTACACACACAATCACTCACGATAGCTGCTGTTTCCGTCATATAATCGTTATTAATAATAATAGCAGTACAATAATAGTTAATTCAATAGCTTCATTATAGTTGCTAATAATAATTAATAATAGTTATTGATATACGTATATACACCACAGAAAAACTATCTTACACTAAATAACAAATTGTACAATGATAGAAGGCTAACACTGAGATCGCTGGACACTGCCCCCATCAACTTTTATTACCCTTCGTTTCTCGATGTTTCTTTTTTTTTGTTTAACATTTTGAACACTATCAATATATCTGTGCGAAGACATCAGGAAACAACTCCAAATGTCTTACAACATTAAAGAAATATTTAAAACGGAAGAAAACCTCAAGAAAGCAATTAAACATATACGCAAACTAAACACCTCAATTCTGAAATATAGAACAGATGTCGACCATGGTTGCTTGTAACCAAGAAGTTGGCCTTACACCCTCAAACAAAAAAAATGCATGTTTATGCCGATGATTCGGTTTATTTCACGCAATCGTTGACGAAAATATAAGCATGTATGTACAGGATGTTTCATAACCGATCATACAGGGTGTCCGCGGGAAGAGTGGACAGCTGGATATCTCCTAAACTATTGGAGACAAAAATATTTAAAAAATAGGGAATTGCATGGTTCGAGGGGGCCAACTTATTAGCGTGGACGACTTTTTTTTTCGATTATTATTTTAAAAGATACGATGGTCAAGTTCGGTTTTCTAAATGGAACTATTTTTTCTGAAGACCTGAGTTGATAGTGCGTTCTAAGACAAATTCAATAAGCTTTAATGTATACACTTGATTCCCACTGGTTTTTGAGATATTGCGCTTGCAAATTTACTGATTTTTCCCTGGAAGAAAACTCGCTGGAATAGCAAGGACCGGGGACGGTCTTGCTGGCGCCACGGGTGGCCTTGCCTGTTGAAACAGATACCTACCTGCCAAAGGTCTACGCCAGGAATGGCAGGCCCAAAGGCTGGACAATTCTTTTCCGTCAGAAATGCTACTTAGGTAGGTACATCTGCGGTATTGAGAAGCGCACCGTTACTTTTATTTCGCACTTGCTTCTACGCTCGGATGGCCGGTTCTTTTGGGAGGGATGTAAGTTCAATTGGTTAGGTTAGGAGGTGTGAAAGTTGCTAGACTAAATTTCAACCATAGGGAGCAGATTATATTAGAACCAATCGAATTTGCATCCCTCACAAACGGCTGCTCTCTTGAAGAGGCCCTCTTCACAGCAATACCTCCTCCCCAGTGCCCACCTTCTCTCGCACAGAATACGATGACGCATGCTTTTGTTTTGATATTAAAGCTCGTGTTTATATTCGAGAGGACCACGTGTCAACAGCGGGCTACCATTTTTCTTCCCGTGTCTCTCTACGAGGCGTATTGACGGTGGATTGTAGGAGCGTAGATGTCTGGATGCCAGTTATTGAATTCAGGAGACGATAGAAACACTTTATTACAAAACACACATGTACTATAATTAAAGTAAATCGTATTCCTCTCGGGAAGGAGTACTGATAATCATCGAACTTGCGCTCTACTTCGCGCAGACCGATTACACGGAGGGTAGTCAAGTCACACACTGCACAAATGATAAGCCGCGTCTAGACGTTGCGAGGCTGCAGCGCGAGGCGTGCCTCGCGGAGTGAAAAGTCTGGAGAGTCCTTAGCTCGCCTTGGTCACTTTGCAAAGCAACCTCGTGCTGCTGCCGTGGCGAGAACAACACCCCGCAGTGCCTCACCGAATTTTATGGCTTTCGACCCTCGAAGGGTTTGGAATATCATTAGGAAGTGAGAACTGTTCAGGATTTCAAATGTTTGTATCTTTTCTTCATCGTATCGAATGGGAAGTGGCGGCAATGGATTCCTGGCGTTCCGTCGATTAAAATCATACCAAATATCATGCAAATCGGACTACCTTGACACAAGCTATTTGTATTCCTTATGTAAAAGTTGTCCGATTTACACGACATTTGTAATGATTTTCATCGGAAAACCACAAGGAATCCATCGGCGACACTTCCATATCCATACGATAAAGAATAAAGAATTATTTTATTTCTGAAACAGGCAGGTACAGGATGATTCTGCAGCTACGCCCGTCAAAAAGTTGCGGCCTGGTACCCCGTGGCGAGGACAGGCCTTCGCATTGCCTCACCCGATTTTTATGACTTGCTTTGGAAAAAGGTATGTTTCGTATGGATATGGAAGTGTCGCCGATGCATTCCTTGGGGTTTTCCGATGAAAATCATTTCAAATGTCGTGTAAATCGGACAACTTTTACATAGGGAATACAAATAGCTAGTGTCAAAGTAGTCCGATTTGCATGATATTTTGTATGATTTTCATCAGAAAAACATAAGGAATCCATTGGCGTCACTTTCATTTCGATATGATGAAGAAAAGAATTTCTTAATACGCTGTAAGGGATATTTCACCCTCGACTGCGGGGGCTCGACCTCAATTCGCTACGTTCGACCCAGAAACATACCTTTTTCCGAAGCAAGCCATAAAAATCGGGTGAGGCAATGCGAAGGCCTGTCCTCGCCACGGGGTACCAGCCGCAACTTTTTGACGGGTGTAGCTCCAGAATCATCCTGTACCTGCCTGTTTCAGAAATAAAATAATTCTTTATTCTTTATCGTATGGATATGGAAGTGTAGCCGATGGATTCCTTGTGGTTTTCCGATGAAAATCATTACAAATGTCGTGTAAATCGGACAACTTTTACATAAGGAATACAAATAGCTTGTGTCAAGGTAGTCCGATTTGCATGATATTTGGTATGATTTTAATCGACGGAACGCCAGGAATCCATTTCCGCCACTTCCCCTTCGATACGATGAAGAAAAGATACAAACATTTGAAATCCTGAACAGTTCTCACTTCCTAATGATATTCCAAACCCTTCGAGGGTCGAAAGCCATAAAATTCGGTGAGGCACTGCGGGGTGTTGTCCTCGCCACGGCAGCAGCACGAGGTTGCTTTGCAAAGTGACCAAGGCGAGCTAAGGACTCTCCAGTCTTTTCATTTCGCGAGGCACGCCTCGCGCTGCAGCCTCGCAACGTCTAGACGCGGCTTATCATTTGTGCAGTGTGTGACTTGACTACCCTCCGTGTAATCGGTCTGCGCGAAGTAGGGCGCAAGTTCGATGATTATCAGTACTCCTTCCCGAGAGGAATACGATTTACTTTAATTATAGTACATGTGTGTTTTGTAATAAAGTGTTTCTATCGTCTCCTGAATTCAATAACTGGCATCCAGACATCTACGCTCCTACAATCCACCGTCAATACGCCTCGTAGAGAGACACGGGAAGAAAAATGGTAGCCCGCTGTTGACACGTGGTCCTCTCGAATATAAACACGAGCTTTAATATCAAAACAAAAGCATGCGTCATCGTATTCTGTGCGAGAGAAGGTGGGCACTGGGGAGGAGGTATTGCTGTGAAGAGGGCCTCTTCAAGAGAGCAGCCGTTTTTAGAGGGATGCAAATTCGATTGGTTCTAATATAATCTGCTCCCTATGGTTGAAATTTAGTCTAGCAACTTTCACACCTCCTAACCTAACCAATTGAACTTACATCCCTCCCAAAAGAACCGGCCATCCGAGCGTAGAAGCAAGTGCGAAATAAAAGTAACGGTGCGCTTCTCGATACCGCAGATGTACCTACCTAAGTAGCATTTCTGACGGAAAAGAATTGTCCAGCCTTTGGGCCTGCCATTCCTGGCATAGACCTTTGGCAGGTAGGTGTCTGTTTCAACAGGCAAAGCCACCCGTGGCGCCAGCAAGACCGTCCCCGGTCCTTGCTATTCCATCGAGTTTTCTTCCAGGGAAAATCAGTAAATTTGCAAGCGCAATATCTCAAAAACCAGTGGGAATCAAGTGTATACATTAAAGCTTATTGAATTTGTCTTAGAACGCACTATCAACTCAGGTCTTCAGAAAAAATAGTTCCATTTAAAAAACCGAACTTGACCATCGTATCTTTTAAAATAATAATCGAAAAAAAAATTCGTCCGCGCTAATAAGTTGGCCCCCTCGAACCATGCAATTTCCTATTTTTTAAATATTTTTGTCTCCAATAGTTTAGGAGATATCCAGCTGTACACTCTTCCCGCGGACACCCTGTATAAGCCAGGGCTCTCCAAGGTCGCTCCCGCGGGAGCTTGGGGTTCTCCCACTCTCATCCGCGTTGTCAGGGATACAGCGCGACGCTAACCGTGAAGACGCTGTCGTGGCAGCCTTCGTAGCGTCGGGAGGTCTCCTTGACAACGAAAGGCACGCTGCGCGAGAGGAAGATTGGAAGGGGAAGCAGGCGCGTGAGGGGCCCATACGCTGGAGATCCCTGATATAAGCGCAAGGGTGATGATTATATATGTAAAAATATGTTTAAAATATAAAATAAAAATTTCTTATATCCCGCTTCGTTTTCAAGAAAACTAAGGATGTATTTCCATTTGGTATACGTGCACCGCAATTACAAGATTAAACACACAACGCGTACGGGTATGCTAAGGTAAGAATGTCTTTCGTACAACCTACGAGAGAGATGTCTAAACTCCTACGCCTTAAAGGGTCACAAACATTGTGATTTATCGTATGATAATTTGGAAGAGGCAATTGTACATTGCGGCTTCACTGCAGACGTGATTATCAATCGTACGGTAAATATTATCGAGCCCGAGCTGAAACCGTCTCCAAGTAGTTGCCGAGGCATATATGAATATACACACGCGCTCGGGAAGCAATCTATGGCTCATGGAGCAGATCGTATGACGGGTTTTCTAGAAACGCCCTACGACCGCGCTGTACGACACACAGTGGAGTATTTGGCCCTAAAAGCTGGCCAAAAGTCGATTTGAAAAATCTTGTCCAAACTGAAATTTTTTTTCCTGAGATAGTTGAATGTATGAAGAACAATGTGTCAATATTGTTTTTTATTTATTCACTCATAAAGAGCTATTATTTGTCAGACGTGAAGAGTTTTCATAGTACACGTTTCTCTCTTGATCAGTCTCTGAAACACCGTTCGCTAAATAGTCATTTTTGTATGTCGTAAACAAATTGTATCAATTTTTTTCTTACAGCAGCAGTTTATCTTTACTTTCGTATTACCTATATTTTTGTGATTATTGATGTTTGAAAATTACGAATAATTCAGTGATGTATATCACAGTTCGAACATTTCATTAATGATTTCGTTATACTTCCGAACGAGATCCGATTCTTGTTTTGGTGTCATTAAAATCAGTACAGGTTTCTCTTGATGATACAAAAAAATTGGCTACCTATTCGTGCCATTTTGGTTTTCCCAGCATTTTCTTTGTCGCAACGCATTGAGCAATCACATTGCACGTCGCGTCGCGTTCGCGTTGTCCACTGCTAACTGTATTTTTATACCAATTTATTATTACTATACGCACTGGTCGTGGTTGAAGGTTTACTGATCATGTATAGTGACACAACCATAATTTATTTTATATATCTTTTATGCATCTGCTTTCGTACTAACACCCATAAACGTCTGCAAATCCCAGAGCCTTACAGTAAGACACGTAATGCCAATAAACGTATAAAACCAACAGATGTGACATACAGTCAAACATTTTGGATGCACTTTATTACCTTTAGGGTAAATCCGGGAAACGCGGTTGACCTAATATAAAATGTCTATTAAAACTAATACAGATATTACTTATTTTATCAGAACAAACCTAATATGTTCAGAATTTTATGCTGATTCAGAAAAACTGGTTAATATTTGCTTTAAGACAATATTTACTGTAAATCGGGTTAAAAACTGAAGTCACGACATCTGACCACCTCTCCCGAGGTGCCGGGTTTTCGTCGTTGGCAGAGACCACTCACATAATTATTCATGGAAAAATAACAAAGAAGAAAGCAAAATTATTTATGAGTGCATACACTACAGATTCATTGATATTTAATTTGTTTACGCTAAACAAGTACAGAACACATCAAAGATAAAACGAACTACCTACCGGCGACTAGCAAGGCAAATGAATACAAAAGTGAATAAATCAAATCAATAAACAATAATAATAATAAAATAATGATAAAAAATAAAAATATAAATAAAAATAATAAAAAATCATAACACGACCATCTCTCCTTTCTGCAGCGAGAGATGGTCTTCTCGTTAGTTTTGAGAGGAAGAGTTAATATGGCTAAATACTTTGGTTACATTGTCTCTCAATATCTCTACTATCTTATTATTCCCAAACATTAAACGAAAATAAACTTAGAAGTATATTTTAAATACGATTCTGTACACCGTTGTTTGACAAAAGAAGTTGAATGTAACCTCAGTTTACCTTTTATAGCCTGTAAATCTAGAAAAACACAGAAGGATCCGAAGTGACGCTATTCATTCAATTGTTTGGCTTCTGGAGAAGTAATTGGTCTGTACTTTAACGCGTTTCTACGTATAGAGTATGAAATATAGCGACTCGACCAACTCTCCGGCCCGACCGCGTCTCCCGGATTTACCCTATAACCTTAGAGGCAACGCGACCCATAGATCCACGGGCTTCGTGATTTTTTATGATTTTATTGCTTATACCACCCGTCAATTGAACTCACCATGCACCGCGCTGTCTTATATCTTTATCCCTACTTAAAGTTAATTGCACCAAGCACATTTTCCACATAAATATGATTTTACCTGTTTTCCACCAATCATAGCCACTAACAAAACACGCCTTCTTGACACACCTCCGCTTCTAATTCTAAATAAATAGACGTTTTCCCTCCAAAAGAAGCAGTATCAGTAAGCACGCTCAAGATCACGCAGTTCGCAAATCTCTAATTATAGTTCACAGGTTTAAGTTATATGTGTCATCATGGAATCTTCTGAAGCAGGTTTGTACTACACTTCTCAAAGTTTTGGAGCTCCATTTGTGTGTATTCTTGAAGTAAATTACTACGCAAAGTGATAGAAGTGATTATAAGAAGTTACTATTGTGTTCAATTAAATTTATTCTAGTCGTATGTTTATTTATTATTAGGGACATCTGGAATCAAATTAATGACACGGAGACAATTGTATGAAATCATGCGACAACGCACGGGCAATGATTTCAATGGAAGATTTACATATTTAGAATTTGTTTTGCTGAACCAAGGTAATTATTCACAAGAAGAAAGTAAAGCTGTGAAACGTACATTAACCTATTTAAAAGCGCAGTTTAAACGCAGATGGTCATTTTCGAGAAGGACAGATAAGATATTTACAAAAAAAAAAGAAAATTGGCTTAATGGTTCAGTTGAGTTGCCTACAGGAAGAAGAGGAAATGTAGGTCGCCCAATGAAAGGATTTGAGGAATTGAGTGACAGAAGTAAGCGACGAAGAACAGAATATTTAAGAGAAAATACTTGTGCCATTGAGTTATCTTATGCAGCTCACATGAACCACCGAGATGAAGGGGAAATGTGAATGTTTCGACAATAATAAAAAGCATATCCAAAACGCCAACAAGAGTGGCGAAATATTGCAAAGCATTTAAAGCCTCAAAAACAACTGTCGCAATTGAGAGAAACACATCATCACAGACGTTAGCCTTGTTCGTCGAGGCAAATCTTACGAGAAAACAATGCGATGTCATTCAGGTTGTTAATAAAAAAAATATATCCTTGCTACTCCATTTTAAAAAATACTAAGAAGTGTTGTCCGAAAGTAGAATCAATACGCATCACAGAGTGTTCTGCTGAAATTATTTTACAGAATCTGCTTGATCACACCTCTCAAAGATTGTGTCAATATTTGGACGAGGTACTGGATAAATTATCAGCACATGAGAAATGTAGTTTGGAACTATTATCCAAATGGGGTTGTGATGGTTCCCAACAAGCCCAGTTTAAGCAGAAATTTCATAACGAAATGGATGCACGTGACAAGAACATTTTTCGAAGTTGCTTTGTTCCTCTAAGGTTAAGAACCAATATCAATGGAGTAAAACACATTGTATGGCAAAATCCAGTGCCCTCATCTCCAATGAGGTTTTGTTCGTGAAACGAACGATATTACAAATGAGGAAATTGAATATGTAGAAAACCAGATAAAAAAACACTTAAGAAAACTGAAGTGCCGACATTCAGTGGGGTCCTCCATATTAAACATTTCATGTCACCAACTATGGTAGGCGCTAAAGTTTGCAATGTTGCAACGAATACCTCTCTTACCATGAGGTGTTACATATGTAGGGAAACGATCTCAAATTTTAATAATTTGAGACTGGGAAAGGAAGAAAATCCTGAGAGTCTGAAATTTGGGCTGTCAATTCTTCATGCAAGAATTAGATTGTTTGAGTCACTTCTGCATTTATCGTATAAATTACCAATTTCAAAATGGCAGGCCAGAAGTGATGCGGATAAAGATATTGTATCTGAAAGAAAAAAAGCCAATACAACAATCTTTCAAGGAAGAAATGGATCTCTTAGTAGATATACCTAAAACAGGGTTTGGCAACACAAATGACGGCAACACGTCATGAAGATTTTTTGCAGATCCAGAAACTTCTGCTCGAATTACTGGATTAGATATCGATCTGATCCGCAAGTTAAAAGTAATTATAGAAACGATATCAAATGGCTACAATATTGACTTGGACAAATTTTCAATGTATGCAGTGGAGACAGCTGAGCTCTATGTGAAACTATATGGTTGGCACTCAATGTCACCAACAATGCATAAAATTTTTATACACGGAAGAACGATAATTTCGCATGCGATGCTACCGATTGGCCGGTTGTCAGAGGAAGCTGCTGAAGCCAGGAATAAACACTTCTGTTTATATAGACAGAATTTTGCAAGAAAATTTTCAAGAGAAGCCTGCAACAGAGATATATTAAACCGGTTATTATTAACTTCGGACCCATTAATAACTAGCTCCCGACCTGAAATACAAAAAAAAACTAAGCCATTTTCACCGGAAGCGTTGCGGCTCTTAATCCCAGAGTAAGACGAGACAGATAAGAGACTTTCTTAAATGTTTATTTTTTGTTATATTTCATTGTTAACCGTATTAAACGATCACACTATTTCTTCACATGAAACCCTTGTATTTCTTGATACATATGTAACTCAGAATACGAGAATGACACAATAAAATAAATCTTGTAAATAAATCAACTTATTTCTAAATTTTTTACGTCCTGTGCATATTTTTGTAAAATTCTATGAAATAATTACATTGCGTCACTTCTAACTACATACATTTGGCTGCATTTAAACGAAAAATATAATTCTGGCCAGCTTTTATCGCCAAATACTCCACTGTCCGACAGCTTCAAACACGATACGATTGTCGTTCACAGCCGTATCCGACCTAATCGTATGACAAATCGCACAAAAAATTGTCTGTGACGTCTGTGACCCTTTTAAAACTCCGAAGCTGAATTAGACATCTGTCCCGCCGGTCTTACGAACCGAGTTCTTCTTACCTTGGCGTACCCTTTGCGCGCCCAAAGTTGTATACATACGTCGGTGAACGCATACACGGCCGGAATTTAAACTCGGTTCTCTAAAAAACAAAAAGTTATTAAAAAAAAATTATATTTTACATTTTCGATTTATTTTTTAATGAAATCATTCCATTGGAACCATCTGTTACGAGACAACCTGTATAAACATTTCTGGAAAATATTTTTCGACTGAAATTATTCACTTCGAAAAATAATCGAGGGCATTAACATCAGATTAAAAAAATGTTGAAATATCTCATTGCGACTACAATAATTACACAATCGTCTCAGATTTTGTGATGGCTTAACCGAATTATATAGCCGATGCCGTTGAAGTTGTAAAGTGAAATTGAAGTACATGATGATGAAAATATAAAAATTCTTCATTCATTTTGTCCCACGAATGGTTGCTGTCTATATATGTTTCGTATTCGTCCTCTGGTACGCATTCACAAGTAACAATTCAAGACAACGAATAACATTACCTCTCTTTTAAAAATTAATTTACATTAATAACGCTATAACAGTTCAACTGAATCTATATATCATTAATAATAGCTAAAAACATGATATGCAGTAGCGACGCCATTGTCTTGTTATTGATGGAAAAACCTTCAATGCGTTCACTGTGAATTTTATTCCCTTTGCAAGAAATATTTGTTTTATGTTACTATACAGGCTATAAAGGTTCATAGATAAATGCAAATAGCCTGTCATTCAACAAAAATAGGCGTGCGCCTTTATTTACGTTTGGAAGGTTGAAGAAATAAAAACAAAGTTATTGTTTTATTTCATACAAATACATGCTTCCAAATTTGTTGGTAGCTATTAATTTTGTCTTCAAGAATTCGATATATATACATGCTATCGTCTACAGGTTACTCTTTTCTGGTTATTCCTTAAGAAAAATGGTTAAGTCGTATATTCTGAATATGACCTTGTTTCAGTATAGCTGCCACTTGACATTCGTTGCAATGCACAATTAATGGTTAGTTTTCTTCAAGTACTGAGTGACACAGGTTGACTGTATTATACGACTACACGTGAGACGATGGGGTACTTAACTTTTGAATATTTTTTTGCATATCGAATTAAAATACCCCGAAGAAATGTCATTCACTTAAGGCAGAGATAAAATTACCGTTACTTATCAACGTTCGATGTAATACCAAAAAGGTCTTGATATTAAAAATGAATTACTCATATTGGTTGATGCCTATATTTTTTTTATGTATTTACAGATTACTATACTTTTAGAAATACTCACAGGTAACTAAAACCCTTTTATTATTGACTTCTTAATGTTATATTTTAAATGTATATATGTTATAACAAATAAAGACAGAACATATGGTGTAAAATTCACAATGTAAAAAAAAAGTAACGGTAAAAATTGCTTTTAATATGTCGTAATGTTAACGAATGATGCATTACCGTCTAGTACTGGTAGTAACAATTACACTTGATTTTTTAAAAATATCGGTACGAAGTTAAATGGTGTTTATATTGTAAACGTCGAGTTATAGAAAGTTTATTTCAGAATTGCTATTTCTCATTCAGTGAACAGAATGAAGATTTCTTCGAGATATAAATTTCATATGTATAACTGTTTCTATTTTGTAAATATTAAATATCTAGATTTATTACTCATTTGCAAGCTGCACTCCCAGCTGTAATATTACTGTATTACTGGAGAGATAAATATCGATACATCTCACATTTTTCTTTTATACATAATTTTGATACCTTTGAAATAAAAGAATTAACAAAAACCACCAATCTTAATTTGTTAATAACGATTAACTTAATGACGACGATAATGACGATGGTGATGATAATAATAATAAAAGTAGTAGTAGTAGTAGTAGTAGTAGTAGTAGTAGTAGTAGTAGTAGTAGTAGTAGTAGTAGTAGTAGTAGTAGTAGCAGTAGTAGTAGCAGTAGTAGCAGTAGTAGTAGCAGTAGCGGTATGGTAGTAATAGCAGTAGCGGTATGGTAGTAATAAAAAAAAGAAAAAGAGAAGGAGAAGAAGAAGAAAAAGAGAAGAAGAAGAAGAGAAGGAGAAGAAGAAGAAAAAGAGAAGAAGAAGAAGAAAAAGAGAAGAAGAAAAAGAGAAGCAGAAAAAGAGAAGAAGAAGAAAAAGAGAAGAAGAGAAGAAGTAGAAGAAAAAGAGAAAAATAAGAAAAAAGAGAAGAAGAAAAAGAGAAGAAAAAGAGAAGAGAAGAAGAGAAGAAGAAGAGAAGAAGAAGAGGAGGAGAAGAAGAGAAGAAGAGGAAAAGAAGATAAGAAGGGGAGAAGAAGGAGAGGAGAAGAAGAGGAGAAGAAGAAAAAATGAAGAAGAAGAAGAGAAGATGAAGAAGAAGAAAAGAAGAAAAATAAGAAAAAGAGAAGAAGAAGAGGAGAAGAAGAAGAAAAAGAGAAGAAGGAAAAGAGAAGAAAAAGAAAAAGAGAAGAAAAAGAAAAAGAGAAGAAGAAGAAGAGAAGGAGAAGAAAAAGAGATGAGGAAGAAGAAGAAAAAGAGAAGAAAAAGAGAAAAAGAGAAGAAGAAGAAGAAAAAGAGAAGAAGAAGAAAAAGAGAAGAAAAAGAGAAGAAGAAGAAGAAGAGAAGAAGAAGAGAAGAAGAAAAGAAGAAGAGGAAAAGAAGAAGAGAAGAAGAGAAGAAGAAGAGGAGGAGAAGAAGAGGAGAAGAAGCGGAGAAGAAGAAAAGAAGAAGAGGAGAAGAAGAAGTGGAGAAGAAGAGGAGAAGAAAAGAAGAAGAAGAGGAGAAGAAGAGAAGAAGAAGAAGGAGAAGTCTAAGCAATTACACTTTCATTCTTTTATATGAAACTTATCAGTGATGATCTGTTATTGTATAATTACCTTTGAAAGCAATAAGTATCCACACACTTTATCATTTACTCTTTGCTCAAGATGTGTGTGATTTGTGTTGATGTTGAAACCCATAACGTAAATTTACGTTCGATTCACTACTAAGCTGTTTACATATCGAAAAATGAAATATGTTGGAGGTAGACTTTCTTTGTTATCGAACCGAATCGTTTTGAAAGGAATTATGTTAAATCCGTTTTTGATTAACTACTCATATAATTTTTTCTTGCTTTGGATCAATAATATCAACTAGTAAATGTATTAATTACTTCCCTTTTCACTCTATTTAGAAGGCAGTAGGATTTCAATAAAAATTCCAAAAAATTAATACCGAAATATAAAATCAGATGAACACTGTCTAGTAGAGTGGTCTACATGAACTACACGCATTCACACTATCATACTTTATGATCACAAGCATTTTATTATAATTATCAATATGAATAATTAATAATTAATTAGTCATTAAATAAGCGAGTCTGTGTAAAAATTTAGCGTTTTGCAACACATTCGCATTCTTTCCCACTAGGTTTATCCAGTTCATGATCTTGAGCGCAACATTCGCAAAAAATCAATTTATGATTCTCCCTGTTTTTATTCATAGATTTCTTAAATTATTATCTGCCGCAGTTGGAAGAAGTAACTAGTACATAATGTTATAAGTTAATCATACTATTTTTAATATTTTACACGTGTTCAATGTTACACATTCACCCATGTTTGATACACTTCACACATTTATATAGCTTCCTTTACTTTTCTGTATGCTGTCTTAAATAAAGTACGTTTCATCTCGCAACATCACTATTCTTATTTTGACATTCCTAAAGTTTCAATGAAGACTTCGTGATGGTTGCAACAATCCTTTTAAGATCTCACTTAAAATCATCTCAGATCGGAACTTTTCCAAGATAACTGTTAGTAGTTTGGCAATAATTTTGACGGACGATCAATTTGATGTAGTTAACATAACGAGCTTCTTTCAACTATTCATAGACTTTATTACAATAGTCTAAGGTGTATCTACTACTTTAAAGGCATCAGCATAAACCACTGTCACAAGACATACGCAGTTCTTGAAAAATCTGCTTCATGGCAATTTTACATTAATTAATTTAAATCTACTTAAATAGTTTCTGCATTTTTTCTTTTCAAAATCGTATTGATTTGAAAGACATTTTCTGAAAGTTATACGAGGTATTTTACGGATATATGACTTTCACACTTTTTACAAAGAAATTTTGTTCTGATGTTTCAATGGAAGGAAATGCATTTCGCTTGTTATTAGTTCTTCATTTTCAGTCAAATATTATATCAGATGTCAATACTGAAACTTTAACGGTGGTATGATCTTCTCAAAGATATTTGCAACTTCAATGTATGTACAGCGGAACATACAATTCTTAAGTAACCTTTATCTTTTGCTGGCGATCGACTGTTATATACATTATCTTGTGAGGCATCTTCTGTATACATCTTTATGGAATTATCACCAATGATTCGACTCAAGAATTAGTACAGCTTGTTTTATTGTGGTCGACACTAATATCTTGTCGTAACTGTTTGGCAGAAGTTCGATCATTACGTTTTGCATTCTGATACACATTTGGTCTTTCATTAGTAAACAGACCTTTCTGGCTGTTTCTATTTATAAGGAATAACTTGTAATAGATGCAATTTCGCCATACAAAAACATTATTCTATTATTTACCTCATAGTCATTCATAGAGTTCATTTCACTGACCACTATAGAACTGTATACGACCACTTGCAGTTACTGGCATTTCCCTCATAACAGCGTCCCATGCTATGTTAACAAACAAACAAAATATCAATTATATAAAAAAGAAATTTAAATGTTTCTGTTAAATATACTAATTTAATATAATGTATCTGAGAACTATGAATATGAACTTAAATAGTTAATAGGTAAAATTTATAAAAAGAAACAAAAAAGTTTCAATTAACATAAGCTTGCAAAGTAATGGTTTTTGAGATAGTCGGTTGTTTAGTTTCTAGCCAATAGTTCGATGTATAATTATACATATTGTAGAATATCTAATATATCGAGAACTCAATATATTAACAACTACCATAAGAGGTGACCTCGGAATGAATGTGCCTCGTTATAAGTTAATTTTACTTAACATTTCAATAATATAGATGTTCACTTCTATTAATCGCAGTTTTTCAAAATCATTGTTTTTCCCTCAGTTCCTGCGGTATTGTAAATTGTTTTCTCATGTTAATTCTAATGAACATATGACAAATACTTATTTATTTATGAGTGGGCGTATAAACAATAACACGAGGTTGGTAGTTTGTTAAAAGACTCAATATCTCAAGAACGCTTAATTTACAAAACTATGTTTTTTGACACACTGTAAACATGTCAGTTCTGCAGTATGGCAGGTTTCTCGAATTCGGCTTCACTATTCAAACACCAGTCCCGCGTTATAGCGGAATTTGACAACACAACTGATTATCCATACATATACATTTCAGAAATAATAAAACAAAAAGGATATACAGGACGTGTCTTCAGATAAACGCCCTCACGAATGTTATTCGAGCTTCGAATAATCGTTTGTATACAGACACAAATAGAGATGGAAAAATTATTCGAAGCTCAAGATCAAACGCTTTCGAATAAAGAAAGTATCTATGGCCGTCGAATAAGCTCCAGTCGAATAAACTAATTAATCTGTGGCGCTTTGAATAAAGATAATTCGGGTTATTCGAATTTCAGAAAACAGATAAAATAAAGTATCTTTTATTTGATTCGTTATTTAAATAATTTTTTATTTAGATAATGCCCAACACTGGATTGAGTGATGTTTTCGAGATATGGGGAAAGTGTTTTTCGTTCCAAAAGATCAATATTGGCTGCCACGGTAGCATTACAACTCCGAGTATATTTACCTATCTTCTGGATTATAAATTTTGGCAATTTGGTTTTCCCTATTTAGGGAATAAGTATTGTATTCCGTGTTTCTTTTTTTCTAAAACGCCACTTTTACTCATTGTTTGAGTCAGTTTGTAACAATTACAAAAAATTTAAACATGTGGCTCAGTGTTAAAGACTGCAAGAACTGTCGCTCTTATCGAAGATGGAAGAAGATATTGGTGCGTTACGAACATACTTGGTGCTTCCACCGATAGCAACTACCCTAGTAGCATTTCTAGTTGGCCAACGATATCCAACAGTTGGGAATTAGTTGGGACATAGTTAGTGTTTTGCCTACAAATTCCCAACATAGGGCCTACGACAAAAAAAGCTTATGACGGTTTGCCAACGAATATTCAATGTTGGGTCTACAATTATTATGGTTGGTTAATTAACAAAAAATTACGGCAGTTTGCCTAAGAATATTCAATGTTGGGCCTGCAATTATTATGGTTGGTTAATTAACAAAAAGTTACGACAATTTGCCTACGAATATTCAATGTTGGGCCTACAATTACTATAGTTGGGTAATTAACACAAAATTTACAAAAATGATTAAATGTCGTCTTACAAACGTCAGAAAATTTGCTACATCCAAAAACATGTTATTATATTCCAAATTGTGATTTTTCTTTTCTTATTTATAAATACGTAATGAGGACGTCTGTCTTGAGACGAATGTGAAATTTTAAGGAATGAGTCTAAAGGTCGAATGATGATATTTTGTAGAATATTTCGCGTCACTGCGCAGTTTTTACAAACAATCAATACTAGTTATGTAACTAAAAATTAGAAGTGTTTACAAGGAAATATGTTGGGTAAGTGCGAACAGCGGTTGCTGCGTAAGTGGAAAATTTGGGTTCGATTCTCCTCACCGCAATTTTTTTTTCCTAAACCACACCTGAAAAAGACGTGTTTACGACGTGTTTTGAAATTCTTCAAGACGCCTTCTGGACGTCTTATGGAAAAAAACTGTTAGGCTTATGGAAAGAAACCTTCAGTTCGACCTGCGTTGGTTACAATCGTTGGCCCATTTAAAAATAGCGCGACACTTCAACAGTTGGCCAACGGATAACACGTCATTGGCCCAACAAACTCCCAGCAAATAAATGCTACTAAGGTACAGCTCCCAGAAGATTTTGGGAAACAAATTTCTACGAGACGAGATGACAGACAGCTTCCTAAATTTAAGAAAAACTCCACCAAACACGCGAAAAAGAGATGAATATGCGAACCGTCAGAAGATAGTTGCAGGTAGGAAATTATATAAGTAGAAGTCCAGCTACAAGTTTAGAGATCGCAGGAGACCATCATGCTGCTCTTTTTTAATTTGCACGAGACTGTGTGACATGGTCCCGTGGGTCAATATTCTATTCACCGATGAGCCTAAAATGTCCCTCCTATGACTACCTCGATGGACTGAAAATAGTCTAAAGAAGACCTGAACAACTGTTAAATACGCAATCAGCGCCATTTTTGGATAAGGCGGATTATTGTGGAGGATTACCATGGTTTGGTGTAAACAGCCCGACAATTATAGAATTGGTTCTTATTGAACAGAGGTCTATTAGAAAAATATTCAAATGTGGCGCATTACACGTTTTGGAGAAGGACAAAAACGGTGAATGAATTGGCCATCGCGACGACCAGATATAAATCCTACAGAGCAGGTTTCAAATATGCTACAAATATTTAGAATCTGTGAAGCATAAAGATCATGAGCCGCAAACTGTCATTGAACTTAGGTATATTCTGCAGGAAGAATGAAGCAACCAGAGCCTTGAAGACACAATGAATTTCATTCGGAGTACACATCGAGGATTAACAGCCGTCATTGCAGCTGAAGGTCGAAATACTCCAATTTCTGTGCCAAATGTAATTATAAGTTAGCGCGGCCCAACTTGTCTCCTTGGGGGGGGGGGGGGGGGGCAAATGCTGCACAGTGGTCGAAAATCAAGAAAACCTGCCCAAAAACTTAATTTCTAAAGTCACCAGTTATGGTTTCAGACACCATTACCGTTTTCAACACCTATTTGACTACTAATTACCAACAGTTGGAGGAAAGTAAGCTTATCGTCACTCGCTACAGCTCACTCCAAAGTTGAGTGTTGTCGGAGTGTTACTTTCTCAGTGAAATTGCTGGTGCTCGTTGTGACTTTTAAAGGTATACTTAAAACTTGTAGAATAACCATGGATTCAGTAGGTAGTAATAAGTACTGTACTATATTTTGGTACAGATTTCAGATATATATGTACAGGAAACACAGTCCCGGTCATTATTTACTATCCCGGGTTTGTGGGATTTTTAAAGTCTATCTCGGGATTCCGGGACTAATCCGGGGACTGAGTAATAGAAAATTTCAATAACTAAAATGTAATTTACAGTAAACAAACTTACTTTCTATCATTAGTCTCAATCATAAACTAAAATCATTTTCAACGATGAAAACAGTAGAACAATGAAGAATAATAAAGTCTGAATAAGTATATTGCATTCCACTTTAGAGTAGCAAATTCGCAGGAAAAGGGCTACGACTAATCGCGTGTGTTAGATTCCTGTTAGGTGGAATGGTATATAGGTACCTAATATCAGTAAATATCATTACAAAGATTCTTGGAAATGCGAACGAAGAAATAGCAAAGCAACTAAAGTATCATCTCCTAACCGACTTCTTATATTATGTCCAATATAACGGGCCGCTGAGAAAGCTCGCTCTGCTTCAGCGCTTGTAGGAGGAATTGACAACAAATATTCATATGCCAGTTCTAGACGATGTCGACGGGTTCCACTATCCTCAAAGAGATTATAATCGCTCTTTTATGCTTGTCAATAAATAAATATAGTTCAGTTAGTTATATGGGACTTAATATTAATATTTAAATATATCATTTTTATTATTATTATCATTATTATTATGAAATGACTATGTTTATTTAGTCTGGTTATTTATATATTTTCCAGTTGTTCACAAACTAATTCACATTGTTAAAAAAGATCCCGAAGTTCATGGGATGAGTTATATCAAATCCCAGGATTTTTGGATTCCGGGATAACGTATCCCGGGCAGAGTTGGGCAAAAGTTTATCGAAATAAAAATCTCAAATAACGAACAAAAGATAAATAATTTTTATTCATTATTCTACACTCGAATAATCGAAGTTATCTTTATTCGAAGAGCAACGAATAAATAATTTTATTCAATGAGAATTTATTCCACGAATAAAGATAATTTTTTTAGTGGATGAGAATTTATTCGACGAATAACGATAATTTTTTATTCGAAGGTTTTATTCGAATAAATGCGTCGAATAAATTTTTCATCCGTAGCATTTATCTTTTCGAAGCCTTCGAATAAAGCCACGAATAACTTTTGTCAGCGTCGAGCGTGCTTATTCGAGCCGCCGAGGGTCGAGGCCGGTCGAGCGGCAAGCGCTGAACACAAAGGATCGGCGGCGGCGACTTGGGGTCTTGATGACTATTCGAACCTCGAATAACGAATAAAGATAAAGTATCATTTATTCAATCGTTATTTAAATAATTTTTTATCTAGAAATTGCCCAACTCTGATCCCGGGATTGTATTCCCTAGATATGTAACAATGAAGGGATGAAATTTCAATAAAAAATATTGCAACCCTGTCACGACTACTGCTGAAGTTATATTTAGCTGTAGATAAAGTTTGCTTCCGGGCACTTTCGAAACCGTTATTACATCGATTTCAGTTCTTGAAACAGTTGTGAACAACCTTTATTCTGAATAACTGTTATAAAGAACCTAAATGTCAGACTATATCTGTATAAGTTACGGTTCCTGTATCAGCTCCCATGTAAGATCAATACAATTATGGAACCGATTCTTGTGACGATTGTACAAAAATTTACAATAAATGAAATCACAACATATTATAGTTATAGATTACTGTGTATAAGCACCGCAAACTCCTTCCGTGATGCCCTTTGCTTTGTTCAACAACAATTACACAACAAACAAGATGAACTATCGTGATTTTTATCTATATATTTATTTGTATATACATGCAAATAAATAACCCACGCATGCACGAACGCACATCATTGAACATACATCATTTTATTGATTTTATCGTCAATTAAGGGGTTATATATATATTTGCATTTTTCCGTCACAAATACAAGGTACATCGAAATGCTAGGTACAGGAAATGCGAAATAAAAGACTGTGGAAGGTGAAAATTAACTTATCTTTTCCTACTTTTCCTTGCGTACAAACTCTAAGTAAATTTTATGATGCTTTGAAACATCAACGGTACGCTTCTCAATACCACTGATGTACCTATATAGCATTTGTGACGGAAAAGAATTGTCCAGCGTTTGGGCCTGCCATTCCAGGAGTAGACCTTTGGTAGGTACGAAAAATATGAAAAAAAACCGGGAGGGGTGAAAAAATTACCCAGTCATCAATAAATATAACCCATAAACCACTAATTCAAATAACTTGAAATCAGCCTGTAAGCACAAATCAAAACTTAGAAACTAAAAAGTAAATAATAAAAAAATATGCAAAAAAAATTTCAAGTTGAACAATTTTATTCAAAATGCACTAAAAACTAAAAAATTCTCCTGCACTGTGTTGATATTCATTATTCATGTAAAAATCCATGTGTATTTGATTATTGTCAATAATTTTTATGTTATCTGGTAAAATATTTTTATTTATGTGTACCTATGATATTGTTGCGAGCACCCTATGGATGGAATCCAAGGCCTGCTGGTGCTCGCGACAGGAACAAGAAGACGAGCGAGAAGAAGGCAATCCGATCGATCGCCTGTCAACCTCTCATTCGAGAGTCAGACGCCATTGCGAGCAGACGTATCGAGACTTCCGCATTACTATCGTATTAGATATTTCTTGTTGTATAGCGTTCTTGTTCATGTTATATTTCTTATGTTCTGTATTAAAATCGTATTATGCCGAACGTGCGACCCCCGTTACCCAAAAAAATAACAATATATATTTTTCTTAGTTTTATTTGTAATATGTTATTCCTAAAATATATATTTATAGTTTTTTACATAAATGAATACTTTTTAAATCATAAAAATAAAGATTTTGTATGTTTACATGGTCTTCAAGTGGGTATTCCGCTTTACCCTACCACTTGAGCGAGACGAAGATTTCAATACCTCCGGTCAATCTCATTTTTTTTGTTGACAAATATTTTTCTTACCACAGGCTTTGATTTTCTTATAGCCTAAGGTCCACTTAAGACTCCTGTTGAAATCCCGTATCTTTTTTTCTTCTGATTTTATTTTATCACCCTCAAAAATTAAGCGTTCTATTTTACCCTACACTCCACTATATACAGGGTCAGCGTTTTATCCTGCAACCCGCGCTTGTGCGAACAGTAAAATGGCAACAGCGCCTCACGGACGCATTCCACTACAGTAAGCATAGTAGGCCAGTTCTGAGCCAATTGCTGGCGAAGGGGTGAAGCGGGGCGAGGGGTATCGCGCCGGAGGCGAGGGGGAGGCGGGTGGGGGGAACGCAACCTATGAAGGTGGGAATGAGTCAGTGGTGAGGGAACGCGCTCGCGTTCACACACACGCGCGCGCGCGCCGGGGGGGGGGGGGTGACCGATTCTCTCGGCCCGTAGTTAAAACATAGAGAGGTATTACGCGGAGAAGATGCAAGTCGAAACATGCATTTTCTTATTGCGCGATAACCGCGCCAAAAACACATAACGATTGAAGGTCAACTTCTGAGAATACTGAGGTACGACGCGCAGAAGATGCAAGCCGAAACCTACATTTGGTATAGCGCGATAATCGCGCCAAAAACATATCACTGTAACGATATACGTGGGTATGAGTGTGTTGGATGTATCGAAGGTGTGCTTGTATGAATTTCACTATGAGTACATGCGTGCGAAGTTTGGCGATAGATGTAAGGTTTTGTATACGGACACCGATAACCTTCTGTATCAACTGGAGAGTGATGACGCGTACGAGGAGATAAAAAGTGATTACGCGGTGGACAACCCGTACGGTATGCCACGCGTAAACAAGAAGGTGCCGGGACTCATGAAGGACGAGAACAACGGTGCCTTAATGACAGAGTTCGTGGGACTGCGGTCCAAGATGTACGCGAGTCGTGTATGTAACGCTATGGGGACGACCAAGACGAAAAAAGTGAAGGGTGTGAAGAGGGGTGTGGTCGCGAACGAGATACGTTTAAACAGACATATTCGTTATCAGCAACAACCTTTATTGAATTACGGATTTTTATCACAATAACGAACTACTATCACTTTTCGTTAATTTCCTGTTACATTAACTTTTCGTGGCTACGTTATTAACACAAGGAAATTTACGTATTCCTTATCCTTCCACTTCAAATAATTATTTTCGAATCTTCTAAAAAAGAACTGTGTATTCGTCTTTCTACGTTAGACGTGATATTCATCCATTTATCCTTCATTCATTATTCACTTTAAATGACAAACAATCCATGACAACATGTTCGATTTTATTTGTTACGTCTTTTTCATTTGCCATTCTACGCAATTTTCTTCGATGCATGCCGAGTTGCTTGTTCGTAGTCGCAGCGCGACGCGTAGCCACGCTAGCGCGGGAACTCACAAGGTGAGGTTCCCAGGTGTCCGCCTCCGATTGCTTTGAATTTTGGATATGTTTTAGAGGACCGAAAAATAAGATATACGTGTCTTTTTATTTTGGCCTGCTTGAATGTTTAGGGGGTGAAGCCACCCCTCTAATGTTCATACGGGGTACAAAATTGTGATGAGTAAAACTTCATATAGATTTCATTTGCGTCATAATTTACTGTATGGACGATGTTCTTGTCATCAGTCACCCTTATTGGAGGGTAAACTACCCGCAATCGTTTCAATACGTATTTAAGAGACTTGAAAGGGTAAAAAATGTCATAAAACAACTTAAAAAACCATAAACACAAATTATTTTATGGTGACATCAGTGGTTTTGTGCCCTCCCATTGCTACCGATAACCCCCTCTGAACAACCCCTAGTTAGTCAGCTCCATCGGGCTTACAGAATTCAAGCAGACTATTTTGTGAAAATTGACTACAAAATGATGGAGGTAATTTCAATCTTGCTTAATGAGAAAATAGCCCCCAAGTGCACAGTTACATTATTGTAAACAATGAAGACATTTACTTATTAGATTAATTCTTTTTAACTTAAATTTTTAATCTGAATTTCTTACAAGATATATACAGTTTACGAAACAATCACTTCAAGTATTTGTATATATACTATCGGAGACCTTACGGATCATATTTGTCACAAAAGTGGTATTCATGAAAAAAATGCTTAAAACAATATGCTTTTTTACACCAGGAGCATCTAACTATCGGTGTTTCATCGCAGAGTGCACATTTCATTTCCGTATTCTGTTCAAAAGTAAAGTCTACAGGATTCACAAAATCTCCTAACTTTTGTTCTGTGTATCCACTTTTATACCAAGGATACTGGAATAGATTTATATATCTAGGTGAAGACAATTGGTTGTGTACAAGTGATTGTAATTTAATTACATTGTTTCTTAAATGAAGATTAACGTCATAGTTATGCAAAAGTACATCGTCGGAGAAACGCCTAACATAATTCTTCCACACCCTAAATCCATAAACATCTAGAGGTTGGATTTGTCCAGTGGTACCTTTTGGTATCATCTTAATTATAATTTCTTTGCCCACTGGTGTCGCATCACGTACATCTTGTTCACAGTGCCCACTCCAAGAGTCTAGCAACAACACACTTGTTTGTTTGGTTTTAGGAAAAAAGACTTCTTCCAACCAGGTTTTGAAATGAGCTGCAATATTAAATTAAAATCCGTCGTAACTACACATATATGTATAATTAATTTTCAATTATCAATAAGAATTATCTTTAATTAAGATAATTTCAAAATATACATTACCAGATGTGAGTTTTCCAGATTTTGATGCCGTCACGTACACGTTCGTTGGCTTAAATAATGTTTTTTGAACTATTGGTCCAAATTCTCCATTTGCTTCTTGCAAGACCATAAAGAGGGGTGACAACAATCCGCAGTTATTGTTGGTTGTATTGTATAACCATGTGTCGTTGAAAATACAGATCGTACAACACATTCTACTTTTTTTGTGCCTTGCACTGCTAAGGTTCGTCCAGAATGTATTTCTAATTGAAATCCACTCTGGTCTGAATTATATATATTGTCAGGTCCGATTGTGGCACTCAAAGGCTTTACTTCCTTAACAAAGTCTGTAGCTCTGACTTTTAATACTTCATCGTCTTCTATTGTTGTTCGTGTAACAAATTTGGTTATTTTCCGTGAAACAATGCGATGAGCTTTTTTAAAATTATTTACCCATTTTCTAGAAGCTTTCAAAACCATGTTATCATTACCCTGCTCCTTATATGCCTTCAAAGCCCATCGTCGAATATCTCTGCCATGTAAAATATAACCGGCATCAATAGATTCCCTCAAATTTTGTATTACATACTCGGAAATTTGTGCTAATCTTTCTCGTTTGGTTCCTCCTACTTCAATTTGATGAGCCCATCGCCGTAATTGCCGTTCAGAAGAAACATATTTAAAATTATGTTGAACTGTATTGAGTTTACGCTTTTTTCCTCCGCCATTCCAAAATGCAACTGTTCTCCGCTTATAGTCAACGTCAACATCTTTATCACGTTGAGAACAAACTCCTGTATATGTTTCTTCAGACCAATTTTCATCATTATCATCTTCATCAACAGGTTCAACTTCACACTCTTTAAACTGATCCAGAAAGTCCAATGAAAACTCTTCCGAAACTTCGACTACATTAAATTCAAATATGCTATCAAGCAACATCTTTTGTATAGATTCTTTTAATTTTACTTCCTCCCTTGTTATAGGAGTTTCCATCAAGTACATACTTTGAAATGTTACTAATAATAAATTAATCACGTTCAGCGGATTAATAATCATTTTTAATCGCGAGAACTGTAGTTGCAAATTCTGTGAACACGTGAAACACTCGGATGTGACTGAAGAACAAACCAGTTTTCGAGAAACAACGTACCGCAATCTTGCAGAAAATATCGCGTAACTCGATATAAGTGCTATTTTTAGCGTCATAACAATAGCGTGGGGAAAAAGATTCAAGTCGAATGCAGCTGACCATACATGTTCCGTATGAAAGAAAACCGCTGCCAATTCATTGGCACTTGGCTTCCTCAATTTTTTTTTTATTTTTCCAATATTTTAATTTCAGCTTATTGAACTCCCATTGAGGGTATTTGTAATTATAATGACAATTTAGAGCTCCATCTTTATAAAGTACTATTTACCTGAATTTCCTTTATATTCGTTCAAAGCTTACGCTCCTTTTAAATATCTTATATAAGCCCGACGTAGCTGACTAACTAGGGGTTGTTCAGAGGGGGTTGTCGGTAGCAATGGGAGGGCATAAAACCACTGATGTGTCACCATAAAATAATTTGTGTTTATGGTTTTTTAAGTTTTTTTATGACATTTTTTACCCTTTTCAAGTCTCTTAAATACGTATTGAAACGATTGCGGGTAGTTTACCCTCCAATAAGGGTGACTGACGACAAGAACATCGTCCATACAGTAAATTATGACGCAAATGAAATCTATATGAAGTTTTACTCAACACAATTTTGTACCCCGTATGAACATTAGAGGGGTGGCTTCACCCCCTAAACATTCAAGCAGGCCAAAATAAAAAGACACGTATTTCTTATTTTTCGGTCCTCTGAAACATATCCAAAAAACCAAAGCAATCGGAGATGAACACCTGAAAATCTTATAACTTTGGGGGGTGGTTTCACCCCCTAAATATGAAAACGGGCCGCTATAAAAAAACACGTATATTTTATTTTTCGGTCCTCTAAAACATATCCAAAATTCAAAACAATCGGAGGCGAACACCTGGGAACCTCTCCTTGTCAGTCGTCAGACTCGCGGCGCTCTGATTGGTCGGTGCTTTTTGTTAATATCTCGTTAACGAAACCTCGAAGAGCAATTTCGCAAAGGAAAAAGTTGTTTGCAATCACCCCCCGAATCACCCCCTTCAAGGTAACGCAGCATTTTTGGGACACCCTGTATATATATATATATATATATATAATTAATAATAAGGAGCCGTTGTTGCGTCACAGAATATCCTTTTCCTGTATCCACGACAGGGCTCTCCAAGGTCGCTTATACGTAAGCTTGGGGTTCTTCCACTCTCGTCCGCGTTGTCAGGGATACCGCGCGACGCTAAAGAGGCGATCATGACAGACCAGCGTATCCGTCGTCGTCGAGCGAGCTCGGCGATACGGTGTGCCCGATACGGCACACAGTGGGACAAACTGCTCCTTTTTGTGTCAAAATCATAGAACTTTTGATAGGAATAACATAGAGGGATGAATCCTTTTCGAGGTTAAAGCTAAGATGTTGTAGAATAAGGGAAAAATATTGAGAATGTATGACAAATAAGTTTTGACCTTGAAAATCTACGTAAAATTTGACATTTTCAAAGAAAATGTCGGTTTTTCCGTTATAACGCGTGGTTGAAATTTTTTCATGATTTGTTATACATCATTTCCGATAGATTCTGAGGCGCTGAATTCAAATCTGTCCGCAGAATTTGTCTCGCTCTTTAGGATTCGAAGAAAAGTGCGATTTAAGGGGTTACGCTGACAAGGGACATTTGGCAAGCTGGAAATTCAGAAAATTATAAAATTCGGTGTGCAAGTAGAGTAGTTCATCCGTAACGTAATCCTATTTTTTGATAGTGCCATAATGAAATTTTTGGGCGTGAAATCACCCCTTGAAAAAAATGCGGAATTTTCTTTTCCGTGGAATATCTCGAGAATGGTGAGAGATATCGAAATGAAGTTCAAGCAGAAGATACAGTTTTCTTATATCTACAAAACCGCGTAAAAATAATTTTCGAAGAATCCAATTTTTTTTCAGGTTACCCCCACCACCAACCCTTAACATTAAGCTTTTGTATTTTGTAAATATATGCTGAAATACTTCTGGATAATCTTTTTTAACACATATAAATAGTTTGTGTTATATTTTATTTTGCAAACAAATAAAACCTCTATTGCCGAATTTGAAGTTTATTTTAGCAGTTCCCATTAATAAAATAGTTTATTCAAGCCAAATCTAAATTATTGTTTATATAAAGTTTAGACAGCTTTCAGTTACTTGAGCAAGACCCATCTCTTTTTGTACACGTTGTATTGTTTGATTATACATTGCAAGAGTTATAATATTGAAAAACGATAGATACTGTGAAAATTACGGTTTGTAATTGGTACAATAATGATATTCTTCATAGAAATGATTAAAACAAAAATACTCGTCACACATGCACAACGCGTTATAGCTGGCTTACCACAAATACTACATTTGGGTATAAGCTTTTCATGCTTGAAGTAACAGAAATCTACAGGATTTTGAAATTCACTGGGATGCGTTTCTAGATGCGTCTCTTGCTTAAATAATGGAAAAGGTGTCTAAACTTTATATAAATAACAATTTAAATATGGCTTTAAGAAACCATTTTATTAATGGAAACTGCTAAAATAGACTTCAAATTTGGTAATAGAGGATTTACTTGCGTGTGAGAAAAAAATATAACACATGAACTATTTATATGTGTGAAAAGGGATTATCCAGAGGTATTTCAGCACATATTTACAACATACAGAAACTTAATTTTAAGGGTTGGTGGTGGGGGTACCTTGAAAAAAAATTGGACTTTTGGAAAATTGTTTTTACGCGGTTTTGTAGATATAAGAAAACGATGTACATTCTGTTTAAACTTCTTTTTAACATCTCTCCCCGTTTTCGAGATATTTCACGAAAAAGGAAATTCTGCATTTTTTCAAGGGGTGATTTCACCCCCCAAAATTGCATTATTGCACCAACAAAAAGCAGGGTTACGTTACGGATGAACTACTCTACTTGCACACCGAATTTTATAATTTTCTGAATTTCCGGCTTGCCAAACGTCCCTTATTGTAATCACTTTTCTAACAAATTCTGCGCACAGATTTGAATTCAGCGCGTCAAAAGAAATAGCGTATCAGAAATGATGTACAACAAGTCATAGAAAAACTTCAACCACACGTTATGACGAAAAAATCGAAATTTTCTTCGAAAATGTCAACTTTGGCATAGATTTTCAAGGTCAAACCTTGTTTGTCATACATTCTCAATATTTTTCCCTTTTTCTGCAACATCTTAGCTTTAACCTCTAAGAAGATTCATCCCTCTATGTTATTCATATCAAAAGTTCTACGATTTTAACACAAAAAAGAGCAGGATGTCCTACTGTGCGGCACGTGTGTCAGTGACACGCGTCGTCACAACCAGCTAATGCTACTATTTCCCGCGAATTTCGGATTATTCGTCTTTTGTTTAACGTCTGAAGAGGTCAACATGAAACAAAGCTACCTCATTCAGGTACAAACCACAAGACGAGCGCGATTTCGCTAAGGCCCGAAATATTGTGTCACGCAAGCACTACATTTCAATTTTTATATTTTTCTCTTCTCTGTAACTTTAACTATTCTATTTCTGCTTATTCTTCGATTGCACATTTCAGATCTCCTTATTCCTTTTCCTTCAATCATGTCCAGTAGTAAGTTGAATTGTAATTTTAAGTACGATGCCGAAAGCAACCATTTCTATTGTAGTTTATTTCTGCTCTGATGCAGAGAAAGAAATTAAACTTCTATTCATCCGAACTTCAGAAAATACCGCAGAATGTATCATCTGCGGTAAAATATTGCGTTGTGGATTTAGCCCATTTCATCTTTCGCGGCATTATACATCCTTGCATAAGGAAAGATATCAAAACTTTTCACCAGATGAAAGACGTGCGTTACTTATGGAATATCGAAGAAAAAAAGAAACTGTGAGCGAGCATAATTCTCCTACAGCAAGTACCTCGGCGTGTGATGATAGGAATGGGCAAAGTCTTATTGCATCATACGCAGTTAGTTTACAAATTGGGCACGCGAAAAAAAGGAGTACAGGGTCATCCGTTAAAACTGCAACCTACGCGCGCGCCAAGAGACGAAAATGGCAATACCGCCTCACGGACACATTCCACTACAACCATGCACCGGCCCAGCGTTCGGAGGGTTAAGGCTGCCGTCTCGGCGGGCCTTGAATGTGTGCGTACGCTCACACAAGCTAGAAAAAGCGTGTACGTATACGCGATGTAGTAAACAAACCGTTTCAACCGTCTTTCGTCCTGGAATCGGCACGGAGAAAGTTTTTGCGGGTATAGTTGCCTCCAGTAGACATCAGTGCAGGGTGGTCTGGTGCGTTTGAACGCTAATAAGTACCGTACGTTGAAATAATAATGAATTTATGACTCGAAAACTGACAGAATGAGGCTTCTCCGTTGGTGGCGCTAATGGTATACTGCAGCCATGTAGAACCACCGTGACGTATACGCAGGGCCGACGCGAGGTTAGCTGGCGCCCATATGCACGAAAATTTTTGGTGCATCCAAATTTTTGTACCTGTTTTCTATTTCATACGTTTTGTCTTTACGGGGTGTACATTCCGTTCACGTGGGGGTTGGATTCCTTCATTATTAAGCGTGTGATATAGTTTTTTAGCGTCCCATTCGGCTGGCGCCCTTATGTGGCGCATAACTTGCATAATGGTTCCGCCGATCCTGCCTATACGCGATGTAGTAAACAAACCGTTTCAACCGTCTTTCGTCCTGGAATCGGCACGGAGAAAGTTTTTGCGGGTATAGTTGCCTCCAGTAGACATTAGTGCAGGGTGGTCTGGTGCGTTTGAACGCTAATAACCACCGCACGTTGAAATAATAATGAATTTCTGACTCGTGTACTGAGACAGACTCGAGGAATGACAGAATGAAGCTTCCAGGATTCTCCGTCACCGGCGTTGATGGTATATTCGCGCCATGTACCATCAGAATCGGTGGAAGACCAAACTAGCCGATAAATGTAGGAAAGACATAGTTGCCGAGACGTATCGAGAGTCGAACCGCGCTGTTGCCGCATTTCCCCTATTACTATTTTATCGTCAGGGAGGCTTGAATGAATCACGAAGCGAAGCGGCTGGAGAACAGAGATGGGCAAATATAATATCGACGTGCGTTACAAAAAGTAGCACATTTCATTTGTGTTTTGAAGACTAGCACGCTGCTCATTCTGTCCACGAAAAACAGAATGTTTCGATTTTGTTCTCGAAAAGTAGGATGTTTTCATTCATTGCCACGAAGAATAGCATTTTATGCTGTTTCGCGACGAAAGGTAGTACATTTCGATACTTTGCCGCGAAAAATAGCACGGTTTGCCTTTAGCCGCGAAAAATATCACGTTTCATAGAAGATCAACATCGACTGTGAACTGTTTGGAAACTGAAATATTTTACTCTTCAGAAAACAAATAAAACGTGCTACTTTTCGCAGCAGTGTTTGAAATGTGCTACTGCTCGTGGCGAAATGTGAATCGTGCTTGTTCTCGTGATAGATTGAAATATGCTGCTCTTTGTAAAAAAAAAATGAAATATGCTACTTTTCGTAACGCACGTCGATATCTGGATAAACTCAAATAAAAGATACTACAGTATTATCTCGTTACGGGCTCGGTTTGGTGTACACGATGTGGAATTTTCGCTATTCCTACCACTTCTGTCTCACTCTTGTCCGGCGAAGGCGAGAGCGAGCGAGAGGCACTGAAAGCGAGCGAGGGCGGTACGAGACAGACGACGGAATGATGTTTTGTCTCGCTCCGTCTTTCCGACGCATGACATTCCGTCCTTTGCTTTCGCGCCCGTCGCGCAGGCAAAGCGTCCCATCTCGCTTCCCCCTTCGGTCAGAAAGAAGCGAGAAACGAACACTGGGAATTAGGTCCCGACCAGCGAGGAGTTGAGCTATTCGGCGGCGGCTTGTAATCTCGGTTGGAGAGGCATACAGTGTTGATAAAATGTAAAACATGCCGTTTTCAGTATTCAGTAACATACTGCTGAGATATTCCAGATTAAAATGAGTTCAAACACGGTATAAATCGGATTATTTCTAGAACTGCATTTGATAATTAAATATAAATGTAACATTTCTAATCTAAAAATGCTCAAAATAATCCGATTTATAACGTGTTTAAATTCATTTTTATCTGGAAAATCTCAGCAATATGTTACTGAAACGTTCATGCCGATACGATAGAAAATGTGAAAGTTTTACATTCCATTAAAACAAACAAAAGGGACAATCATTGAACAATCATATTATGTTTTTATAAATTATATTTATTAATTTAAAATTAAAAATTAATAATTATTTATTATAATTTGGCGGCTTCCGCCACGGCGCCCCCCTCGGCGCCCTCCTCGGCGCCATTCGGCGTATTTCAGCCGCTTCAGCTCCTTTTTCATCTGAAACAGTAGCATAAAAATTACATTTTCTAGTTCTATCCGTATAGACCGAGAGCTGGCTATATAGGGGTCAAGATGACTCAATGCAGTCACAATTCTTATTTAAAAATGTTGGATTAGTGTTACCGAATACTATACGTCCGGGGAACTAACGCGGGGGTGGACGGTCAAACAGGTAAAATTTCTAGCTCAATAACGTCATTCTTGCAGTTCTGAAATTTCATATACTTATTGTTTACGCATTTAATGAACGATATGCAAAATGGCAGACCACTAAGTGGGGGATAAGACCCTGGCAGACGTCGTTGAAAAGCGCGATACGTGGCTCGCGCGCTAGTGCAAGGGAGAAACAGATGTATACTTCTCCCTTGCACTAGCGAGCGAGCCACATATCGCGCTTTTCAACGACGTCTGCCAGGGTCTTATCCCCCACTTAGTGGTCTGCCATTTTGCATATCGTTCATTAAATGCGTAAACAATAAGTATATGAAATTTCAGAACTGCAAGAATGACGTTATTGAGCTAGAAATATTACCTGTTTGACGTCCACCCCCGGTTAGTTCCCCGGACTGACGCGGCAGACCGGCGATTTCGTATTCGGCAACACTAATCCAACATTTTTAAATAAGAACTGTGACTGCATTGAGTCACGTTGACCTCTATGTAGCCAGCTTTTAGACTAGTACATATGGACCGTTATTTTTGAAAGTGGTATAAGTCCATTTATTCATACATTGAGATATTTAAGGGTTTGCATTTGAATCAACTTAAAAATATTCGCATTCGTTAATCAAATTGGGTAATGTTTTCAAAACTATAAACTTGTTACATTTTATATGGAATAACAATCAATAAAAATGTTGAAGAAAATAAACGATTTTTTAGCTACAAATCGACTTATACCACTTTCAAAAACAACGGCTCATATAGTGAATTCCGAAAAAATTCGGACCAAAAAAATATTCGCCGTTCATACCAAACAAACTTCAGAGAAACACACACACATTCAACATAACTTACTTTGGCTATTTCTTTTTTTAGATTTTCTGCCTCCTTCTCCTCCTTCTTCTCCTCCTTCTCCTCCTTCTTCTCCTCCTTTTCCTCCTCCTTCTCTCTTTCTTTCACCTCCTCTCCCTCAGGCAAGACAGTATCTTTAATCTGGAAAGATAGTAAGATTGTACAGCGTGATTCTCTCGCTAGAGTCCTCAAAGACAATAGTCTAAGAGCTGGATACCTAGGGGTCAACGTGATTCGATGCAGTCACAGTTCTTATTGTTGGATTAGTGTTGCCGAATACGAAATTGCCGGTCTGCCGCGTCAATCCGGGGAACTAACGCGGCAGACCGGCGATTTCGTATTCGGCAACACTAATCCAACATTTTTAAATAAGAATTGTAACTGCATTGAATCACGTTGACCCCTATGTAGCCAGCGCTCGGTCTACAATGCCGCCGATAAACCGCGCCTCGCTGAGTTTCGTGGAAGTGACGAATTCCACGTTCTGCATTTCTCAACAGATCTTTGCGAAAATGACGTCAATCGATGTCGTGCCGATGAAAATGGCCCCACGCTAACTTCGTTAAAAATAGTCCGATTTAGATGACATGATTTTAATCAGGAGAAGACCAGGAATTCATTGGTATCACTGCCATATCGATTCGATGAAGAATTTTTTAATACGTCGCAGTGACGTATTTACGCGAGCGTCGAAATTCGCGAAACTCAGCGAGGCGCTGCTTATTGGCGGCATCGCCTTTGAATACTCTAGCCAGAGAATCACTCTGTATAATAGTATACAATATATTACTTACATTTTCCTGATTCTGCAACGTTCGGTTTCGGTCGCTTGCAACGGATTGACTGTCAGGGATCGACGGGCTCCAGCTACCGCTGATGGAGGGAGAAACACCTACAGAGGCGGTGGTGTGTACGTGAACTGTGCCTGCGTGCATCAGTCACGCACACATAACCACTGTGGGTGTTTCCCCCTCCATCAGCGGTAGCTGCAGCCCGTCGATCCTTGGCCGTTGCTTGGTTTGTGAAGCGTCATTTGTTCCAGAACGCACCACAGACGAATCTTCGGATTCACGTTTCACGTTCACGGTTCGCGTTTACGTGTTTTGTAACGGGTAGAAGGATTTTGAGTTGTGGTGCGTTGTATTGTGTTTGTGTTTGTGTTGTGTTTTCTGGGGTAGTGTAAAATGAGTATCATTGGAAATGTGAACATGCAGGACGTGCAAGAAGATATGAACAATAATTCTCCGTATCGTCCGCGAAAATTACGTCCGTACGCAAAGAGATTATCGAAGCGGAAAGTACATCGCCAAAAGAGAAGGTCTTCAGCCCTTCAGAAGAAACAAGAAAACGTAAAAACGGCAGACGACACTGCCGTAGCACAACGTCCAGAAGAAGTGGCCGAGGAGCGTATAGTAGAGGAACCATCAGCATCCGATGGAGGAAACCATACGCATTAAGAGATAATGTGCTTGGCATGTGATGAAGATACTGATATGGCCAGTTCGGAAGAAACGGAAGAGGCGCTTGAAGACTTTGATATAGAAAGCAACGAAGAAGAAAACTTCGTTATAGAAAAAGTTGCGAAGAACGAGCCGCAAGAGCAATCGCGTCTCTTAAATAGCAACGACATAATGAATTTTCCAAATGTGCTTGCTCAATTGCAAAAAATAGGTAAGCATGCAAAAAATAGGGAAGACTGTGGCATTGAACACCTACGAATAACTGGTGTGAAACGGCGTGGCTTCAAGAGCATCTTCAGCGTAATGTGCACTTTATGCCATTACAAAGCTGAAATCCACAATCAATCGAACGAAGCTGAAGAAGTGGATAGAAATCAGGGCGCCGTTAATGCAACAATTTTAAGTGGAGGCAGTTATGCCCAGTTGGAACACACTTTTGCAGGAGTCAACACACGTTGCATGTCGAAGAGAGATTTTGCGAAGATTCAAGATGAATTCATCAAGTCTGCAATTGCCGCTGCAGAAGAAGAGATGTTAGCAGCGGCTAAAGAAGAAAAACGTTTGGCGATTGAAAGAGGCGACGTTCTTCCCGGATCAGGGACTCCTCACATCCCTGTTGTGGCCGACGGAAGCTGGATGAAGAGATCCTACCGCAGTGGATGTTACGATTCTGCATCTGGAATCGGCGTGATAGTTGGCTATCACACGAAAAAAGTTTTATTTTACGGCGTTCGAAATAAAGTCTGCAGAATTTGTCGGATTGCTGCGAAAAACAAGAAAGAACCCCAAAAGCACGTATGCTTCAAAAACTGGAGCACATGTCGAGCATCGACTGCTATGGAGAGCGATGCTATAGTAGAAGGATTCAACACTAGCGTAGAAAAACGTGGGCTCGTTTATTCTACTCTGATTGCTGATGGGGACAGTAGCGTGTATAAGAAAATCATTGATGCGGACCCATATAAGAGACAGATTCGTGTAAAAAAGATTGAATGCACGAATCATTTGTTGCGAAACTTTTGCACAAAAATGAAAGCGATTGTAAAGAAGACCACATCTGGACCATTGAGACAAACTGTGGAAAGTAGCATTCGCCGGATGCGCACGGACATCGTAAAAGCCACAAAGTTTAGATACAATCAGAATGTATCAATTGACGAGAAAACAAAGAATTTGTATGGCGACATACAGAATGTTCCGAGCCACGTGTTTGGTGAACACAAAGAGTGTGCACAACTAAAATATATCTGCGATGGAAAGAATAAAGAGAATGAAAGAAACATCGTTCCAGAATTGATGAAAATTGGAGTGTACCAGGACGTAAAAGAAATACTTCGTCCACTGTTAGCTCATGCGGAGAGCTTACTCTATAATACTACTAATAACGCTGTGGAAAGTTTGAACGGACTAATTGCTAAGTACACTGGCGGGAAAAGATTAAATTGCGCCGAAAGAGAATCGTATACAGGAAGATGTGCTGCTGCTGTCGTGGAGTACAACAGTAACCAAGTGCACTCGCGATTGAATGCGATAATGAAGAAGAAAACGCCCGAGGTTGTGCGCCAAATGGAAGAAAAGAAAAAGAAAGAAAAGGAAAAGAGAGCTGCAAAACAGAAGGAAACGAAGGCTGCACGATATGTACGCAAACAATTGCCCTCGCAGAAAGATTCCGATTATGGACCAAATGCACAGAAGCCAGACATGCCATCCGAAATGTATGAACTGGAGCGGGAAAAGCATATGCAAATGCTCAGTGATTGGCAAAAGCAAAGACATGTTATTGAAGAGGAAACCATCGGACAAGCAAAGAACCGCAAATGGTTGCAGTACAGGTCTAAATTGTTGACAGCATCCAATTTTGGAGAAGTGTGCCGTCGCCGACCTGACACGCTTTGCGCAAAGGCAGTGAAGTCATTTCTGTATCCGAGGATAATTAGTGCACCCGCGGTGGAATACGGGAAAGAATGCGAGAAAAGTGCTCGCGAAGAATTGATGAAGCAATACGCAGATATTGCGGAATGTGGAATTTTCATCGACAGCTGCATCCCCTTCTTAGGAGCTTCACCGGATGGAACCATCGGTCAAGAGGGTATTTTGGAAATTAAATGCCCCAAATCAGCGGAGAACTTTACGCCGGAAGAAGCTCTGGAAAAAGTACGCGTTGTCCAGCGCATGTTCACATGTAAAGCAGGTATTTCAATGAGCAAAACGCATCACTATTATTATCAAGTACAAGGTCAGTTACATATTACTGACAGAAAGTACTGTATATTTTGCGTTTGGACCCCGAAGGGGCTGAAATCTATAAAAGTAGAGAGAGATGATGCGTTTTGGAAAAGAGAAATGGAGCCAAAACTGGTTCAATTTTATTTAGAATGCATGCTACCTGAAATAATAGATAGTCGATACAATAGGTGCATGCCTATTCGGGAGCCACAATTTATACTAGCAGAGAGAGCGAAAGAAAAACCGAAAAGCTTGAAAAAGCGAGAAAGATCTCCCTCCAAAAATAGTGAAACTATTGTAACGGTCCGGCGTCGCACCATGGTGTAAAGCGCGGTATCACTGACTCTGTCAGTGGTCACAAGTGCCAGCAATGGCACTTTTACTCGCGGATCATACCATCACGCGAGTCGATCGACACCGCCGTCACTTTCCCAAGAAAGTGACGAAGGAAATAATAAATTTGATCGGTCCGGCATCGCACCGCTGACTCTTGTCAGTGGTTACAAGTGCCAGCAATGGTACTTTTTCTCGCGGATCATACCATCACGCGAGTCGATCGACGCCACCGTCACTTTCCCAAGAAAGTGACGAAGGAAATAATAAATTTAATTCACCCTTTAATTTTTTCAGACACATTTCTAAGTTCACAGGAGCAGACAGACGGAATCCGGTTCGGTCAAAGTGCGCCAGGCTGATACATACGGGCGTCGCAGGTATGCATGATGTTCGACGAATTATTGAAACAAACTTTTACTTTTATACCAAACTTACAGAAATATCTGCGATCATTTGTTACAGGCGGACTCTTTACCAAATTACTGCAAAAATGGTGTATGAGACAGTAATGCCAGGACAAATGGAATAATAAGTACCATATTTCAGGTAAAGTTTTAACAGCTTATAAATCTACAGTAAAATTTTGTACGCTTATAAAACAACAAGTATTAAGTATTTCCTAATGTATTTCATAATGTGTTACAGATCCACACTGCCTACCTCATCTTTCGTTATGAGCGACCTGGCAAAATTGTAGGAAGACCGTCACTGGAGAAGAGGAATTACTCAGAATGAGAGAAGATAATATTATTCTTCGAACATTATATATTATATATTATATACATTATATACTATTATTCTACACTTTTTTATCTGTAATTGTCCATTTCAAGGGGGCGAAAGCTTCAATGTTGTGTTTCATTTCTCCAATGAAGTTGGATTGATTTATTGTGATGACTGTAACTTGATTAGAGACAAAAAAATATATAAAAACTGTTCTGTTAAACGATTTTATCAAAAAGGCACTAACAACTAAAAAATAATTCTATTCTTGTACTACAATTTCGATGGTGTTTTTTAACTTTAAATAAAAACGTGGAGCAGCATATTTCATAACAGAATATGAATCAATTTAGTACTTACAGCATCAAGTGTCGAAATGAATTTGTTGCGAGATATCCTGTTCCACGATTGTATTTAAAGTGAAAATACATCATCGAAATTGTAGTATAAGAAAATAATTATTTTTTAGTTTTTAATGCATTTTGAATAAAATCGTTTATTATAAATTGTTTTATTTTCTAGGTTTTAGTGTTCGTGGATTTACATTTCACAGCTCAAACTTCTTTACAAATATCTTGTATTGCTGTATGCAGTTTAACAGTTTGCTTGAACCCTATAGTGCTAAAAGTTCGTAAAGAACGCGAGTGGTTGATTTTAAGTCGATGGGATTTGTGGTTATGGGTTATTATTTATTGGTGACTGTTTAATTTTTTCACCCCCTTGGAGTTTTTTTCATAATTTTGTATTGTCATTCAAACTACGCACCCCTGCAAAGTTTCAAGACAATTGGATGGTTGGAAGTGGATTAAAATTGAGTTTCCAAATTTGAATCAAACATACAAACCAGCAGGGGATCGTAGCTGAATAAAATCGTTTAAAGAGACATTCCAAAATATACGTATTGTTAGCACTGATCTCTAATTTATATTGATAAATTTTTACAATCGTTGAATAACAGTTCCGAAGAAAAGCATGTACAAAGGTATTGAATTGAAATATACTTTTGTCCAAATTGAAGTTTTAAAAAATGAGTGTGTTATTCAATTTGTATTTAAACAATAGACAATTTTTGTTGATAAAAAGGAAAATTTGATGTATAGTTAGATAAAAAAGAAAGCGTCATATGCTTTTAGAAGAATTATAGCATTTATAGATTTCATTACGATCGGCGTGTTACACTTCGGTGATGTACCTTATTCAAATTGTATGCTTTGAAATTGCACATTGATTATACAAAATATTACATCCTTCTACGTATAAATAAAAACTATTGATACGCAAATTAGTATTGTTTCGTTGATATGTTTCCTAACCCAGACCTAACCTCTCTATCTTTCATTATTGCTATCCTCCTTTACGTTCAGCGAGGCTCTGACGCTAGACGCAGCTATCGTGCCGTATTCCTTCAAGACTTCTCGATAGAAAGAGCTGTGGCAACAGCGCGATAGAGACAGAGAGAACAGAAAATTTGGCAACTATGCGTAAAAAATTCGTCTACATAGAGTAACTAGAGATGTCACCTCTGTAGAAGTTCTTTTTATCGACCGCAGTAGTTTCATTAGGATCCGTCTGTTTACTGGGGACGCTTCGATCGATTCGGACAATAACAAAAATGAGACGGCAGCCTTAACAGGGACCGCTGGGTAGCAGTGATGCCCGAGAGCTTCGAAAATTTTAGGATGGTCTCTTTCAAATTAACGCCGCAAAGAGCTGTGCAGAATTTCCCGGCCCAGGTAAGCGAGCCGCACGCTCTGCTTTTATGATCGGTTTACCACTCGCACTCCAGATTACTGTAATGAGGTTTGAAAACAATGTCAACTGATCTCGTACATGTCTTAATTTCAAAAATTTTAGCTACGACAGGATTGACCGCGGCGCTATACCCTGCGTGTAAAAGCCACAATGATCACGCATCGTTCCAAAAAATGACATTAACGGAAGCCAGTATATGCGTGGCGTTGAGTAGCTAAAAGGTTAAACATTCAAACACAAAAATTCTAGAAAAAAGATTCAAACACCGCTACAATCAAAGACACGTCTCATTAGTTACTCCTTACATCCGATCTATGCATGCACTGCATATAAGGATAAAATTATAAAAAAGAAAACCAGAACAATAGATTCTGAGGTCTGCAGAACTAACACATAATTGAATCAAAATTTAATTTCTCAATTTATGAAAGTAACGACACAGAAACAACTAGCGTATTGTTTATCAACATCATGATTTTTAAAAAGAGCATTAAATACGGTATTAAATAAACAGTTTGCCAAAGCTTTTCACAACAATTATGGTTAAAAAATTGATAAAAGAAAAATTAAGTAAACGTAAACTATTTTGAATTATCCATCATTAAGAGGGAATAATTTTTCCTCATTTTTCGGCGCAAATTGAATTCTGATATCTTTTATAATTCAAAAGTTATACGAAAAAAGCCCCAAATTCTTCAACCCCGGTCGGGAAATTTCAAATAGCTCCTTGGGACGTTAATTTGAAAGAGACCATCCTAAAATTTTCAAAGCTCGGGTATCACCGCTGCCCAGCGGTCGCTGACAACCCTCCGAACGCCGGGCCGATGCATGGTTGTAGTGGAATGCGTCCGTGAGCCGGTGTTGCCATTTTCGTCTGTTCGCGCGCGCGTAGGTTGCAGTTTTAACGGATGACCCTGTATAGTGACGGTATATTAATGAGAGATTGTGCAATTGCCATGGCACATGCTTTTAAGAATGATGTTTTGGCCAAACAATTTCAAACCGTTCCTCTGTCAGGGCAAACTGTCTTCAGACGGATAGTAGATATTGATAATTTTTTAGTAAATAAATTACGTACTTTGATCCAGAGCTGTGTTTAGTTTTCACTGTGTTTGGATGAAAGTACGGATATAACCGATATTAGCCAATTGTCTACTTTCATTTGTACGGTGCAAAGTGACTTTTCTATTAATGAAGAGTTACTTGCACTCGTATCCTTGCATAACACCACGAAGGGGGTGGATATAATTACCGCTTTCCGCGCGGAAGTGTCAAAATTTACAACTTTTGAAAGATGCACATGTATAGCAACCGATGGAGCACCGTCAATTACTGACACAGTAAACGGTTTATTTGGACTCCTGAAACAAAATTCTATAAATTGTTATACGGTTCATTGCATAATACATCAGGAGGTATTATGCGCCAAAATTTTAAGACTTTTCAAAACAATGAAGCTTGTAGCTAAAGTTACAAATCTTGTTAGAGGAAACCGCTCGCTTACTCACCGTAAGCTGCAAGCATTTCTGAAAGAAAATAATGCAGATTTTAATGATTTACTTTTATATACAGAAGTTCATTGGCTAAATGCTGCGAAATGCTTGCAACGTTTTTTCGCGCTCCGGAAATTATTAGTAGATTTTGTTCGTAAGGAAGTACCATCGATTACACCAGATATACAACAAGAGTTGCAGAGCCCCGAATTTTTGTCTGCATTGGCGTTCTAAACACATGTGGCTTCACACCCGCAACGCTTAAATTTAAGTTTGCACGGCAAGAAACGGAATATTGCTCAATTGTTCGGAAATATGAGTAGTTTCCGAAAACAATTGGAACTATTTGAAGCACAACTTGGGGAGGAAACGCTGACTCATTTTCCTTATTGTTTAAAAATTCGTGAAGAACACCCCAATATTAAATTTTCTGTTTTTGGCGAAGATGTTCTTCAAATCATGCATGAATTTAATACGCGATTTAGCGATTTCGATAATTTGAGTAAAAGTATTCGCTTATTTGCAAGTCCCTTGACAGCAAACATAAAGGATCAGGATGAAACGTTACAACTAGAATTGTGCACGTTACAAGCTGATCCGTTTTTTGAGTCAAATAAGGAGACAGGCGAAGACTTTTTTAAGTTGTTGCCTATTCAAAAGTATCCGGAGTTACACAATCTTGGTCTAAAAAATTGTTCCATGTTCGGATCTACTTATGTATGTGAAACTGCTTTTTCCACAATGGCAAATATTAAATCAGATGCTCGAAATTCCTTCAATGATATTTCTCTTTCAAGTGCGTTACGTGTTGCTATTTCGGAACTAGATGTAGATGTACAAAATCCTATTGACAGGAAAAAGCAGTGATCCATATTTTCTAATGACAGTAGAACTTAGATTATATTTATCGGAACTACTCATGATACCATCGAATTCTGTTTTTGCATAAAGGAAAATAGTTTATTTTCTTATTTTGTTTCGTTTGCTTTAAACTATTTTATTAATATCATTCTTAAATAAAAGCAAAACATTTTGAACATTTTTTTTAATTGATGTGTCGATAATTGACCTTTTTGTCTTTTTTTTAATCGAATTATCGATGAATAAATCTGTTTTTTTCTTTTTTTTCATCGATGTGCCGAAAATTGATCTTCCCGTTAATCAAAGTTCAATTTTAAAAATAAGTTTCTTTATAAAAATTGTATCTATACTGCAGTACCTATATTGGTATTTTATTTATTAGAGTTAAAATAAGCCACAGTCAGAACCATGTTATTGTGAATTTCACTTTCAGCTATTCGGATGAGCTAATGTTTACATTTTTCCGAACAAGTGAATGTATTTCGTTTATCTAGTCATTCTAGTCAATTCTAGTCTTTATTCATCTTTATAATTAACAATATTGTATTTTTAAATTATTACTTTTCTTGTTCCAGAATTCTTCGAAAAACACAGGCCCTCAAAACTGACAACTCCCACCGGTTTCTAGGAAAAGTGCAGTTCCAGATAATTTTTTTTCCTTAAAACCATTAAATATATTTGCTTTCTTTATTTTGATTTCAATAAATAGTTTTTTCCTAAGAGCTATAATAGCTTTCTGTTGATTTTCAACTAATACATTTCTGCGAAGATACTTTTCACTAGTTCCTATTATATATCTTCAAGTCGACCGTTTTGTTTATTCAAGTTTATGAATTGTGCGTTACGAGCCCTTATGATGAGGTACTTATTGTGAAATTTTACATATCTGTAGTAACAGATTTTACCTATTTCTACCTGAGGGGTTCTTAAATGTTACATAAAAGTCACAGAATAACGTAAAATTAAAGAGAAGTTGCAATTTACTAGGTTTTCTACTATAATAATAAAAATTACTTTCGAAATACTAAAACAATTCAATCAGAAGGATTGCCCTTTGCGATTAAAACAAAAAAGTCCAAAGTCCATGCATTTAATAGTTTCAAGGACAAAAAATCGATCTGTGAAAGCATCCCTCGCAAAAATCGGCAAAAACCGTAAATTCTGAAGACCTGAACTCTTCAAACAATTCTGAAACCAGAAAGTGATGACTTAAACTCCTATAATTTTATATGGACTGAAATGCATTTCATTATCATAAACAAGCGTGACACCTAGGTACAAAAGTCAACGAATTGACCTGGAATGACCTACATCCGAGTGATCGGCAGCTCGCCTGACGCGTCACGAACACGGCGTACGTAGCGCCCGAGCTCCCCTAACCGCGAAGACGCTAGTTCGGCTAGCCCGCCATGGCAGCTTTCGTAGCGTCGCGCGATTTCCTTGACAACGGAAGGCACGCTGCGCCAGAGAAAGATTGGAAGGGGAAGCAGGCGCTTGAGGGGCCTCTACGCTGGAGAGTCCTGATCCACGAGTTCTTGGACGAGTCGAATTCCAACCATTTCACGTACACTCGATTCCCCTTGCGACGAATAATCTTCTCGATCAGATAGACGTCCGGATTCGCGACAGAATGCAGTTCGTGCTCGTAGAATCCTCCCGAGATCGGCTGTCCCGCGGAATCGCGTAGAATGTACGTTACAGGCAGCGCTCGTTGTACCGCGACGATTTCGAACACCTCGGTCGACCAGTTTGGCGTGTATGCCTTCTCGAAGATCGTCCTGAATTTACTAACGCGTACTTTGTCACCGACGTGGAATTTTGCGCGTCGTTGTTGTCGTTGCTCGATACCTGACAATACGATGAACGGTAAACGAGTGGCGGAGGTCACGTCAACGAGTCGCGCCTTGATCGTACAATGTGTACGATGATAGTAGATGTGCACGAGCGTAGGTAGCAGATCCAACCAACGATAGGAGGCGTTCAAGGAGAATTGTATCCACATCAGGTTCTTCAGCGTACGATTGAAACGCTCGACGTAACGCATCGTTGAAACTCTGCATAGTAGAACTCTTTTCCCATGTCGGTTTGTAGGTTTCGTGGACATCTGCAAACATCGTAGATATCGTTGTGATGTACGAGAAGAAGAAGAACGACAACGACAACACCGACGACGACACCGATGACAACAACACCGACGAGGACACCGATGGCTCCGACGATGATTATTGTGGAATCTTGCCTGACACGGTCGTTCCTAACCTGAAATCAATGCCTACAACGAACACCATACGATGCGCATTCCACAACGGCGGCGGTTGTATGTGCGCACTGGAAGACGTTCAAAAAATTTGGAAGTATATGTACTGTGAAATCTAACGCTACACTTTCGTTTATCTTCTATATTATATATAGTATATTCCTCATATCTTACATGTTTTATGAACACTTAATGCATAAATAAACGCAATATTTTATATGAAAATATGTTAAGGATTTTATTATAACACTCCTACTCCTCCTCCTGCAAGGACGATGGCTACCACCCCGACCACTAACATACTGTACATGTACGGTTGTAAACCACTATAAAAGTGGTACTGATCGGTCTTGCGGACCACATTACACAGCCGTAGTGCATATTCAAAATGTTTAACCGACGTTTGATCGACACTTCTTACATGTTCGAGAATCACATCAATCACTGCAACAATACGGATTTTCCTAACCAACATGAACACGAAAAGCAGAATATAAAGTACGTGGTACATATATGTCTACATACTTTTCGATTTACAGCTATGTGCGTGTGTTTCTTACAGCGATAACTTTACAACATCAGCATCGAAGAAAGCCGTCATACGAATCATGGGGCGTGATTACCCATTGACCTTGACTACCTACAAATGCATCGCAATTGAAATTCGCATCAGTCAGGATTCGTGTAGCGTTGAAATCGCGATAGTCGATAGCAAATCCAACGAACTGTTTCCCCGTATCTACGTGGAAACTTCTGCTGCAACAAGAACCGGAGATACTTCAGCGTTACCGTAACGACACAACTCCATCGCCTCAAGATCCTATCATCGTTGATCATTTACGCATCGACTTCATGCAAATCAACAGTCAACGAATTGCCAAAATATCGAATGGCAGTTCCACCATATACATGGCCGAAGCTACGATACGCCAAATGTTCAAATACGATCGCTGCATCATTCATATGTTCTCATGGTTATCAGAAATTCTAAACTCCGTAAGCAGCGTCCGTAATGCGTCCTTTGTCGCCATCATACGCGCTGCTACGACACCGACCGCGGACTATGAAAAACTTATTTCCGAAAGCGAATACTTTGAACCGCATTCTTTGTTAGATTGTGAACTATTAGCGTTGGGCCTGGATTTGATGATAGACGATGCTCGGAACGTACCATAATAATGTACACATGTCTATATACTTTCCCAATAAATACAACACTTTTTCATACGAATACATGTATTGTCTGATACCTTACACGATCCTTTCCTACCCGCGGTAGATGTAACTTATCCCAAAATTAGCGCTCTTTTGATCTTCATTCCGTACTAGATACATTCTCCTGCAACGAAACTGTATTCGTATAGCCATAAATCACATGAGCTACGCAACGTCAATACATCTATATACCCACTCGCATAGCATATGCGCATTATTCTCGGGAGTGTACCTTCTATCGTTACAGTTATATGTTTTTGGCACGGTTATCGCGCGATACCCATGCAGGTTTTGACTTGCATCTTCTTCTTCTGCGCATAATAATAATACTAACGTCCATGTTTTGTCACATATCGTGGCCGCGATCTAGCTTTCGGGCGATAGACGCGCGCCGGTCCGCTTTGAATTTTCGCGGTTCAGAGATAGCGCGCGCACCGATGCTGGCATTATTCTCGGAAATGCACCTACCTCCATTACAGCTATATGTTTTTGGTACGGTGTTCGCGCGAGGACTGTGCAGGTTTCAACTTGCATCTTCTACGCGTCATACCTCATTACTCTCGGAAGTTGACCTTCGATCGTTGTGTGTGTATGTGTGTGCGCACGCGTGCGTTCCCCCTCCACCTGCTTCACGGGTCGCGTTGCCCCCACCCGCCTCCCCCTAGCCGCGGTGCGGTACCCCTCGCTCCGCTTCACCCCCTCGCCTACAATGGGTACAGGAACCGACCTACTATGCCAACTCACTACAACCATGCACCAGTCCAGCAGAGAGCTGTCAGCGACCGCTGGACAGCAGTGATGCCCGAGCTTAAAAAATTATCGGATGGTCTCTTTCAAGTTAACTTCGCAAAGAGCTATTGGGAATTTCCCAGCCCAGGTAATAGAGCCGCGCGCTTCGCTTTTATGATCGGTGAACCACTCGCAATCCAAGTTACTGTAATGAGGTTTGAAAATAATGTCGACTGATCTCGTACCCGTCTCAATTTAAAAAATTTTAGCTACGACCGGGTGACCGCGGTGCTATAACCTTGTACGGAGAAATTTTTCGCCACCTGTGTGTAAAAGCCACAATAATAGCGCATCGTTTTAAAAAATGACATTAACGGAATCCGGTATGGGCATGGTGTTGAGTAGCTAAAACATTCAGACACAAAAATTTTTGGAAAATATTCAAACACAGCTACAATCAAAGACACATCCCATTAGTTACCCCATACGTCTGACCTAGGTATGCACTGCATTAAAGATAAAATCATAAAAAAGAAAACCAGAACAATAGATTCCGAGGTCTGCAGAATTTACACATAATTCAATAAAAATTTAATTTCTCAATTTATGAAAGTAATGATACGGAAACAGCTAGCCTATTGTTTATCAGCACCACGAATTTTAAAAACAGCATTAAATAAAGTATCAAATAAACAGTTTGCAAAAGGTTTTTACAACAAGTAAAATAAAACGTAAAATATGTTAAATTATCCATCATTAAGAAGGAATAATTTTTCCTCATTTTTCGGTGCAAATTGCATTCCGATATCTTTTATAGTTCAAAGGTTATACGAAACAGGCCCCAAACTTTTCAACCCGGGCCGGGAAATTAATTTGAAAGAGACCCTCCCCCCCCCCCCCCCAAAATTCTCGTAGCTCGGCCATCACTGCTGTCCAGCGGTCGCTGGCAGCTCTCCGAACGTCGGGACGGTGCATGGTTGTAGTGGAATGCGTCCATGAGGCGCTGTTGCCATTTTACCAGTTCGCGCGAGCGCGGGTTGCAGGATACAACGCTGACCCTGTACAGGGTGATTCTCTCGCAGCGCCTGACAAAGAGATACCGTCTGGTACCCTGTGGCGAGGTCAACCCCTCGTAGTGCCTCACCGAATTTTATGGCTTTCGACCCACGAAAAGGTTGGAATACCATTAAGCAGTGAGAAATGTCCTGGATTTCCGTATTTCTCACCAGATCTTTGCGAAAACAACGACAATCGATTCCTTATGTTTCACTGATGAAACTGACACCAAGAACGCCGTAATTCAGACCATAATGAAATAAATTACGTGGAAAATTCATTTGCATAATTTCAAGCTATGTTGTGCCCTGCGTGGTGGTTCGCAAGGCTGGTACGGGATTTGGCGATATCGTAGGTTCGGGAGTGAACAAAAGATGGGAATCTACTGGGTGAACTACACCAAGTTCGATTAAACTCAGAAACTAAGTCTTTATTCAAACTTTAACTAAACTAGACTGAGATGTACAAGAGTTATAGCCGTGTTAACAGGTCGAGTGTCAGGTCTAGAATCCTCCATTAGGGGTGTCGAATTGGTTTTTATATCCCTGCTGGGCGTGGTACGCGTTACCATGCCCGGTCGAGGCGATGCGTTCGCATATTGCTGATTTCGTAGATTCGGTCGCTAGCGGCTGTCTTAGCTTGGAAACGTCTCGAACGTTTCGTAACGTAATATAATATGTATAATATATAGCGGTATGTCTGACACGTGTGCTTGGGCGTTGCCTGGGCACAACAGCTAATTTCGTTAAAAGTAGTCCGATTTACATGATATTTGGTATGATTTTCATCGGAAAACATAAGGAATTCATCAGTGCCACTTCCATATCGAATTATTTTATTTCTGAAACAGTATGAATCCGCGGCCGACCGCAGCAAATTGAGGTCCGTGCCCCGCAATCGTATGTTTTGGGTAACTGGAATATTTCGAGCCACCCAAATATATTTTAAGGCACAGTTAAACATGTGCAATGCGCGCTACAGAACATCATTAGCAGGGTCGATTTTTATGGTTCGGTGCGCAACCAGGTACCTTCTGCAACGTAAAGCCGCGCACGCGAATGGTTGCGCGCATCGTCGAAGAATTTGGTGATATTTGTCTATCGCTTTTGTACTATAAAAGCTATCGCAACGAATTTTGCGGCAAAAAAATAGGAAAAAATTATCCCTTCCTAATGAGGTATAACTTAATATTTTTTACATTTATTTATTTATTCTTTTTAATTTTTTTAAGGATACGCCCCTCGCATTTATTTTTTGTCATATAAGGGAATTTGTTTAAGGCAGTCATTTAGGCCGGTAACAAAATTATTTTTCTTTTTTTAGTACATTTTAATAGAAGCTTGTTTTTAAATTTTTTATTTTAATTTATTTTATGCTTTTTAGTGTTCCAGAATTTTGATTACACAAGCATTTTGTATTCCTTATGTAAAAGTAGTCCGATCTGCATGACATTTGGTATGATTTTAATCGGGAGCACACCAGGAATCCATTAGTATCATTTCCATATCGACACGATGAAGAATGAAGAATAACGAAATTTTTAATACGCTGAAATGAATATTTCACCCTCGACCGTGGAGAGCCGACCTCGAATCGCTGCGGTCGACCGAGGATTCATACCTGGTTCAGAAATAAAATAATTCTTTATACTTTATCGTATCGGTATGGAAGTGACACCGATGGATTCCTTATGTTTTTCCGACGAAAATCATACCAAATTTCATGTAAATGGGGCTACTTTTAACGGAGTTAAATTGAGATGATGAAAATAAATTTTTCATCTAATTTCCTTCATTATGCTCCGAATTACGTCGTTCATAGTGTCAGTTTCATCGGCGAAATATAAAGAATCGATTGGCGCCGGTATCGCAGAGATCTGATGAGAAATGTGGAACTTGGATTTTTTCCACTTTTTAATGGTATTCCAAACCCTTCGAGGGTCGAAAGCCATAAAATTCGGTGCGGCCTCACGGAGGATTGACCGCGCCATGGGGTCTGCGCGGCGAGCATTCACTTGCGCGTGATGGCATGCTTTTCACTTTCGACGAACATTTGCGCGACTGGAATGCGCGTCTCGCCATAAAAACCGACCTTTTTTTAGCAGGGAGCCGAGACCGAAGCAGAAACCGAAATTCAGACCGGTCACATATCGGTTAAGTAACCAGTAACCGTAACGAAAGTGGAGAGATTTCTGACCGTAGTAGCGAGAGGTTGCAAAAGGGAACCGAAGCTCCTGACCAATTGCACTTCGGTCGGGAATCGAGGACCGTAGTTCTGAGACGAACGGGGGTAGATCGGTCACCACTTAATGTATGAAGCGGTCCGCCGACTGGTTAGGGCTCCGGCTCGGTTTAGTTCGGGTGGGTTCGGTTCAGTTCGACCTAGCTGAATAGGCCGGGAAGGTATGTATGCTGTTCCTTTCGCTCTCATTGTTTGTCTCTCTCGTGACGGGATTTGTGAAAGCAGACTGTTGCAGTTATTTGTAACTCTAACACTGTCAGTCCCAAACTGCGCCGATGTACCGAGGCATTGTTGTATTTGAAACACTACATTAAGAAGATCCAAAAGTGATCGAATTAGCGTGAAATGACCCGTACAAAAGAATCCCCGTCCAAGTTAGAAATTATCTGCAACTCAGGAAACAATTTCGCTTTTTTAAGGGAGTACATGGTGCGTTTCTGTAAGATGTTTAAAACGCTTTCATTCGACGACCCTTGAGCTTTCATAGGGAAGAACAACTCGGCTGTCGAGAACGCCTGATCCTAAAATAAAAGCACCTCTTCGTAGTTTACCACACCATTCTTAACATGGAAAATGTAATCCTAGCTTCGTTAAAAATTTCAAATTGTTTTCAATAATTGCTATTTTACTCAGGGCTTTATGGTCGCGATTTAGCCACTCGTAAACTGCACTTTATTGTTATACCATAGACCCTCATTCGCCAACGAAAGGACGCATCCTGAAATTTTGTCCATGGATCATTCCAAGGTTTTATTTTCTCTATGGCGAGGACAAAACACCCTGTATTTGCGTTGAACCATAATATTATATGGAACAGGGACTTTTGGGTATACTTAACCCCTATTGAAGTTCAAACAAACGCAATTAAAGAAACTCTTCCGCAGGCATAAATGACAAGATTATGGGGATACGAGACCAGTCGATTTTATGTTCTGACCTGATTGAAGTAATACGGGGGTTCGGGTGGTATGGTAAACCGTCCGCAATAGTGCAGCGCGCGGCTCGCTTACCTGAAACGGGGCGCACCGCTGCCTTCGAACGTACCATCCTACGAAAAACCTTTTTTTGTAGACAGTAGCTTAGAAAGATGATCATACTTATTCAGAATTTAAAAACATACCATGTGGCAGGCAAAATTGGGAAAATAAGAATTTGCCTACATTTTTTGACGTTACAAAAATGAATTCCTTAAAATATTATGTGAATAGGCAAAATAATCTAAATTAAAAAAGAAAAAATGAATGCAATACGATAAATAGTGCCAAAGATAAAAGTTTATAAGTATAGTGTAGTTTCAAAAAGGGATATGCAAAAAGTAATCAAATCACAACTGTGGTTTTGAAACAAATTCGGAACCATTAAAATAATAATTAGCTCCCTCTAATTTCACATCGACTATGTACATCATGTTTCATTTTGATCAAAAATCCTGACATCGACATCAAAAAGTGATCGAGTGGGGTGACCTTCCTGCTATGTTAGTCGACAAATAAAAACACATAGTATTGTGTTTGTAATATTGGAAACATCATAAATGTTTGCAATTTCATTCGTTATATCGATTGGTCCAAAAATTCCATTTCTCGTACAATATGCATAGATACATTATAAATGGTAACAATTTTATTAATATTAACTTTGGCGTTATCAGCGTGCAACCTTTTGAAAATTGACTGTTGTTTCCAAAACAAATTGTTAATCCTCTATCTATCGTTAACTTTGTTTATTTATAACTTAACATTTTATTGATAAAAATATAAATTATTTCTGAAAATTATATATAAAAATATTTCATTGCGACTATGAAAGTAATCTTTCATTTATAAAAATAGTTAAAGTAGATGTTTATAAAATTATCTATGAAATTTAATAAATTTAGAAAAAGACGTAAATGTATTTTTAAGAATTTATATATAAATTAAATTAATCAATTTTATTTATTATTATAAATTTGTTTTATTTATATTATGTATTTCGCTGTGGATTGCAAAAGATGCAAGGCCAGGTTACTAACGTGATAAAAAATAATTAAAATAACCTACTAATTAATTTTAGTCACGATTTGCGATTCACAACAGGGATAGTAACAATTTGGTTCACAAATTTTAATCGGGGGTATTTCTATTTTCTTCCTATTTCTCATGATGTGATGAATTCTAGTTGCCCGCATTTTTATCTCTCCCGACTTTGCGTCAACCGTATTGCAATTGGTCGAGACTCTCGGTTGACCGTTTTGCGAACCTCTCCATACATTAACTCCAACCTCTCCATAAATTAACGCGACCGTATTCCTGACCGGTCTAGACTTTCGGTTGACCGTAAGTCTGAGAAAAATTCTCTCTCGGTTATCGGTTGAGAGAAAACTTCAGACCGATTGTCGCTCTCGGGGTCGGTCGAGAGAACCGTAAATACCGTGTCGAACGTCTCAGTGACCCCGACCGCGACCGTAACCGAAATTCTATCGGTCTCGACTCCCTGTTTTTTAGGGTCCCAAGTGCAAATTCGGCCGCGCATTGCAGATGTGTGGACGTGATTTTCGCTGCGCACGGTGATCGGCGCGCAATGCGCGCTGTTGCACGTGTCTAACCGTGCCTTTAGGTAGTCGACTGTATGGTACAGTGTAATAGCTTGGTGTAGCTGAAACGTTTTGCAGGCACCGAATATAAATTAACTTAGATGTATAATATGAGATGTATAGATATGAAAACCATATGCAGTAATTTAACCCTTGCCTGGCGAATATTTTCACAACACATTGGATGCAGGGTTCCTTTTGACTCATAATTTAATTCGTATACACCTCGGGATAAGCTCCAAAATAAGGTATTATTCATTTTGTTAGCATCTAAAATGCTTGTCTTTTTCAATAGGTAGTACTGATAAGAAGAAACACGTGTAGTTTGTCCCAATGGAGTATGGATATATATTAAAGGTAATTCCTTATGTTTGTTAAAATCATTTATTTCTGTACGAGCGATAGATTATATTGACCTGCCCGATGAATTTAATTGTTTTGTAATATTAAACTATTTCATTGAAAGCTTATTTAGGAGCTTATCCCGAGGTGTATATGAAAATAAATTATGGGTCAAAATGGACCCTGCATCCATTGTGTTGTTAAAATATCCACCAGGTAAGGGGTAAATTATTTCATTTAACTCGAAACATTCGAGTTACCCGACATATACGAGCTCCTCGAAAAAATCAAGTTACCTGAAACACATTTGCTCCATATCAAAACTACACAGTACGATATTACACATTAATTTAGCGCACATCAGAATAGGACACATGCATTTTCACGCACATTTGTTATTGATCAGGATAACGCACAGCAAGACTTCACGCACAATCGTCTTCTCTTCGCCGTCGTCTGTTTCACAGCCGATAGTATTAGTATTGGTTGGGACTAGATTAGGGCGGGGGCGCGCGCCCGCTCGCGGCCGCGTAAAACATGGTAGCGAACCGATGTGACTTTGGGGATGTTCAAAATGAGACTGCAGTTACGAGTATCGCGCGATGGGGTCAATATCGCTGCTGTTGTCAAGGTTATCATTTTGAACAGTTCCCTTTAAACTTTTTGGTGGTCGGCTTTGGTTTACGAAATATTCGCAAAAAACTTTACTTAACATTAGAATTACCGAGTTTAACACAAACTCATATTGGTTCGCTACCATGCTTTACGCGGCCGCAAGCGGGCCCCCCCTCCCCGCCCTGATCTAGCCCTAACTAATACTAATACCGCCGGCAGTGAAACAGATTTCAATATATTATGCCGAAAGTTTTTCATATGTTTTAACAACATATGTCAAGATCTTTGAAATCGGTGAGGGCCCAGTTCACCGGCAAGTTTACCGTGCTATCCTGTTGCACACTAAATAAAATGTGTGTTAAGCTGCATGTGTTCTAAATTGTATGTATACTATCTTGTATGTGAAACCGTGTTGTGCGCTATCCTGATGTGTACTAAAAAAATTATGCGTTAAACTGCATGTGTTCTAAATTTTATGTACACTATGTTCTGTGTACTATCTTGTGTGTGAAACCTTGCTGTGCGCTATCCCGATGTGCACTAAAAAAAAATGTGCGTGAAACTGCATGTGTTCTAAATTGTATGTGCACTATCTTCTGTGTACTATTCTGATGTGCAAAATATTGCACGTGTAATAACGTACTCTGTAGTTTTGGCATGGAGCACAACACATTCGAGCTGCTCGAAACAATCGAGCTACCCGAAACACTCAGGTTAGCCGAAACCGTTCGGGTCTCGGCTCGGCTCGGTTATTTCGAGTCTCGAAACAGCTCTACTGTTTACATGTTTCGAGAGTCGGAACAATCGAATTGCCAGATCTATGGGCAGGTAAGGGTCTCGGGCCTAACTCAGGGCCGCCCTCAGTGCTCAGGGCATGTGGCCTGAGACTCAATTCCTACTGACATTCCTACAATAGTAAACCGCGCACGGCCCTGGGTGCCGAGACCTCACAGCATGCCGCTGTTCAAAGGTTTCATTTACGACCTCTAGGGTATCCCTTAGAATAGAGGGCGCGATAAAATGTTGGGACACCCGCTAATTTTATTCCTTTTAGTGTGCTAAGTACAATCGGATTATTCTGAACCCTGCCTCAAGAAGCTTAAAGTTATGATATACTATAAAACATTTGTTTATTTTTTTTTCGTTTTATTTTGTTCACCTATAGAAAATAATCGTTCACTTGGAGCAACCTCTGTTCGGTTGTTGGAGCAATCTTGCTGGAATGCATAAATATATTACCGCCATAGTCCAAAGACTAGACAAATGGAAAATTTGTACCACCTTCGTTCTTCTACCACTTAACGATATCTTAACGATATTATCGATATATCGTTAACTATCAATAAGTTATCGATAAGATATCGATAATCGATAGTCCGAACTCCAGTTCCATGACACATTGCTTACATACAGGGTTGAAAAAAAAACTGTTTGCAAGACCGCAGTTTCGTTTGAACCTTTGAGCCTCTTGAGGTAGGCTTTAGAGTTGTTTGATCGAGGTGAAATTTTGCACACATATTTATCACACCAAAGGGAAATAAATCAGGGGGCGTCTCGGACCGAATTCTTAAAATTAAAAAAAATCCATTATAAGGGACACCCTAACGTCCTTCCTTGCGGATACTATACCAACGAAGAGAGCACAACATAACAGTGCAGTCCAAAAATGAAGAAAAGAAGATGAAGGAATGGATGCTTCCTCCGTCTCAAGGTCAATCGTAGGAAAATACCATGTGCCTCAAATTGAAAAATATAATGAAACTGTGGATATTAACCATTATGTAAAGTTGATAATTAATTGGTTATTTCTAAACGACATAACAAACAATAAAAATACAAGTGTACCATTAAATGTTATTGGAAGCTTGCCTTTAAAAGAATCAATAATGCTAGGGATGAAGGTACATTTGAGTTGAGCTTCACAGATCTTAAAGAGCTTTTAATGAGCAGATTTTCCGTTGACCACCCTAAGTTATACTACAAATTGCAATTTAATCAAACTAAGCAACAAACAAATGTACCGATCAGCAAGAACGTGACAAGCTTGCAGATACCAATAATAAAATGTGGATATTGTAAAAGGATACAAAAACATTTTGTTGGAGAAGTTTGTATGCGGACTTACAAATAATAAGATTGTTGACCACTTACATTAGTTACAGGACCTGATATTTCATGACAAAAAGCAGTTTGTTACGCTCAAAGAATTGAAAGCAGAGACAAAGCTAAACCTAGCGCTGAAAGGGTATAGCCGGTTAAGATGGTCAAATGTGCCCCTGAACCGAATTCAATTCGTGATGAGTCATTCGCAAGCTTATGAAAAACGAACCATTTGTACCATGTTTCAACTTTGTATCTCGATCCAGAGGGTAGTAAAGAGTAAAAATAGAAAATCAGGTTTTTGCCGAATTTCTCCTATAGGTAATAGAGAATGAAAACGTTTGAAAAAAAATCAGAGGAATTTCTGTTACCAGGGCAAATATTAGGGAACCGTTTTAGATTTTTAAATTGAAAACCAAGCTGTGCAAAATAAAAAACACCAAAAATGCCGGTTGTATATCGAAACAGTCTTACTACTATAATTATATTTTTTACTGTAAGTCCGCATTGTTACTACTGTCTAGAATTTTTGTCAGATTTTTTAATTTGGTGCGCCGCAATTAAAAAAGATTAAAAACCGATTTTATTTTTCTCTGTTTTTTCCCGCGTCAGAGTAACTTATAGGTCGCACTTTTGTATATACTTTATGAAATAAATCTTTTGTACGATCTTCAATGTCTTCACATACAGCAAAACAATGTAGAAATTACACGAACTAAACATGCTGTGCCATTAAGTCCAGTCGCTGGATCCAGTGAGTGGTTTGACTGGAAAACGAGTCGATGTCTACATTATTCCAGGCTTATGAGCCGTCTAGACGATTCCAGTAACGCTGGAATATTGTGTTCGCGATGGAGGGGGTTAGTCTTGGGTTAGGATCACTGGACTGGACTAATGTAAACCGAGCTTTAGAGATAAAATGTCTAGCACCTTTTCAATGGCCTTGATAGCGCAGCGGTAATGTGTCGGACTGCTGACCGCTGCGAACTTTTTGAACGCAGGTTCGAGCCTCGGAACTTCTAAATCCCACAGGGTCATATTTTTTCACATTAATTGCGTATTTTTTCGATTTCTAGCTATATGATTTAAATTATTAAAAACATTTTAAAAATATTTTTATAAGCTTTCGAATGACTCATCGCGAGTTGAATTCGGTTCAGGGACAGAGTTGACTATCTTAACCGGCTATACCCTTTGCATGATCAATAAACCCGAATGTTTCCGGTGTGGAAAAACTACTCATTATTCTAGCGAATATCGATATAAGGATTATAAATGTTCAAACTGTGATGTGGCAAACAACTCAGCAGTAAAATGTTACAAACCCAAAATGAACTTTGATCACTCGAAAACCAGAAAGACGTATGATTATGAAGGAAAGCATAAGAATAAAGGCAATCGTCAAGTTAAAATAATAGATGTACATCCTATCAATAGTTGTTTACAAAATATGCCGAAAAGAATTCGTAGACAACGTAAGGACTTCGTTACTCATGGGCGATGAGGCAATTGTAAGGGAAAAGCTAATTAAGGAATTTCCGAAGATCGTATTCAGATATATTGGCCGGTTAATTCGATTTCGCGAACAGCAATCGAGGAAAAATCAGCCACCATCATCTGACGATCGTAGATTTGTCAATTGGAGTTGCGTGGTGCCCAAAGGATAGGCTGGGGTAACGGGAACGCTGCTCGGCTCCATGGACATAGGAATATAGGGACGGAGCATATTGTCGCGGGGGTAAAGTCTTTGCGGGAGGGGCGACGAGGTAAACTATGCCTAATTTCTATTGGCTGTTGCTTCGCACAAGCGCAGTGACGCATAGCAACGTAGTACGTTTGTCGCGTTTGTCGTATAAAACAGTGGCAGACATTTTCATAGCGTGGTAAACTTGTGTAAATTTGAGTAAAGTGAAGAAGTAAAGTACATTATATTCAGTTATTTTAATAGTAATTCTAAAAAATTAACCAAAAATGGTACTGTATTCTGTCCCAGTATGTAAAAACCGATCCGACTCCCAAAATTGGAAAAAACGTAATGGGAGTAACGTGAAAGTTACATTTCACAGGTATTAAGGTTATTTTATTATATAAGGTTATTTCAAAATATATTTTATTCTGAACTTTGTTTCTTTTTTTTTTGTAGTTTTCCCAATAATTCTGATATTCGCAGGTAGTGGTTAGATGTTTAAGATATGAAATCTTGTTCAATTTCAAAAGGTACTCGCATTTACTCTGTACACTTCGAAGAGCGATCTTTTGATAGAAGCGGTTTATGTGTTCGGCATAGGCCAAATACCTTACCACGTGTATGTATAATAATGAATATTTTTTATTTTTATGAATACATTGGACACCAATGTTTTCTTTGTGTTTATATGTTATGTATATGTTTGTTTTATTTCAGAAAACCATTCAAATGGAAGATGTATCACCCGTTATTGATACAAAGCCATTGCATGTATTACAGGATGATATGAACAGAGCATTATCACCTAATATAGGTATTTTTATATACAAAAATTGCTTTTAATTAATATATACTTTGTCATGATACAAAAAATAAAGTGATAATCTCAATATTTTTAAACTAAGATAATATTTGTTATTATTGTAGCACAATGTTTTGCACCAGAAACAAGAGAGGAAGAAATAACTTCTTCCAATGGCATTTCAATAACGTCATTAGACGTGCCATTAGAGTGCTCATCATCACCACAAGCTTCAGCTTGCATCCAAAGACAAAGTGACTATGGCATCGCATGTGTTACTCTATAATTCGTCAGAAACATGCAGATTACGGAAAAGAATTAAATTTTTGGAAGCCAAATATAAAAGTATGGTGCGACGTATGCGACAACAGATACGTCAGAAAAATAGTCAAGTGCTTACACTAAAGAGCATCGCAAACAATTTGAAGAGTAAGCAACTACTACATCAAAATCAGGCTCAGATGTTGGAAATGCTAGGTGGGTCAGGTGGTGAAATTTTTAAGCGCGTGATTCAACAAAAACGTAAAGCATGCTTGACTAAATGTTATTCAGCAAAAATGCGATGCTTTGCACTAACCCTTCACTACTACTCTCCGCGTGCATACGAATATGTTCGCCAAGAATTTAATAATTATTTACCGCATGCAAAAACAATATCTTTCTGGTATAGAACTATAGATGGGGAACCCGGTATCAGCTCAGAGGGGTTGAAATCTGTTTCAGAACGAGTAAAAAACACAGACTATGCATTGCTTGGTGCTTTAATATTTGATGAAATTGCAATCCGAGAGCATGTTGAGTATGACGGTACCAAATTTAGTGGGTATGTTGATTATGGTAGTGACATTCCTTGTGAGCATGAAACTGTAGCTACAGAAGTTTTATGTTTTATGATTGTTTGTATAAATGGTGTTTGGAAAATCCCTATTGCCTACTACTTCGTGAAAGGAACATCTGCGAATGACAAGACTAATTTAATTACTCAATCTCTTGAAGCTGTACATAAAACTGGCTTGCGAATAGTCTGTAACGTGTGATGGAACATCCACAAATATGTGTGTACTACAGCATTTAGGATGTAATTTTAACGACGTTGATTCATTACAGACCTCATTTAGCCATCCATCGACAAATGCCAAGATTGTAGCTTTTCCAGACCCCTGCCATATGGTAAAGCTAGTTCGCAACACTTTTGGAGACAGCAAACATTTGCTTGATGGGGATGATCAGTTCATAAAGTGGTCATATCTAAATGAGTTACACGAGTTACAGGAAATGGAAGGTTTGCATTTAGGAAACAAATTGAGAAATGCACATATAAATTACAGTAAACAAAAAATGAAAGTGCGTCTAGCAACCCAAGTTTTCAGTAAATCTACGGTAAATTCCCTTTTATTTTGTAAAAATACATTAATACGAAATGAATTTAAAGATTGTGAAGCCACGATAAAATTTTTATTAATTTTCAACGATCTATTTAACATACTCAATTCAAAAAACATGCGACAAGTAGAGTTTAAACAAGCTTTAAATTCCAACAATATTGAGTCTATAAAACAGAAATTTAACGAATGTAAATTATACATAATATCATTGAAAAATGAATGCGGTGCTTCCTTATTAACGTCTCGTCGCAAAACTGGTTTTTAGGATTGCTTATTTGTATTCAAAGTGCCTTGACACTATATGAAGACCTTTGTGAAGACAATAATTTACTAAAATACATTCCTTTCTATAAATTAAATCAAGACCATATTGAGTTATTATTTGACTGTTTAAGACACCACGGCGGAGGAAATAATAATCCCACTGCCAGACAATTCAAAGCAGCGATGAAAAAAATTTTAGTGCATGCTGATGTACGTGGTACAAAAAGTGGCAATTGTATTCCGTTGGAACAAATTGCAATTTTACATGTGTCATCCGCAGGCAAAATTACAAATTCCGAACATGTTATAAATTCTACATCGAGGCTATCACGTCTATATAATGAATCAAATGGAGATGATGCTATTGATTTTAACTATTGTTTTAATGAACATAATTACATAACAGATGTTCGAGAAATAAATGAATTCTTTATGAATGTGGTCGAATATATAGGTGGGTATGTGGTAAGGCAATTAAAAAAGAATTTACTATGTGAAATTTGCGTGAAAGCACTAACTGTAAACAATGAGGATAAACATAATCTAATACAATTAAAAAGCCGCGGAAAATTAATTCAGCCATCACCTCAAGTGACATCTATTTGCCGGAAATGTGAAACGGAAATTCGATCTGCAGTTCATTCCCAACAAATATTTATAAATCAGAAATATACAGAGTCCTACATATCAAACAAAGTTCTGGAAGTATTGGTAGCAATGTGTTTCAGGAGTTAAATGAGCATACGGTTGACCAAACATTTATGAAGAACCATGTAATACACTTAATACGTGTAATTATTAAAAAGTATATAAAAATACGGTTGCATTATATAGCTTTAAATAGAATCGATAAGTCGAATAGTCAACGACAATTATTTAATAAACTTGTAATTTTTAAAGGGCAATAAATCAATTAAATTATTTTATTGTCCTGTGTAACTTACTTAAGTTTATTTATATTATTATTATTTATTAATAATGTATTAATTATCATTCATTTCATGCGAACAATAATTTGGTTTCTATTATTTAGAACAATAAATGATTTTCAATCAATATCTCTGTTTTAATTCATCTAATATATTTAAATAAGTGTAGAAGCATAGTAGTAAGTCCCTGTCTTAAGTGTAGATGCATATTTCTCTTCAATTTTTATTATATTCCAAATTCAAATATATAAGTAATCACTTCTTTAGTATTAACTTAGACATTTGTATTAATCTGTGGTTAGTAGTGTTTCATAATTAGCGGTACAGAGCATGCGCAGAAATGCAACCAATCAAATCCAGGCATACTTGGGTGGGGGCCCATCCCTCAAATAGGATTTACGTCCCTCGCCTACAAGATAGCCTTACGCTCCGTCCCTATATTCGTATGTCCATGCTCGGCTCCGCCTGAACGTAAGCGCGTGGCTGTTATTTATTCTTAGCGTAATATTATAGTTGTGTGCGTTACGAAGTTATGCGTAGACCAATACAAGATGAAGCTATCGAGAAAGAATAAAACTCCTGAATTTTTTGGGGCTAACGCACACCTATTCTAATATATGTATTTCTACGCCAAGAACTCGGTTTGACCTACACGTCAGCAGCTTGGCGTTATCCCCACCACTTCTGGCTCACTCTTGTTCTGCGAAGCCGAAAGCGAGATGGAACGAGAGCGAGTCAGACAACGTTGAGAAGAGAAGCACCGAGGCAGACAAGCGGTATGGTGGAAGAATACCCCTCATGAAACTCACCGGGCAATATATCTGAACACGACATTAAGTTATTTGATAATAATAGGGAAGGAACTATAAAAAAAAACTTCGAAGCTAATATTCAGTTGCGGGAGGGTGCTAAGCATATATTTTCTAAACCATACACTGCATCCATAGCACGGAGAAAGATTGTTGAAAATGAGTTACGTAAACTAGTGGCAGATGGAATTCTGGAACCAGTGAGGTATAGCGACTGGACCAGTACCATAGTAGTCGTGCCGAAGAAGCCTGCCAGTGTGAGAATTTGCGTTAACTGTAAGGGGGTAGACACATCACGTGACCTGGCCGATTTGGCAGGTCGGTATTACAGCAGGTTTTTTCTGCACAGAAATGGTAATACCCATAGATACGTGGCTGCCTGGTGAACTGCGAGAGGGAGCTGTTTGCTATTTACATATTCTATTCTGAATGTGGAAAGAAATTCTCAGCTGTTGCGTTGTACTTGTAAAAATTTAAACGGAAAGTCTGCTGGTACTGCAAACGTAGAAAATTCATTGTACATTTTAATTACTTGAAATGTGCTTATGCTACAATATTCTACGTTGGCAGTAAGGAATTATAAGTGGAAAGGAAAAATAGATGAGGGGATGTACCCTAAAAAATGAAGTTCGTTGGGTTACACATTTTTTTATTAGCAAAACACTGAAACAGAACATGAAATACACTTATTACAATATAATTACGTCATATGCAGAAAACAGTTACGGACAAACATAATATATAAAATCGTGTTGGATGTTGAATTGGGCTAGTGAAATTGCGCAGGCTGAAGGCGCGTGATTATTATGTGGTCCCCTGTTCGAAGTGACAGAAAATAAAACCTATGTATATGCTATATGACAATAAATGTTGGGCGGCTAGTTCGTTATTTTGCGCTACATTTATGAACTTTTTATCATCCTTCCGAAGCATTATTATTACGCCACAACAGTATCTTTAGGAAATTGGATATAGCATATAGGTTATATTTTCTGTCACTTGAAGGAGCGGATTTTCTATCACTTGGAGGAGCGGATTTTCTATCCTCGAAGTAACAGAAAATATAACCTATATGCTATACCAGATTTCCTGAAGATACTGTTACGGCGTAATAATAATGCTTCGGAAGGACGATAAAAAGTTCACAAATGTAGAGCAAAAGAATTAAGCAGCCGCTCTACATTTATTGTTTATTAATTTCCTTAATTATGGTCCGAATTATATCATTCTTGGGGCCAATTTGATCGAAAAACATAAGGAATCGATTGACGTCACTTTCGCAAAGATCTGATTAGAAATTGCAGAACTTCAGATTCGTCACTGCTTAGTGTGCAACATTGTATAGCCCCGCTGGTTTAGAGCGTCGAAGCCCACAAAACTCAGCGAGACACATGATTGTTGGCGAGCATCGCGTTTGACTAATAAACGATAGTGTGAAATACGCAAATGGTTAGGCTCGGATTATCGGGAAAGACCTACCTACCCCACTGATTTGCTTTCTCGCTGCGAGCGAGGACCTACGGGCCCGAGTAGACCACCCGTTGACAGCCGAGAGTAATAAAACCGACGGACCAGATAAAATGTTCATGTTTTTGATAACTGTTGATGAAAGTATTGCCAATGGAGTTTTTAGGGTTTCTCGATGAAAATGATGCCAAACATGGAGCAATTCGGTCCATTTTTAGTTAATGTAGTGTGTGTCCTAATCATGTATTCATAAGAAAAAATAGACTGAACTGCTTCGCGTCTCGACTCATTTTCGTGGACATAAACTCACCAATCCATCGGTGATAACACTCTTATCAAGGTGTAATGAGAAATATGAACATTTTCATATTCAGTACTCGATGACTCAAGTCGCCGTCGACCGAGGGTCTCTCGCTGGTACACCGCTATTTCACTCGCACTCGGTTTACGTCATTCAATCTCCTTGTCAAGCGGTTCGGGCGAGGGCCCTGATAAATGTGAATTTATTTGGGAAAACAAAGTCGCGTCATTCGTGACCCCTACTCGCGAACATATATATGCCCGATGTACGAGAAAAAGCAATGATGACTTGAATCAAGACTTGAAGCAACATTTCTAATAGGGAAATGCATGAAACTTTGGGATCAGGAATTCCCAACCAAGTAATGCATAAGAAAGAACTGGCGAAATTCAACAATAGTTCGTCGTCTAAATTTTACAATTAAAGTATTTATTTGGCGTGAATATAAAGTTTGTCAGCAAAGTCTTTCTTGATTTGAGTTCTATAGAAGGCTGACTTTCCTTGGCCATGGAAAGTCTCCTCTTGTCCTTCACGCTGGCAATCATGCGACTCGCTGAGTTTTGTGGGTTTCGACGCTCGAAACTAGCGGGGCCATACAATGTTGCGCACTAAGCAGTGACAAATCTGCAGTTCTGCATTTTTAATCAGATCTTTGCGAAAGTGACGTCCATCAATTCCTCATGTTTTCTCGATCAAATTGGCCCCAAAAATTATAATATTCGGACCATATTTTGAAGGAAATTACGTGAAACATTGTTTGCATGATTGAAAGCCCGTTTTGTTAAAAATAGTCCGATTTAAATTATTTTCTGTCAATTTAATCGGGAGAATGCCAGGAATCCATTTGTGTCACTTTCATATTGATACGATGAAAAATAAACAAATTCTGTTTCTAGTAAAGTCTCGTTAGCCGCTCGCTGGTCGGGACCGGCGGTGAGCCCGTATCGTGAACGGAGCCCTAATTCCAAGTGTGAGTTTCTCGCTTCTTTCTGGCCGAAGGGGGGAGCGAGATGGAATGCTTTCCGTGCGCGGCGGGCGTGCGCGATGGTCGCAAGCGCTTACGAGTTGCGGTAAGCATGGGAACCGCTTCGCAAAATCTTGACGCAGACCCGGCTCAAGTCTTTTTTACGCCCTAGACGAACTTGTCAAATTGCGCCCTTTATTAAAATACATTTATTTGAGTACATTGATGTCCTTACTCTTAATTTTTACTCCTAGTATAAAACCGTTGTAGTACAATTTGTAGTATTTCATTTACAAATTTATTTTTAACAATGCCAACAATGAAAATACCATTTTGCACCTCTTGTCAACCTTACGCCCTAGCAGTTACCTATTTTTTCAGAGTAAAGTCATAAATAATCTCAAATAAATGTATTATAATAAAGGGCGCAATTTGACAAGTTCGCCTAGAGCGCAAAAAAGACTTGAGCCGGGCCTGCCTCAAGATTTGCGAAGCGGTTCCCGTGCCACCGTAAGCGCTTGTGAACAGTGATGCCAGAATCGTAGGACGTGGGACCAAACGCTTACCCCCACTATGAGCTACCGTCGTCTCCGACTATGGCCTACCGTCGTCCCCCACATTCTTCCCATCGCACTGCATACAAGCGTATCCCTACCCCTGTCCGTGTGCTCGGCAGCCCAACAGGCAGCTCACACGGACAGGAGTAAAAATATGCTTGTGTGCAGTGCGATGGGAAGAAAATGGGGGACGACAGTAGGCCATAGTGGGAGACGATGGTAGGTCATAGTGGGGGTAAGCGTTTGGTCCTGTGTCCCACAATTCTGGCATCACTGCTTGTGACCATCGCGCACGCCTCTTGCGCGCACAAAGGACGGAGTATCAGGCGTCCGAAAGACGGAGCGAGACAGAATATCAACGCGCCGTCTGCTCGTACTGTCCTCACTCGCTTTCAGTGCCTTCGCTCGCTCTCGTTTCATCTCGCTCTCGCCTTCGCCGGACAAGACTGAAACAGAAGTGGTGGGGATAGCGAAAAGTCCGTATCGTGTACACCAAACCGAGACCGTAACGAGACTTTACTGTAAACGGTGATCTCACGCGGCTCGCATCACAAAGGTTCTCGAGTTATTCGAGCTTCTAAGATCGTATTCAGATATACCCTTCGGTGGCCACGGAACTCCAACTGACAAATCCAAGATCGTCAGATGGTGGTGGCTGATTTCTCCTCGATCGCTGTTCACGAAAACGAATCGACCGGCCAATATATCTGCATATGATCTTAGGATAAAAATACGATGAAAGATGAAATAGTATTCGAAGCTCAAGATGAAAGGCCTTCGAATAATCAAAGGAAACTAAATATCCGAAGCTAAACAGAATTTTAGATTTAGGGTACACACAGAATTGGTAATTGGGGTAAAGAATTACAAAAAAAATCAGGGAGTCAACTGTTGACCGATTTGGAGAGTTTCCCTTGTTACATGTTACGGCCAATATATCTGCATATGATCTTAGGATAAAAATACGATGAAAGATGAAATAGTATTCGAAGCTCAAGATGAAAGGCCTTCGAATAATCAAAGAAAACTAAATATCCGAAGCTAAACAGAATTTTAGATTTAGGGTACACACAGAATTGGTAATTGGGGTAAAGAATTACAAAAAAAATCAGGGAGTCAACTGTTGACCGATTTGGAGAGTTTCCCTTGTTACATGTTACATACAATAGTCGGAAGAATAATAATAAGAGCAATAATTGCAAATAATTGCCGGAACTTCCACATTCTGAAAATATGATATCAGTAAATCAATATTTCCAGTATTAGTAAAAAAGTTCCAATTTCTCTTTTCTTATTTTAAATAATGTGATCACATAATTATAACATAAATTCCACAGCGATTTCAAGTGATGTATGTGTCACGGTAAAAGCATTAATTTAGTAAATGTATACAATTCCCAGCAGTTCCTGGTTAATAATGCTTAAAATGCATATAACCTAACCTACAATCGTACGAAAATGCATACATTGACTGCATCACGCTTTTACTGTGACACATGTATCCAGCTAACGCTTCAGTTTTGCTATGATTCCACCACAGACCAGGTATAGAATAGACCTGACATTCCTTTGTCTTCAGTGTCACCGGTCTGAAATACCGATATTCTGAAATAAGCACTGGTTTTCGAGCGCCCTCTCGAATTTTCGAGCGGTGGGTGCGGGAAACATAATGTGTTTCTAGCATTGACACAGGTAAAGCTGCCGGTATCACCGAGGAAAGTATAGAAGCTGTGCTATACAGGGTGTCCCACTGAATCGGTTCACCTCAAATATCTGTTATTTCAAGTAAGAAGCGAAAATATTATTTATAAAAGTTGTCTGGTTGTACGAAACACAAAACACGGTGAAACTAGTTTCTTTACAGGCATAGATCAGATGTGGAGGTCAATTTTATTTTTTCAAATGGACTGTCAAATTCAATAGAATAGCGAATTCTAAGTATGAAAGTACTAAATTTCATGCATTAATCCTAAAACTTATTGTTTCTGAGATATTCAGCATTGTCCATCCTATGATATTGATTATGAAATTTGAAGCTATGCTCAGTTCATTTCGGATAGCCGGCCGTTGAATGCGAAAATAATAAAATAAAACAATAAATACGAACGTGAAAGGTCGCTTTTTTACTCTTGAAAGTACATATAAACATGCCATGTGACGCGTGTGTAATAAACCAAATGGACGACACTTAATATAAATTCAAACATACTGATATATTTATTAAAACATGGTACAGAAATTAAACAAATAATTCAATTTATCACGCAGCAGAATATAATGAATATTCCAACCAGTTGAAACAATTTTTTGGAAGTATTTGAAGCATTCGGAGAGTACATATTATATCGAACTTGATGCAACTTTGTTTTTCAGCTACATGTCTTGCCTCTTTTAATTATTTCGCACCTTCAAGGTGAAGGGCGACAGCAAGTCATAGTAGTGTAAGTGATAGGGATGCACCACTACAGTGGTTCGTGCTATGTCGGTGTGCCAGCTTTTCAATGGGATGGTTAAAGACCATCATCGACTCGAACCAGCGCGAGTGTAGCGAGCCTAAATTTTCTTATGTCGGGGGTCCCGTCTCAAGTCCTGAGGTCTCCTCTACGAGAAATGATTCGATATTCCTACTGACACTGGTGGACCGTCCCTTATGAGACTTTCCTACTTTTCGAGTACCTATACTTTTTCTCGCGTAGTCGGCGCTTGCACTATTTAAAGAGCAAACGAAAGGGGTACTTTTCATGTGTCATTTATTCATACTATAAAAAAACAATTAGAATGAAATCTCGGCAGCAAATAAAATTCATTACATATATGAGAACGAAATATTTGGCCAAAACAACAAGAAGAGGTTTTGTTTGTCACACACACACACACACACACACACACACACACACACACACACACACACACGCACGCACGCACGCACGCACGCACGCACGCACGCACGCACGCACGCACGCACGCACGCACGCACGCACGCACGCACGCACGCACGCACGCACGCACGCACGCTCACACACACACACACACACACACACACACACACACACACTTACTTTACAATCATGCATCTCGTTCTATTATTCGCCGCAATATTTAAACAGTAGTATGTACAACACAAGTGCCTTTCTTTCACCTTAGTTCCGCCGTTACTTCAAAGTGAATCTGCTAATGTTAAAACGTCAAAACATTGAAGTAATAGAGTTAACAATATACGAGATAATAATATAATACGTGCGACTTATGATGTAAGATTACGGGTTGAGGATCCCGTAATGAGCCGTGACGGGCCGAAAAAAAGATAGGCTCAGGCGGGGATGGAATTAACCGTTCTTTTAGGAATCTTTGATTTCTGTGAAAGTATAATATAATGTAAAATATAATATAAAAATAATATAAAAATAATATTAATAAAATATAATATAAAATATATATACTGTATATACAGAAATCAAAGATTATTAAGAGCATATCCGCATTTCGCTTATGTTTTCCCTAATTATATAGGGCAGGCCTTCCCAAGTAGGGGAAAACCACTCCTGAAACACATGTTTCGGTTCTCCTTCCAACGGTGCGCCTTCAGATAAGGTGGGACAATTCCTACTACCCTCCCTCGGAGGAGATAGTACCGCCGCTAGGAAGAATGTTGGGGCGCTTTAGGGTGAAAGTACCAAATGTTTCAAATTTTTATAGGAAAGTTCATAATGACTTAAAAATAATAGGAAAAATTAAAATTCAAACTAGCACTTCAAAATGACGTAAAGAGAATTAAAAAAAATTTATTATTTGACAAATTTGGTACTTTCACCCTAAAGGAGAACCGAAACATGTGTTTCAGGAGTAGTTTTCCCCTACTTGGGAAGGCCTGATATAGGGTAACACGCGTAAGTATTAATACCTCAATATATCGAGAATTACGCACACGATCAGTTTTAGTCGTTGTGGTCTCGAGTTCCATGCATCTCATGCTTTTAAATATGTATTGATACAGGCTCGCACTCATATCTCCTTGTATTTACAGCAGGGGTGGAACCAATTATTTTCCTAATCCACGTTAGAAAACAAGCAACTTTTGTTGGGAACATTTTTTCTTAAAACCATTCCAAACTATTTCTTGATGTCTTGATGCTAGAAGACAGGCAAAAGGTCAGAAGCTAAAATGGTTCCAAAATGAGAAGCGAAAATCACATTTAGTATCTTGACCTGCAGGAGTATCGTTTACACCACTTGGGTTTTCCCCAACCACTTACCCGATGACCGTCTACCCAGATTATTGCTGCCGCGACGCGACCCCCTCAACCATTCTTTGCGCGTTGCCTGACAACTGAATCCTGCCACAATCACACACCCCAAAAATCAGTCACACGTCATTCTTTCAAATAGTACTCGCTCCTACAGAACACACCTATCTGCTCATTCTCCACATGCATTATACAATGTGTAGAACAATTATTGGTCGTTGCTCTTAGGGGGTGAATCTACACCTCTGGATCGGTGGAATTGTTTATAACATTGAAAATTAATTTTAAATTTTTTGGTAAACTGGTCGAAAAGCTACCTCCTCACCGATTTCAATGGCCCTCACATATATTGTCGAAGTCATCATTCTGAACATTTCCCTTTAACCTTTTTGGCGGTTGTCTTTGGTTTACGAAATATTCGCAAAAAACTTTACTTAACACAAGAATTATTCACATGTTCTCCTCTGCGGTGCCATCCTTTACGCGCCCCGGTCCTAATCTAACCCCAACCAATACTAACAGATTTCTATATATTATGCCGAAAGTTTTTCATATGTTTTTGATAACATATGTCAAGATCATTGAAATCGGTGGGGAGGTAGCTTTCAATCTATTATGCCGAAAATTTTTTATGAATACCTCCGAAACTCCGGCCGTCAAAAAGTTTAAAAGGAAATGTTGTTCAGAATGATGACATTGACAACATATGCGAAGGTCATTGAAATCGATGAAGAGGTAGCTTTTCGACAAATTTACCAATTTTCTTTTACATCAACGTATTCTGCGCGTTAGAAAAGAAAAATGTTTGAATGGAGCCATATGACGCAAAGGAACCCTTTGATCAGTAAAAATTGTTAAAGATTTCGGAACGACTTGATTGGGTAGAATTACGCGTATATGTAGGCAGGGGCCCACCACTACTCTGCTGCTTGATACGAGACACACCATAAGATTACCATAATTTATTAATCATTTTTTAATTAGTTATTATAGGAAGTGTTCAAAACGATAAATGAAACTGTATGTCTGTACATAGAGTATCCCGGGTATACAGTTGAAAAAAATTGAAAAAGTTGAAAAAGTTAATATAAACCCATGTCCGCAAATAATTTATTAGGGAATTATAAGATAACAGGGGTTCGTTACATCGTAAGCGAAATTGTACAATGCTTCTCCGTTGTATGGGTTTGTAGAGTTGCTGATTGATAAAGAAATGGAGAAATTTTTATTTGCCTTTTAAAAATGCTGCATTAATTTGACATCGGGACACCCTGTATGTAAATTCTTACCACTATTATAACTTCCATTCCTACCGCTTATAGCGCTGAACACTTATTTCATGCTTAGCCGTTAACGTTGGATGCGACACGGAAATGGTAATGGGGCTCTAGAGCCCCAAAATCGAGTGACGCAGAAGACAATGGAATGTCAGGTCTATTCTATACCTGGTCTGTGATTCCACGTTGGCGGTCCTCCCGAGTAGGCACCGTCTCGTATCCACTACCTGAACTAAATTTGTCACGTGACTTGCCCTGTATTATCGCCAACATGGCGGAACTCGTATTTGGGAATGCAGTCACGAAATTACGTTGTTTGTCCTTATATGAGCAGATTTTGGGCTGGGTGCGGTCACATTCGAAAGAGGAAGGTTCAGTGCAGCGCGCTCTGGTCATCGTTTGGGTCACAAAACTCTTTTAGTGATTTACAAATACTTGGAATCTGCGAGGGTATTTTGTCGATTTTTTCTCTACTTTGGACACTCATATTATCAGATATCAACACAATCTCGTTGAGCCATGACCAGAGCGGGCTGCATTGAACCTTCCTCGTTCGTATGAGACCTCACCCAGCCCAAAATCTGCTCATATAAGGACAAACAACGTAATTTCCCAAACTCATGTTTCGGGTCAGATTGTGTCGGTATACAGCGCGCTGCATTACCCGTGTCTACCCCCTTAAGAAGACCGTGAATTCAAATCTGATAGTCGATCAGTATCCGTTACCTTTAATCGAAGAACTATAAAACAAAATTGGATCAAGCAAATATTTTACGGTCCTCGATTTGCCAAATGCTTATCTACAATTGAAAGTTATGGAAGAATGTTAGAAGTGCCTAACTATTAATACTCATGTAGGACTGCTCAGGTTTACCAGGGTTACTTTTGGCATAGCAAACGCATCTGCAATTTTCTAAAACATAATGGATAAAATTCTAGCATACTTAGAATTTGTGGTGAAATACATTGATGATATTATTGTTATTGAAACAAACTTTTGAGAACATGTAGTTAATATGCGAAAGGTATTAGCACGATTAAATGAATATGGCGTTAAGATTAATCTACATAAAAGTAAGTTTTTATGTAAAAGTGTCAGCTTTCTGGGACATGAGATATCGGAGGGTGGTATTAAGCCAGCCGTTGACAAAATCCTAGCATTACTGAATGTACCTAAACCAAAAAACATAAGTGAGACTAGAGCATTTTTAGGATTAGCGAACTATTATCGTCGTTTTGTGTCCAGTATGGCGGATATGTTACATCCCCTGTAGCATGAGAGCATGAAGACAAGACTTCTGTGTGCACTGGGCGATGCGAAAAGGCGTTCCTGAATGTAAAAAAGACTATTGTCACTTTTCCTGTTATGACTCACTTTGATCTCGATAGGAGAACTACACTGACTACTGATGCTTGAGCTGCGGAATAGGAACTGTGTTGAGCCAAGAAGCAGATGGCATAGAAAGAATAGTTGCAGCAAATACAGAACGAGGCCTTAGCGAGCGTCGATTCCGTTAAGAAGTTTTACAATTACTACATAGACTTGTCAATAGTTCGATCGGCGAACAAAAGAAAGCGCCAACGTGCAACGGTTTGCCGGGAACGACTAAAGTATTCGAAAGAGTGCATATAGATTTCTTCACCAAATTCGGTTATGACATTATTATATTGGTCGATCTCTATAGTAGATTTATCAACATGAAGAATAGATAAAAAAGGACACTCAGGAAGTAATCGAATTTGTGCGAGGTGTTATAGCTGTTTTGGGTATCCAGAGAACATTTTATCAGACAATGGACCACCTTTACAATCTTACGAAATTAAGACATTCTTTGATATGAATGAAATTAAACATTATTTGATACCTCCCTATTATCCGAAATCAGACGGGGAAGCTGAACGGTGTGTAAGCATAGTCAGGAGTAACCTGAAGCAGATTGTCTATGAAATAAAGAACAAGAGGAGAAAGTGTGAGATAAAGCTAGCACGTGAGGTAAAAATATCAATACTTGGACATTTAAGAGTACTAGGCAGTCGTTCCTGTCTAAAATGAAGACCTCAGCTTTTGGGGCTTGGGGGATGATAATACCTCATCAATTGGGTCTCAATGGGGTTTTAGTTTCTTTTCATAAAGATTAAGAGTTTTCATTAACTTTAATTTTAGGCCTGGTCCGAAACTACACATTTTGTGAAGATACTTGAATTTGTTTTGAATCGATTGGAACCTCCGTTTTTGAGTTATCACTGCAAAACAAAAGAAACTTTTTTTAAAAAGCCTCTTTTTAATGATCCATCTGTAGCGTCATATATAATGCATATTTTTGATTAAACGAACAAGTTTTTTTAAAGCTTATGATATTAATAAGCTTCGTACCAAAGAACAAGTCTCAATTTCAATTTATTTCTTTGTAATTAATTAAAACAGAAATGCATCATTTTAGATAGGAACGACTGCCTAGTACAAGGTTATCCATTTAAGACTGACGGCGCTCGCACGAGTACAAATATAAACGGTGTTACGTTCGGAACATAATATTTTTCTTTTTGGACGGAGTATGCATCAATAACGCCTAGCGTTATGGAAAATCCCTCGTTGATCGTACTCATGCCTAGTAGTTAATAATAATTTTGTAGAAGAAGAACCCCTTTCTTTGAGGCGTCGTCACCTCGACATATTGCCATCCCGCGATAAGGATAAGGCGGTGCTGACGCAGCAGTGTTCTCGCCAGAGTTGCGCCCTAAAACACCCAGTGGTTTTCCTACTGTACCGAATCCGCTCTGTGTAAGCGGCGGAGGTGCGTTTCAACAATGCCTTGCAGCATTGTGGGAGAACCCTCGTTGAGCGCACTTCTGGCCGTCGCTCTAAACGTTGTAACATAATCAGTAACGGCTACATCAGGAATGCGCAGATTGGGTTGTTTCTTAGAAGATTGGCGGAATTGTATACTCTACATCCGGTGCAGGGAACCGCGCCTTCCCACGGTCTTATCGCACGTTTCGGAGCATTGTGGATTATTAATTAATTAGGAACTGTTTTTTTCTTTTTTAAATTAGATACCTAACTCAATTTCTGATAGTCTAAGGACTGTGGGATTCCCCTAGTCAGAAATTGTGAATATAAATTTATGAATGTTGGCGGGAGGGCTCTCAGCTGTGTGAAATTGTATGGTTTTTGAGATGTGTGATGTCATGTTTTCCCGTGCGTATGTATGTTCTATAAAGATCGATTAAATATATTGAATCAAAAGTCTGACGGGTTGGCGTGAGCACGCGCACACCGCCTCGTTAAGCAGAGGGGCCCATGATAACGTGGCCGAGCGATAAAATGCAGCGTAAGCCTCTTCGGCGCAGACCCTCTGGTCGCTGCCGAGAGCGTGAAAGCTGCGACACTCTGTGACGGTAAATCGTAAGGTGCGTGTCATTGAGTCCGCGAAGTATTTTAGAGATAGAGTTCTCCGGTCTACTGTGTAGTCGCACGGAAAGACTCAACTTTGCGAAACAACTTATTCTAATAACTTTGAAATATTTATGCTATTGACTTACAAAATAATTTATTCTATTAAACGATTTATTTTAAATTCTCATTGCATTTGCTCAGTTAAATTTACTATTATTTCGGTTTCATTTTATAGTTTAACTTGTGTGTATTATATCCTATGCGTGTTCGCGTTTCATTCCTCTTTCTGATTCAGATTTATCAACGACTCAGAACTATCCAAACTTCAAAAAGGAAATTTAAAGCACATTGTCATTTACATTATTGTGACTATTTGGTGAGTTGCAACCTCTTATCTCTTTCTGTACATTTTATTTGTCACCGTTATAATTAATGCGTATTTAACGATAATTTCTGACAGTCAATCGACTGTGGGATTCCCCTAGTCAGGAGTTATGAGATTATACGAGTATGTTTTGTGATTCGTTTGATTGATCTTTTTTATATTTTATTCTGTTGTGTTATTTTGCTTCCGTTCACTATTTCAACATTGAAGCTATATTTATCATTAAATTCTACTCGTTTATTACCTATCTGATTCCATTGAAATGACCCGTATGGGACTAGAGTACCAACGATCCCAAAATCTACCCTTTATCCTTCTGATAGGGTACATAGATATTTAAAAATTAAAAGAATTTACTGATACGAGAGCGGCGAGCTTCCTTGCTCTTCTTACAAATATACCCAATAAAGCAATTTCTGATAGTCTAAGGACTGTGGGATAACACTAATCGGAATTTGCGTGTATAAATTGTGCCGCTCGAACATTAAAGGCCGCGGCGCGTAACAACGGTAACAGCGCCCCACGCATAGATGACCTACACAAATCTATACTTTTAGCAACAAACCACAGATGGCAATTGTATCGACATATGATTGGAATAGTAAGTATACGTGTGCCGCTGTTGCCGTTCTCACTTGTACTCGCACGAACGCTACCAGGCTTAAATGGATAACCAGTCTTAAATTGATACCCTTAGGGATATCAAAGTAGTATATCTTAAATATGAACTAAAAATAAGTATAGTTTTTAACAAAAGTGTCAACATTCAGATAAATGTTACTTCTTTCTGCCAAATGAGGTACCAAAAACTTGTTTTCAGTGTGTTATTTTAATTAAATTGTGTAAAAACAAGTAGTTATGTGTACCAGTACATGAACAATAGAATTCTGATTTGTCCCAGCGTCCCATTTTTCGTATTCTAATACCTGGCCAATGGGGAAGATGACGCAAAGTTCGGCATAAAGGACGCCACTAGCGCATGTACCGTGGTTTTGCATGAGTGAAAGCAAAAAAAACCAAATACAATTTTTGATTATGTTGAAAGTGTAGCATGAAATGGCTAAAAGTATGACTTGAAAATAAAAAGCTGTTGATTTATCTAGAGACGCGGTAGCGTCTCGAAGCCAAGTACATGTTTCGACACCCTGTATATGTCGACTGTCGCTACCGTTATCATTTATTCGTCGCCCAGCTATTCCAACCTATCTTGAAACTAATTTCATTAATATCTCATCACGCCTGCAATATTTTGTAAACTTAACGGCATTTTTCTTATGTAAATCGCATATAAGCTTTCGAATAAGACCAAATTCAATAAAATCGGTCCACGCATAACGGAGATATCGAAATACCGTCTCATGGATCAGTCGGAAACGGTAAGATTTTTCTTCTTCTGATTCTCCTGATTCTCCACGAAATTTTTCGTCAAACATAATACATATATACACGTTTCACGCACCCCTTCAGCCAAAACGAAACTAACACATGTTTCGTTCTCCGTTCGTCGACTCTCGGGATTATTCGACAGGGATCGTCGGCCGTCAATGTACATACCTATTATTTAAATATACCATTGAACTTTATAATCTACCAATCTTAACCTTCCAAGTGTCATATAATTTAAGTGGTCCAAATTTGAAGTGTCAGGAGTTTTTACACTAAATAGGAGACTGAATTATTGTCACAATTAATAAGCTAAGTCGCCAAATTTTTTTAATAGATTTCGTATGTAGAATCGCAGACTTGAAAGTTGTCCGGGGAAGGTTCGACAGAGAAGCATCTTCTGGAAATTTGAACCATGCATGCACAGAATTGTAGTAACAAATTGCATTGCATTGAAATTGCCAGATATTTTTATACCAGCAATTTATAGTTTTTATGTAAAGTTTATATTATAGAAATGAAGGGGACGCACAGGACTTGGATAAAAATGAAGGGGACGCACAGGACGTGGATAAAAATGAAGAGGACGCACAGGACTTGGATAAAAATAAAGGGGACGCACAAGCTAGGATAGAAATGAAAAGGACGCACAGGCTTGGATGGATAGAAATGAAGGGAATGCACAGGCTTGGAGGTTGTCCGGAGAAGATTAGATAGACAGAGCATCTTGTTTCGCACAAGTTTTTGGAAATTTGTCAAATAAGGTAAATCGACAAAATTTGTCAAAAGACATAGGGTAAAGGACTCAGTTACTGCCACCTACCCAATTAATGTCACCCTAAGCTGTTTTACATCAAATAACGAATAAATCTTATAAAATGATACATAAAAAAAATTTAGCATACAATTCAAACTGTTATTTATACGATACAAAAAACAGTACTTAATTTTTTCTTCGTTAATTTGAATAAAACGATAAAAAAAATTATGCGGATATTAGGAGAATGGAAACGATGACTTCCTTACTATCGAAAGAGAAAACAAGGCGTTAAAGAAAATGCTGTAATTGTAATATTCCAGCTATTCACGTAACAAAATATAATATTTTAAATAATATAAGCATCGTAGAAAGTAATAAAGATCCGAATTTTTACTTATTAATTGGATGACAGTGATTGGTACAAGCGTTTCAAGCATTTTTGTATTACTGTCATAGCAGTAATTGCTCATGTACATGACACGACGTAACCTTAAAATGACAGATAAACAGCATTAGGTTAGCTGGCAGTAATTGGGGTGTCAGTAATTCAATCAAATACATTTGAAGGGTGTCAGTAATAGATCCCATAATATATTTTTAAAATTGATGAATTTATACACAAAAATCGAAGTTTTAAGATCCACCAAATTTTTTTCATCTAGTAAACATATTAAACAATAATAAATAACAAGAAAAACATATATTTTTAGTCTATAAGTACAAAACTATAAGATAATGTCAGCGTCAACGCATAATGTGTCAGTAATTGGGTCAGTTACCCTAGCATTAAGAATTAAGAAAATTATGGCGTACTGCTTGCAATGTAAAGTAAGTCACATTAGTGAAGAAAGTACACTGAAAATGCATCTCCCTCGATACTTTCCAATCTTTTATGAAAGATATTCGTAATACTTTATTAAAATCCACAGTAGTTGCTACGCTATTCATTAATTTTACTAGTTTCCCATTAACAATATTTCAATTCACCAATAAAAATATTGATTCTCTTCGTTCATTTTCGCTAAAGTACAATTAGCATTTTTTAAATTTCCTGCAACAAGACTTTCTACCATATGCTCTCACCTCCTTCGGACACTTTTTGTAGTCTCTACACTCACTATAGCAAATGACCACTCTACTTATATATAATTTCTATATAAGTAAGTTTTACATTAATTTGTATATAACTAAAATGTGGCTTTTATATATTTACAGATAATCGAAGCAGAAGATAATGCAGTGTGATCTACAACAGACTATGTACGCACAAATTTGCAAGTAGGGTTTTGCATACGCAATTAGTCATTCAATTATCTTAACACATGAGCACGTGTGATAATTTATAAATAATTAGTAAATGTATCCTATTTCAGTTAATGGTGCGGACGAAGAGAATTATTTCAACAGCTGAAAGAGAAAGAAACCCTGCTGCACGAGCAAATGAGATAAGCACATTTTCATGTATATGTATAAATAAAAAATTTATTTCTTTAAAATTATTACCAAGATGTTAAGAAAATATCATTTGAATTTCAATATATAATAAAACGCAATTTCAGAGGATGGAAAAATCTGAAAGATCCTTGCAATAATTGTGAAAATTCAAATTCAAACATAACGAAGAAAGTCAAATAACTGCTTCCAAACAAATTCTTATTGCAAAATTACATTTGTTCGATCACAATAGTAGTGGAACAACGAATATGGAAAATGTCTACATCAAAGCAATATATATACCTACCACTATTATAAACTTAAATCAGCGATTATCCACCACGGTAAAAGTATTGCCGATGGTCATTATACACGAATATGGTAAGAGGTAAGGGCACAACATAGGTATCTGTTGATGATTTACAAATAGAAAAACAAGCTTGGCCACGAAATGTTAAATACGCATACAGTATTGTCTCCGTATGTGCAAGGGAGAAACAGATGTATACTTCTCCCTTGCACTAGCGCGCAAGCCACGTATCACGCTTTTCATCGACGTCTGCCAAGGTCTTATCCCCTACTTGGTGGTCTGCCATTTTGCATATCGCTCATTAAATGCGTACACAATAAGTATATGAAATTTCAGAACTGCAAGAATGACGTTATTACGCTAGAAATTTTACCTGTTTGACCGTCCACCCCTGCGTTAGTTCTCCGGACGTATAGTATTCGGTAACACTAATCCAACATTTTTAAATAAGAATTGTGCCTGCATTGAGTCACGTTGACCTCTATGTAGCCAGCTCTCGGTCTATACGGGTAGAACTAGAAAATGTAATTTTATGCTACTGTTTCAGATGAGGAAGGAGCTAAAGCGCCTAAAGTATGCCGAATGGCGCCGAGGAGGAGGCCACCCCATTATTATTAATAATTACTAATTTTTGTATTAAAAAATAATAAATCTTATATATATGTCATAGAAACATAATATGATTGTTCAATGATTGTCCATTTTGTTTGTTTTAATGGAATGTAAAACTTTCACATTTTCCAGATGAAAATGAATTTAAACACGGTATAAATCGGATTATTTTTAGCATTTTTAGAAAAAAAATGTTACATTTATATTTAATTATCAAGTGCAGTTCTAGAAATAATCCGATTTATACCGCGTTTGAACTCATTTTAATCTGGAATATCTCAGCAGTATGTTACTGAATACTGAAAACGGCACGTTTTACATTTTATCAACACTGTATGCCTCTCCAACCGAGACTACAAGCCGCCGCCGAACAGCCCAAGCCCTCGCTGGTCGGGACCGGCGTTGAGCCCGTATAGTGAACAGAGCCCTAATTCTCAGTTTTCGTTTCTCGCTTCTTTCTGGCCGAAGGGGGGAGCGAGATGGAACGCTTTGTCTGCGCGACGGGCGCAAACGCAAAGAACGGAGTGTCAGGCGTCCGAAAGACGGAGCGAGACAAAACATCATCCTGTCGTCTGTCTCGTACCGCCCCCGCTCGCTCTCAGTGCCACTCGCTCGCTCTCGCCTTAGCCGGACAAGAGTGAGACAGAAGTGGTGGGAATAGCGAAAAGTCCACATAGTGTACACCAAACGGAGCCCGTAACGAGACAATACTGTAGTATCTTTTATTTGAGTTTACCCAGATATTATTTTTGCCCATTTCTTTTCTCCAGGCGCTTCGCCGTGATTCATTCAAGCCTCCCTTATGACAAAATAGTAATGGAGGAAATGCGGCAACAGCGCGATACAGCTCTCAATACGTCTCGACAACTATGTCTTTCCTATATTTATCGGCTAGCTTGCACTTCTACCGGTTCTGATGATAAATGACGCGAAAAAAGCATCAGCGCCGGTGACAGAGGATCCTTGAAACTTCATTCTGTCATTTCTCGAGTCTGTCTCAGTACACAAGTCATAAATTCATTATTATTTCAACGTACGATAGTTATTAGCGTTCAAACGCACCAGACCACCCTGCACGAATGTCTACCAGCAGGCCCGTTCCTGGCGAGGGTGCAGCAGGTGCCCCCGCACCTGGGCGGCCGCACGCTGTTTATATATAAAATTTTGATTAATAAGAATTAAATTTTTTTCAAATTATCCAACGTAGGTTTTCGAAATAAAAATTCATAAGTACAATCTACTTTCACGAAAATAGGCAAAAATCGAAAAATTCAAGGCCTTGTATTTTTAAACAAATTCGAAATAGACGAAATGATGACTTAAACCCGCCCCGTAATTTCACGAGAACTAAAACATATTCCATTTTTAACAAAATCCCACACATCAAGGGGCAAAATGTGATTGATTTGGCGTGGAATGTCCCTGTACTGATTCTCCAACTAGAGTCGTCAAAGGTGATGCCGCCGACAATCCTGTGCCTCGCCGAGTTTCGTGGTCGTCGACGTTCGAAACCAGCGGGGCCATTCAATGTTGCGCACTAAGCAGTGACGAATGCTGAATTCTGTAGTTCCCTTATGCTTTCCTGATGAAAATAGTCCCCAAAACAATATAACTCGGACCATAATTAAGGAAATTACATGAAAAATTGATTTGGGAAGTGATTTGTACCAGGAATTCATTGGTATCACCATATCGATTCGATGAAGAATAAAAGTTTTTAATATGCTGACGTAGTGAATACATTTCACCCGCTGGTTTCGAGCGTCGAAGATCACGAAACTCAGCGAGTCGCGGAATTGTCGGCGGCATCGTCTTTGACGACTCTAGCTGGAGATTCGCTGTATTCTTTCGAAGTATGTATGTAGGTAGACTGGTGGACCCTTTCAGCATAGCGAAACAATAACGAATCGAAGTGCCGACAATGTTGCTTTAGACCTATAACGAGTGTCTTTCGAACGCTCCGCCAGCACTTGTAATCTGAGCCTGAACCGGAGCCTGACTTTCTCAAAATTGACCCTGCATTCGTCGTACGCGGTTTAAACACTATTTCCTTGGTGTATTCGTGTAAATATTTACCACTTTTCTACAGATTTCATTTAGAGAAGAACTGATAGTTGTGTTAAAGTTGTGATTTAGTGCATCTGATTAGTGGCTATAAGTAATTACAATATTATAGGTGTTTGTCTTATAAATACATTAATCAAGGTAAGTTTTACATATAATCTATTTAGGAATTTTGTTGTAAATAAGAAAAAATATCACTCCTTCTTATTGTTAGATGTCAGAAAGACAAACCAAAAGGCAGTCTGGTGCTTATTATCGAAAAAAAAGGGAATTAAAAATAAAAGAAACGAATGAACTAAGTGGAGCTTTAACAAAGTTTTTGGATTCTTCAAAAAATCTTTCTGTAGCATGTACATCGGCTACTTCCACTTCTGATATTGTTCCTGAAGAACCTGGACCATCACTTGAGATTCCAGATTTATTAATTGCTTCATCTCGTAGTCGTGTAAAGAAGCAAGAGCAACAGCAAGATGACACATTATCTTCAAGATCATCGGAATCGGATAAGGAAAATCCTGAAGAAGAGGATATTGATGAAGCAGAACCCTTAAGTTCTTCTTTAGTGCTGGCAGATATTGGAACATGGCCTGATTCAATTGATAATCAACTTTTAGAAATTTTAGTGAAGAAAGGACCAGTAGAACGTCGCGGTAATGTTAGTTTCCCTTCAGATGAGACAAACAGAACATTTTCAACAACCAATTATGATAGAATTCTAGAAAATGGTGAAAAAGTTGCCAGAAATTGGCTAGTTTACTCTAGTAAATTGAACAAAGTATTTTGTTTTTGCTGCAAATTATTTAGCAAAAATATTATTAAGTTGACCCGTGGCGGTTATTCAGACTGGCGACATGCAGCAATATATTTTGGGCAACACGAAAACAGTGCAAAACATATTGAATGCTCAAAGATGTGGTGTGAATTAAAATTCCGAATGCAAAAGAACTGCACAATAGATAAACATCTTCAAACATATTACGAAAAGGAAACAAAACGATGGCGCGCTATTATTGAAAGAATGATAGCCATTTTTTCAATTTTTATGTGGTCAGTGTTTGGCATATCGCGGCGAGTCCAACAAGTTATACAAACCCAACAATGGAAACTTTATGAAAGCTATAGAAATGTTAGCTAAGTTTGACCCGATAATAGCAGAGCGCGTAAAAAATGTACAGACATAGAAACAATTAAAAAGTCATATGCCATATTATTTTGGGGTACATTTTCAAAATGAAATCATTGAGTTATTAGCAGCAGCTATAAAAGAAAAATTAACAACCACTATAAAAGATTCGAAATATTTTTCTGTTATCCTTGATTGCACACCAGATGTAAGCCACGTGGAACAAATCACGTTTGTTGTCCGAATTGTGAATTGCACGAAAAATAATGTGAAAATAGAAGAATACTTTCTTGGTTTTTTTCCAATAGTTGATACCACTGGCGAAGGTTTATTTAACTACCTTACTGATGAATTGTTACCAAAATTTAGCCTTGATGTGCAAAATATCCGTGGACAAGGCTATGACAATGGAGCTAACATGAGGGGTAAGGATATAGGACTTCAAAAGAGAATTTTAAATGTTAATCCTAGAGCAACATTTGTACCATGTGCAGCACATTGTCTAAACCTAGTTCTAAATGATGCCGTAAGCATTAATAACGAAATCGTTGGATTTTTCGATATTGTTCAAGAATTATTTAATTTTTTCTCTGCTTCTCCATATAGATGGAATATTTTAAAAAAAAATATTAAAATTTTCACTTTGAAACCATTAAGTAGCACTCGGTGGTCAAGTCGCATTAACGCCATAAGACCTTTGCAGCAAAATCTCAAACAAATTTATGTCAGTTTAATTGTTTTAAGTAATGATCAAAGTAGAGATTTGTACACGGGAAACATGTCAAATTCCTTATCTAAAAAATTAAAATCCTTTAAATTTTTATGTTCGTTAATAATCTGACGGGATATGCTCGCAAAAATGGACGTTGTTAGCAAAATGCTACAAAATCCCAATATTAACATTAATGAATCTACTAAAGCGTTGGATAATTTAAAAAAAAGTTTAAATGGGAAAAGGAATGATATCAGTTTTAATGAATATATTAGTGAAGCTACAAAGCTTGCTGAAGTTATGGATGTAGAACCCGAATTTCCCCAAACTCGCAAAAGAAAGAAATCTCGTAAATTTTTGTACGAATCAAGTGATGAGTCTGTACAAAATCCTGAACAAAATTTTAAAGTTAATTTTTATTTTCCCATTATAGATACGGCGAAAACTTCTATAGAAGAAAGATTTATATTATCAGATCAATGTAACAGTATATTTAGTTTTTTGTGTTCTTTTCATCAAATAGATTCCGACATTTTGAAAAAATGTTGCATCGATCTTGAAATATTTTTACAAAAAAAGGTAGATCATGTTGTGGAAAAAGACCGGAATGGACTTGAATTATTTAACGAAATATTAAATTATAGGGAAATATTTCCCACTTCGACAAAACCCTTAATTACTTTAGATTACATTATAAATAATGAATTGATATCTTCATTTCCTAATTTTTCTATAGCTTTAAGAATTTTTTTAACTTTGCCTGTAACTGTGGCATCAGGGGAAAGGAGTTTTTCTAAATTAAAATTAATAAAAAAGTACCTTAGGTCATCGATGACACAGGAACGCTTAACTTCTCTTGCATTATTATCTATAGAAAAAGATATTTGCGAGAGTTTGGATTTATCAAAAGTAATTGATGAATTTGCATCAAAAAAAGCAAGAAGGGTACATTTGTGATTGCGATATATTTTCTTATTTATGATTTTAATTTTTATTCAACTCTAACCCCTAATCATTAAAACCAAATTTTATAACGACAATAATACAGACTAAGTAAGTAATACAGTCATGGCCAGTTGGAGCACTTGGGAACATAGCCTCCATGATGTTTTCCAGAGCCGCGCCGAAGGGAAGCTCGAAGCCAATGATACCGCGGACGTACATCGGATGGGGAAACTCTAGTAGTGTGCGGTGCAGGCACAACTGGTAAGTACTTCGAGCTCCCCTTCCGCTCGGCTCTGGCAAACCTCATGGAGGCCATGCTCATAAATGCTCCAACTGGCCATACCATGACTGGACTAATGGTACTCCTAGATACGAAATCAATTTATTTAACTTTCAGTACACTTAATACTAATAGTTCTCTTTATTACGCATCAGTTTTGTACTTATATGTGGAATAAAATATTCGTCTAAAATATTCAAATAAAACCCTTTAGTATGTTTTAAGGATCTTTGTTTCATTTTATAAAAATAAAAATTTAAAACTATTTCTTTGCGTGATAACTGTTTAAAACTATGTATATATAGATGTAAAAGTAAACACTGCATATCAAAATTTTAATTAAAGAATATTAAATTAATAAGGGCGGCAATATTGTTTTCGCACCTGGGCGGCCAAAACCCAGGAACGGCCCTGTCTACCAGAAGCAACTATTCCCGCAAAAACATTCTTCTTGCCGATTCTAGGACGAAAGACGGTTGAAACGGTTTGTTTACTACATCGCGTATAGGCAGGATCGGCGGAATCATTATGCAAGTTATGCGCTGCATAAGGGCGCCAGCCGAATGGGACGCTAAAAAACTATATCACACGCTTAATAATAAAGGAATCCAACCCCCACATAAACGGAATGTACACCCCCTAAAGACAAAACATATTAAATAGAGAAAATTTGGCGGCACCAAAAATTTTCTAGCATACGGGCGCCAGCTAACCTCGCGTCGGCCCTACGTATACGTCACGCTGGTTCTACGTGGCTGCAGTACACCATTAGCGCCACCAACGGAGAAGCCTGAAAGGCTCATTCTGTCAGTTTTCGAGTTATAAATTCATTAGTATTTCAACATACGGTGCTTATTAGCATTCAAACGCACCAGACCACCCTGCACTGACATCTACTGGAGGCAACTGTACCCGCAAAAACTTCCTTTTTGCCGATTCCAGGACGAAAGACGGTTGAAACGGTTTTTTTACTACATCGCGTATACGTACACGCTTTTTCTAGCTTGTGTGAGCGTACGCACACATTCAAGGCCCGCCGAGATGGCAGCCTTAAGTCGATATATTTTTATACAAATAAATATTTTAATACGAATAAATATTTTATTCAAAATACTTGGCGCTGCGCCCCGAATTGGTGTTGCTAAACTGAATAAATATGTATAAATTGGATTAATCTTTTTCTTTCTTTCTTGTGCGTGCGTTCGTGAATGTGTGTATATGTGCGTGTGCATATGCTACGTAGGATATTAGAATTAAATATATATGTAGAATAAAAATCTGACTGCGTTTCTAATATGTATATGTACATGTTTATGTATTTTCGATTGTAAGGGAGTTTTTGTAAATTATTAATACTAAGACAATTAACATTTTTTCAATAAGTATTAAAATATTTATTTGTATAAAAATATATCGGCTTAATATTATTTAATACATTTTTTGCTTTATATAAATAGCCATTATGAGTAATAGAATTTTATCTGTGTATATGTAGTTGTGTCATCTTAAGCATAGTTGGAAAGCATCTTTATGTACTTGCAGCTCATTTAGATTTCACATCGTTCTTTATTTTGTAATTATTATTATCTTTTATTTTTGCGATTTATTTGATTTCATGTACCTGGCATAGTTTTTTTTTACTTTTTTGAAGTTTTTTATGGGGATGTACAATATACTTGTACTGACACTTTTGATATAAAAAATTTGAGAAAACACAGACACTTTACCGGTTGGACAATGCGATCCGGTATTGGGACTTCCCTTATTAGGGGCCCCACAGCCGTCTTTAATACTAGCCGTGTTGAACATAAATCTGGCAACAGGACAGGAGTCCGGTATTGGTAGTAACATAACCCAGACGATGTGGCTCTTCGAGGGTTTAATATATATTTATTTGTGCCATTAATGAAAATAAAATGTGATATAGTGCAATAAATATAGTGTAGTGCAATAAGTTTGTTACTGATTTTATTAATTACGTTGATTTTTCTTCCATTTGTGTGTAGCACAGTTGCTTAGTAGAGGCTAGAGTTTTGTCTTTTTTATTTTAGTTTCTTACAGTAAGATTTTCTAAATTAACAATGCCACGGCGTTGCTGTGTTCCCAGTTGTAAGGGAAAGTATCATAGCACTTTAAAATCAAACAATTATGTTTCCGTTTTTCTATTTCCAAAGAATGAAGAATTCCGAAAAAATGTTGCTATTTCGCGAAAACATTGTACACCTACAAAGTACTCTACTGTTTATAGTCTTCATTTTGTTCATAATGATATTCTTAGATATGAACAAGTTGCATCTTCTAGTGGAATACTTGAGAATATTTTACTAAGGTGTCCAAAGCTTATAGAGAATGCAGTACCTTCTATTTTTCTCAATTTACCAACTTATCTTTCAAAGCCTGTGCTGCCACAAAGAAAAGATCCTGAACAACGTAGAAAAGAAGTCATTCAAAATCATGAACGTTTTAGTTCAAGAATTTGAAGACTTTGATTTAATTAAGAAGTTTTCAGATTTAATAAACAAGTATAAAGAGAATCTTGAAATTTCAGAATGTTGGTATATTCAATTAGCGAATTCTAGAATTTATTTTTATAAACTCGATGACAATGATCTTTTGGTACTTAATATTCAAATTGTAATTAATGACGAAATGAAATTACAAGTTTTTCATAAAGGTAATGAAATTTCATTCAACGATTTGAAGTGGGTGTTGCCTGTTGACATGACATTGCCTGGGTGGTCCCAACTTCAAAATTGATTGGCATGATGTAAATTCGCGCTAGTCTATGTACCTGTTAATGATACTAATGTTATTGAAAAACATCTTGACAAATCATTGCATGAACTCAATAAGGCATATCTTATTGCAGAATCCATTGAATTTTTATATCTTAAAAATCTTGAAATAGTAATATAACAAATAAAACAAATTAAAAACAAAAAGAATAGATTCAGTTCAGGAACTATTATTATGGCTTCTTTCAGGTAGATCATATCATTGTTATTTTTTGTTTCCAGTTTTGATCACAGTGTTGTTATTGTTGTTACATTTTTATTTTATTTTATTTTATTATGTGGGATGATAGGGCTATTGGCGGAACACCCACTTTATGATTCAAATGGTAACGCGCCACGGTAATACCTCTGAGCAGTGATGCCAGAATCGTGGGACGCGGGACCAAACGCTTACCCCCACTATGATCTACCGTCGTCTCCCACTATGCCCTACCGGCGTCCCCCACTTTCTTCCAACCGCACTGTACACAAGCATATTTTTACTCCTGTCCGTGTGAGCTGCCTGTTAGGCTGCCGAGCACACGGACAGGGGTAGGGATATGCTTGTGTGCATTGCGGTGGGAAGAAAGTGGAGGACGACGGTTGGCTATAGTGGGAGACGACGGTAGGTCATAGTGGGGGTAAGCGTTTGGTCCCGCGTCCCACGATTCTGGCATCACTGCCTCTGAGGTGGTGAGGAAATTTACCGAACCACAAAAAATTGTAATATTTATGTATTATTTGGTATATGCACTTATTAAAAAATTTCGCATATTTGTATCAATTTTTCTAAAAAAAAGCGTTAATCAACGTCTATGAACAAAGTCCACCGTAAGACTTGCCAAGCTCCCAAGATTCAAGAGTCGGACTCGGTCGGACTCCCGATCCTCACATGAGCGGCGTTGCCACGTTGTTCAGCACGGCTAGTATTAAAGCACAGACCAGGTATAGAATAGACCTACCAACCAATGTATTTTTCTGTCACCGGTTTGGGGGGTCCTAGGACCCCCTTACCATTTCAGTGTCGCATGCAACGTTACCGGTGAAGTCTCGAAACATCTTGTAACGCTACGCGTGGTAGGAATTAGAATTCAGCACGGGTAAAATAAGGTTATTTTTTGACAGTCGAAGTCCGCGATTTACAAATGTTTCTGTTAGAGTAACAATTTAAAAATCGTCTTATGAACATATTCCGTTCAACGGAAGTGAAAAGAGGATGAATATAAAACGATATTACATTCGATTTTTAACTTTGCTGTCCTATTCCGGTTTATTTAACGCAAAACAAATTTCATTCGCTTGCAATAACGTAATTTGTAAAAACTGTGCTTTAATGTTTTTTAAGAGCATCTGTTGCTGAACCCCACCCATTCATCATGTGTTTGCGCATACATTAATGATGGTCTATATGATATAATACAGACATATAATAATAACAATAATAATAATAATAATAATATCTTTCTACTGTACTATATTATTTAAAAGGAACATATCGAACCCGTACACACTGATTTTGGTGGAATTTTGCAAGTGTGCAGAGTAGCCAAAAATATTCGATACAAATTTTTTGAAGAAGGAATTCATTCTCCTCCATAACTATTAGAAAAATTCATTTGTTTATACTATATACTAACTGACGTTGACTGACTAATGTTAACTGATGTTCGGATGTTTCAGTAAGTTTATACACTATGTCCGATTTATTTGTATATTATTTTTCACGCGCTATTATTTTACTAACTATTGAAAAAGCAATAAATGTTTCATATGAAACTTTTTTTATTTGATCGAGGAAACTGAATAGTATAGGAGGAAAAAGGAGTACGGTATTTAGAATGCAAGAAGTGAATATATTTAAGGTTTGGAATACATAATGTGCTCGACACGACCGTCCTATGCGAGCGACTACAGGAGACCAGAGATGGCCTTCGTCAGCCGCCCATCGTCTTGTTCTTTTGTCCATGTCGACGGGATTGACGTCGCATTTCTGCCGCGTCCAACAATGCGTTTGCAGACTTCAGAATCTGTTGTTCTGGTTTTCTTTTTCATAATTTTATCTTTAATGCAGTGTATGCATAGATACGACTTAAGGGGCAACTAATCAGACGTGTCTTTGATAGTAGCGGTGTTTTAATTTTTTTTCTAGAATTTTTGTGTCTGAATGTTTTAAACTTTTAGCTACTCAACGCCACGCTTATACCGGCTTCCATTAATGCCATTTTTTTTGGAACGATGCGCCATTATTATGGCTTTTACATGCAGGAGGCGAAAAATCTCTCCGTGCAGGTGTATACTGCCGCGGTCAACCTTATCGTAGCTTAAAATTTTGAAATTCAAGACCATTATACTCATTCATCTTTTTCCTTCAGTGTCGGATCTGTATTCGTACTCAGAAAGTTAAAATTCGATGGCCACGACATTCTGGCCTTTTCACTGTACGCTCTCTTGAAATTGGTTGAACGGTAACGCGTACCTTTTTTTACAACCCTAAGGGGTTCTTAGGTAAAAGCTTTCAAACGATGCGGCTGGGGGGTCATAAACGCTAGAGTAGTGACATAAGGACAAAGTCAGCGATAGGCCATTCAGTGATCAGTATGCCAATTTCTATCACAGAAGTATCACAAATGGATTACTAGTATTTTTCTGATGAAAATGACACCAAACTTGATAAAATCCTGATTATTTTTTATGACTGTAATGGAAAGTACTTGGAGTAAAGTAATTGAGGAAAGTCATGAAGAATACCTGAATTCTACGTGAACTGACGCGGAACTGCTATGTGTGCCCAGATCTTAACGTAAGCGATACCTACGCTCGTGTATTTACATCGTAGATGTTTTTTTATCATTTTTAAATCCATTCAATAGTTAATAAGGACAGAGCCAATCAATTTGTAACGAAACGTAGGGATTCAGGGGCCTCGGATCCCAAAAACTACGAATATAAATTTTAGAAAAACGTTTTAATTCATTATTTTCAATGATTTTTACGTGCTGTAGATGGGCACCGTCTATTTAGACACGCGCGATGTGCAGAGATTTGCGGGAATGTTAGTAATAGCGTCAATTTTTAATATTTTTCGGCGTACGACACGTGAAATTATTAGTTAAATGTTCCACTATATGTAAAATACTAACAATCAATTTCATCTTGCAATTTATAGTTTGTATAAGCTCTGAAGAAGTGCCATATTGCAGCGCCATATAGGCTCCTGATCACCGAAATAGATTTTCAGAGAGGAATCCCGCGTGAGTCGTTGACAAATCGAGCCAAAGCGTAGCTTAGCGAAAGCCCGCCCTCTATGTTAAACTCTCCCTCTGAACAAGTCACATGTATACAAGCACGCACACATCTTTCAGTATTTCAATACATTTCAGAGTAGTTCTTGAGTTGGACGCTGTTCATGAACAGAAGTCGCTAAATTCAGTCCTCAAATTATGGGTCGGTAACACAGTTTGGGTGGTGACACGAAGTCCCATAAGGTGATAAGTCTATTCTATACCTCGTCTGTGATTAAAGACGGTTGTAGGGGACCCAGAAGCGTTCAAAATGCTAGCAGGCCTAACAACTGGACGGCTGGTCAGTTATTGGGACAGCGTGCAGGGGACAAGATTATTATGTACCAGTACATGAACACGTATATTTTTAATTAAAAGCAACATTAACCGATCAATGTTTTGTTTTGCATGTAACAAGAAACTTGTTAGGATTCTGTACATACGTTTTTTCCGAGAAAAACGTTATTATTATCATATTAACAAGTAACTGCATTTTTCTTAAGAATTACTTAAGAAATCTACGTAGAATTCAAGTGCATGCATCTCCGATATTTTACAGACTGTTTTATATATTAAACTTTACATCTAGGGCTTTCTTACTCTTTTATGTAAGAGATCAATTTTGCAAAATAACATATATATCCAACAATATTGTTCTAAATTTTCTATGATGCTTAGTAAAAATATAAATTTTTAAGACACATTTTGGTCTCTTTTTGCTTTTAGATGATTAGTTCATCTAGGGCTATGTACCCGGAATACAACTGCTCGCCACGCAGAATCACATTTAACGTTAAATAACTTTAATAATTTTCAACCTTCTAACAATTTTCGTTCTTAATTACTTGTGAAAGTGTACAGAAATAACTGTGAATAGTACCTATATGGTAATTATTTGGTATCTAACAAGGGGAGTCCACGGTGAGGTAGTCATCGATTTTGATGAGCCTTGGCACGATGGATCTATGTCGAAAATAAGTAAATACGTGTCCGAGCGTTTCTGCCATTAGGCCTTAATAACAGAGATAATTACATGTAAATTATTAAACATTTCATAACGCCAATAGAAAACATAAAAGCCATAACCTTAATTTAAGGATATGGCGTGGAGCGTTCGGTAAGACGTCGACGTGGCGTTGCTGCGGTCGTGAGTTCGATTCCGCCTCTGTCTAGACATTTTTTTCATACTTTATTTTTTCACACTTTATTTTTTCCACACTGTATGAATAGTGAGAAAAAAAGGTAACGGTAGTAACGTTCACTAATTCTTTTAAATGTATAAATACAATTATTATTTTTTTTTTTTAACGTGGGGAAATCTTCAAAAGACACCCCGACACCTACAGAGGGGAATCCCCCGAGGGCGCCAGGGTAGTGTGGGATTTTTACCCACTAAAACCCCACGGCCACCATCGCGATGGGGTATCACCGGAAACTTCGAATAAGACTTCGCAGTACTGATCCTGAATAATTAATATACCTATAACATAAGAACTATTATATAATAACGAGCGGTAATCTCGAAAAATTAGCATCCCAAAATTAATATCAGTACACAATTCAACTTACAGTAACGAAATGAGATATATATTTATGTTCTTACGTTTCCATTATTATTATTTTTATTATTATTATTATTATGTGAATGAAGTTTGCTTTCCAATAGATCTGAGGCGATCGAATTGTAGATGTAGCAAATCAGGATTTATAAAGTGTGCTGCATGCAGAAACATTTTATGTTTCGAATGTTTTTATGACCAATATCACCCGGAGAGCTGCAGATAATGGAAACGTAAGAACATAAATATATATCTCATTTCGTTACTGTAAGTTGAATTGTGTACTGATATTAATTTTGGGATGCTAATTTTTTGAGATTACCGCTCGTTATTATATAATTGTTCTTATGTTATAGGTATATTAATTATTCAGGAACAGTACTGCGAAGTCTTATTCGAAGTTTCTGGTGGTACCCCATCGCGCGATGGTGGCCGTGGGGTTTTAGTGGGTAAAAATCCCACACTATCCTGGCGCCCTCGGGGGATTCCCCTCTGGAGGTGTCGGGGTGTCTTTTGAAGATTTCCCCACGTTAAAAAAAAAAATAATAATAATTGTATTTATACATTTAAAAGAATTAGTGAACGTTACTACCGTTACCTTTTTTTCTCACTATTCATACAGTGTGGAAAAAATAAAGTATGAAAAAATATCTAGACATAGGCGGAATCGAACTCACGACCGCAGCAACGCCACGTCGACGTCTTACCGAACGCTCCACGGCATATTGTTAAATTAAGGTTATGGCTTTTATGTTTTCCATTGGCGCTATGAAATGTTTAATAATTTACATGTAATTATCTCTGTTATTAAGGCCAAATGGCAGAAACGCTCGGACACGTATTTACTTATTTTCGACATAGATCCAGCGTGCCAAGGCTCATCAAAATCGATGACTACCTCACCGTGGACCCCCTTGTAAGTAATCCAACCCGCAGAAATCCGTCGATATTAGTCGTTCAATAGTTCTGCACACTCTTAAGGGGTCATTCTACTTTGATCGGCCGAAAAATGAACGTGTTTTTGAAGATTTTTTCTCAGTAAATACAACATATAATAAAATAACATTTGTTGGTATGTATTAAGCTACTCTTATATCATATAAAAAAAAAGTAAAAAGAACTTGTTTTAATTTGTTTTAATGTTTTGTAAGCATTGGCCCGGTTGGGTTGTGTAACACTGTGTGGACATCAGCGTACCAGAGGTTAGCACATAATGCGTCGCCGTGAAGAGGCTAGGGATGAATATGCATCTACGTGAGCGAGGGTGAAATGTACATAAGGTAGTTGACCCGGTTCTCGATCGGAACCCAGTTGTCGATCACTGAAGTAAAAAATACTATTTTAAAATAGTTTGTGTGTGGTAAGTACAAAAAATAAAATGACATTATATTTATAAACTACAGTTAAAAAAAATAGTTTAAAATAATTAGACATATAAACAGTGTCATCAGTCAGGAAATAATGATAATACTCGAGTAGTATCAGAGTTTCAGCTTTTCTCCTACTTTCTAGTCATACTGCTTAACGAAGTGCGGAATAGTTTTAATCATTAAACTTTGTTTCTGAGGTGTGAAAAAAGGTTTTGTTCTTTTGATAGTGTAAGTAAGTATGGCTAAGAAAAAAGGTAATTTGTAATGTATTTACTTTTAAATATTATTAATTGGATGATCAACAATACCGTCCGATTTTATGGACCTAACTTTATTTTCGAACATTGAATTGAATTATATATAATGTTTTTAATTAAAACATTTCACGCTTTTCAATATGGAAAAATCTTTAAAAGAAGTTAAAAAAGGTATGAACGTACGCGCTGCTAGTAAAGCATTTAAGGGGTTAGGCCACCTTGGACGGAGGTGAAGGAAGGATTAGAAGAGGTGAAGGGCAAAGAAGGGAGATAAAAGAGGAAATGAAGAAGATTAAGGCTACCGTCTCAGCGGGCCTTGAATGTGTGCGTATGCTCACACAAGTTAGGAAAAGCGTGTACGTATACGCGATGTAGTAAATAAACCGTAAATTACAACTTTCTCCCGGGAATCGGCAAGAAGGAAGTTTTTGCGGGTATAGTTGCCTCCAGTAGACATCCGTGCAGGGTGGTCTGGTGCGTTTGAGCGCTAACAACCACCGTACGTTCAAATATTAATGAATTTATGAATCGTGTACTGAGACAGACTCGAGAAATGATAGAATAAAGCTTCCAGGATTCTCCATCACCCGCGTTGATGGTATATTCGCGCCATGTACCATCAGAACTAGTGGAAGACCAAACTAGCCGATAAATGTAGGAAAGACATAGTTGCCGAGACGTATCGAAAGTCGAATCGCGCTGTTGCCGCATTTCCCCTATCACTATTTTGCCATCAAGGAGGCTTGAATGTATCACGGCGAAGCGGTTGGAGAACAGAGATGGGCAAAGATAATATCTGGATAAACGCAAATAAAAGATACTACAGTATTGTCTCATTACGGGCTCGATTTGGTGTACACGATGTGGACTTTTTCGCTATCCCCACCACTTCTGTCTCACTCTTGTCCGGCGAAGGCGAGAGCGAGCGAGAGGCACTGAAAGCGAGCGAGGACGGTACAAGACAGACGACGCGTTGATGTTTTGTCTCGCTCCGTCTTTCGGTCGCCTGACACTTCGTCCTTTGCATTCGGGCCCGTCGCGCACGCAAAGTGACCCATCTCGCTCCCCCCTTCGGCCAGAAAGAAGCGAGAAACGAACATTCGGAATTAGGACTCTGTTTACGATACGGGCTCAACGCCGGTCCCGACCAGCGAGGACTTGAGCTGTTCGGCGGCGGCTTGTAATCTCGGCTGGAGAGACATACATAAGCATATATATGCATATATATCTATAAGCATTTATAGATTTTAACACGATCGGCGTGTTACACTTCGGTGATGTACATTATTCAAATTGTATGCTTTGAAATTGCACATTGATTATACAAAATATTACATCCTTCTACGTATAAATAAAAAACTATTGATACGCAAATTAGTATTGTTTCATTGACATGTTTCCTAACTTCACTACCCAACCTGTCAATTGAAATAATTTAAATCGGACTACTTTGAACGCAACGGGCTTTCAATTCTGTAAATAAATTTTATCTGTAATATCGTTAATAATGACAGTTCAAATTGTGTCAGGTTTGGTATCTTTCCATCTTTCCTTCTTACACTCTCGGATCTCTCTATCTTTCATTATTGCTATCCTCCTTTACGTTCAGCGAGGCTCTGACGCTAGACGCAGCTCTCGTGCCGTATTCCTTCAAGACTTCTCGGTAGAAATTGCTGTGGCAACAGCGCGGCAGAGACGGTGGCAACAGAAAATGTGGCAACTATGCGTAAACAATTCGTCTACATAGAGTACCTGGAGATGTCACCTCTGTATAAGTTCTTTTTATCAACCGCAGTAGTTTCATTAGGGTCCGTCTGTTTACTGAGGACGCTTTAATCAATTCGGAGCATAACAAACTTGAGACGGCAGCCTTAAGGAGGAAATTAGGAAAGTAGAGGAAAATTGGGCAACGGAGAGGGAGGAGATGTGGGGAAAGTTAGAGAGGTTGGGAGAGAGACTGGAGGTAGTGGAGAGAGGAGGGAATGGAGGGAAACAATGGAAGGAACTGGAGGAAAGGATTAGTAGGATGGAGAGAGGAAAGAGTGGAGGTGAGGAAGTAGGAAAAGAGGTGATAGGGAAGATGCAGGGAATAGGGAAAATGTTGGAGGAGAAGAAGAAGAGATGAGAAAGAATTGTGGTAAAGGGAGTTAAGGTGGAGGGAGGAAACTTAAGAGAGGGGGTGGAAAACATTATGGAGGAAATAGGAGCAAAAGTGGAAATAGTAAGGGCAAAGAGAATCCTGGGGGCCAGAGAGGGTGGGGAAATAGTAGTGGCGAAACTAGGGAGCATGGAGAACAAAAGAGAGGTGATGAAAAGGAAAAGAGTCTTAAGAAGAAGGGCAGTGAAAATAACAGACGACTGGACATGGAAAGAGAGGAAGATGCAATGGAATCTGAAAGAAATAGCAGCAAGAGAAGAAAGGAAAGGTAGAAGAGTATGGGTGAGCTACGGGAGAATGAGGATAGATGAAGAATGGTGGAAATGGGATGAGGAAGAAAAGGTGCTAAGAAACAGACGAGAGAGGGAAAGGGAGGGAAATGACGAGGAGATCAGGAAGGTAATAGGTAAGTTGAAGAATGGAAAGCAGTAGGAGGAGACGGAATACCGAATGAGGTATGGAAATACGGAGGGACAGAAGTAGAAGAATGGGCATGGAAGGTATGCAAAAGGGTTTGGAAGGGAGAAGGTTTGCCAGAAAAATAGAAGGAAGGATAATACGGGGGTGACGCTGATGCCGACGCTGTATAAAGTCTACGTGTCAGTGTTAGCGAGTAGGCTGAAAGAGATGGAGGATAAGGATATGGTGCCACCGAATCAAACGGGCTTCAGGGAAGGGATGGTGACGATCGATAACATTTATGTACTGAACTATCTTATCCATAGGCAGATAAGCAAAGAAAAGGGGAGGATGATCGCTCTGTTCATAGACCTGAAGGCTGCGTTTGATTCGGTGGACAGGGAGGTATTGAAGAGGATGATGGTGGAAAGTGGAGTAAGGGAGGGGCTACGGAAAAGAATAGGGGAGGTGATAAAGGAAACAAAGAGTAGAGTGGGAGTAGGTAGCAATACAACGGAGGCTTTCTGGACGGCGAGGGGGGTCAGACAGGAGTGCTCGATGAGCCCGTACCTGTACAACCTATTGACGGCAGACATGGGGGGCCGAAATGGGGAAAAAGGGAGGAGTACATGTGATGGGAAGGGGGAGGGTGTTGTATTGCTAGCGGAAGATAAGAAGGACATGGAAATAATGATAAGGAGACTGGAGAGATACCTGGACGGAAAGAGATTGGTGCTCAACACGGAAAAGTCGAAAGTAATGAAGTTTAGAAAGGGAGGAGGAAGGTGGGGGAAAGTAAGATGGATGTGGAAAGGAAGAGAGCTGGAGGAAATGAATTTAAATACCGGGGGTTCACGCTGATGCACAACGGAGGATGCAAGGCACACGTGAGAGAGAGGGTGAGAAGAACGGGGGCGGTAATGAGGCAAGTATGGAGTACAGGGAAGAGGAGATTTGGAAAAGACTGGGAGATAAGACTGTGGATTTGGGATAGGGTAGTATGGACAGTATTGAAATACAGGGCTGAAATATGGGGGTGGAAGGAGTGGAAGGAGGTGGAGGCAATGCAGGAAAGATTCCTGAAATGGACGTTGAGGGTAGACTGGTGTACCCCGGGTTACATCATAAGGGAAGAAGTGCAGAGGGAAAAGCTGAGGACTAGAGCGGGAAAGAGAGTGTGGTGCTTCGAAAGGAAAATATGGGAAGGAAAGGCAGGGGAATTAGCGAGGAAATGCTGGGAGTAGATAACGGTGGGGGAGGGGGAGCTTACGAAATGGGAAGAGGAAAGAAAGAGATTTTGCGGAGAAAGGAGGAATAGGAATGTGAGAGGAAGGAAAAGAGAAGCGGAGGAAATGGCTTACGAGGAGATAGAGAGCGAAGATAGGAGAAGGCAAGAAATGGAAAGGTGGAAGAGGATAAGGGAGGCCAAGTATAACAGATGGTACAAGTGGGTGAAGAGACGGGGACGCCAGTATATCTGCGGAGAGGTTGGGCGGAGCCTAGGTGGAAAAGGATAGCGAGATCTAGGATGGGAAATGAGGTAAGGGAGACGAGGTATTGGCAAAGTACAGAGGAAAGAGGCTGCAGAGTGTGTGCGGGAGAGTTAGAGACATGGAAGCATATATGGGAAGGATCTAGAAGTGGGGGAGAAGAATTAGGTAGTTGGCAGGAGAATGTGGGAGTGATATTGGGAGAGAAGGGGGAGAGGGAAGAACGGATGAAAGAACTAGAGAGAGTGAGAGGAGATGAGAAGGATACAGAGGAGACGGGGAGAATAGGGAAAAAAGAGAAGGGCGAATAGCGTGAATGGAGTGAATGAGGAACTGGAAGCCGAAAGGAGATTAAAGGGGACGATGGCGGGAGGGAGACAGAGCGACAATAGGGGCGAGAGAGGAGGAGAGGGACAGCGCAGTTCTCTTTTTTTGGGCCGAGTGAGCGTTTTTGCTTTATCCGTGGTTTAATTCGCTTTTGCGTTTGCGTGTGCGTTTTTCTTTTTGTTTTTTGTGCGGTTTGCTTTGCGTTTATTTTTTGCGTTTGCGTTGGCGTGTGCGTTTGCGTTATGCTTTGGACAAGGTATAGGTCAAGTGCTCTAATAGCATATAATATGTAAATTATAAATAGCGTGGCTAGTCCTAAGTAGTAACGAGAAGCGGTGTAGATGAATAAGATAGACTAAGCTGAGCCGGAAGACCCTGTAACACTAAGGAGAACAGTAAATAAATACAATACAATACTGAAATTTCCTATTACCCAATCCCAGGATAAGCCCCGGAATCCCAAGGTAGACTTTAAAAAAATCCCTCAATTCCGATGATAGTAAGTAATGACCGGGATTATATTCTCTATACATATGCACCCTTCATTCAAGGGTTAAGGGAACATATTCCATTAATGTAAAACCAGGCCCTAAAAGTATCTTCGGCAAAGAAGAATCGGAACTGATAAAATGATGGATTTCCATTGATAAAAGAAAAGGGTCTAGCCGGGTAAGCATAGGGAAAACAGCCCCAGCACCAATTTTAGTATTTATGTGTTCCAAATATTATGTGTCCCCTTGCCTAAAGAAACACTGAGAGAAATTTCAGATCTCTACCCCCTTTCGTTAGGGTGATATGGGTATAACAACCCTAAACTTTACCATTTTCTTTCTCAGCAACTACTGAAGATATTTGAATGTTCCAAAGTGCACGTAATAGATAATTCTTAGCTCTACCACATATATTTTTTCAAAATTGCAGATCAATTGTTAAGGGTAGAAATAAAGGAATTAATTTTTGGGGGGTTGTTTTTGCCAACAACCCCTTGAGTTACACCTACGAGAAAAATCAAGAGTAAAGCGTTACTACTTAGGTATTATCTGTATAAGGTGCAGAGGGGTCGGATTGGTGGAACATATTAAAAAAAAATAAAACGTATATAAAACCACTTGGCAGATTGTACTAAATGGGCCGGCCGCATGATCAATAGGAAGGGCAAAAAATCGTGCATATTTTGGATTCTTTTTAGGAAAGCTTAGGAAAATGTATATTCATAAATGTCATTACGGTGTAAAAATGACATATTTAACGAGTTTCGGCAATTATTATTCTAAGCTTAAATAAAAATACAACTAGAGCTTGTCCGTGACCCGCTGTTTCGCATGCTGGTGAACATTTGCCGCAGTTCTATAATGTTTTCCCAGTTAAGACCAGTGAAAGTATTTAATTGTTCTTCGGATAACGAAAAATCACCAATGTTGTCATGCAATGATAAATCAACTTTGCTCGACAATTTGTTCAATAATAAAGATACGTCTGATACTTCTATTGAACAGAGAATATTCGAGATGAACATCATAGTGCTATAAGAGGAGCATCGCGTTGCTATGCGACGAGACGTTCATGTGTTTTGTTATTGGAGATTCTCTAGCGTCTTTAGTCGTGCAACGAAAAGTGGTAGTGTTAATATACTTTGAAATGTCTGAAGCTGCTAATGCCAATAACTGCATTAATTGTAATTTATCAAGGAGAAAATTCATCGGGAAAGTAAAACGAATTATTACGGAAGATGAAGTAATAAAATATCAAGCACACTGTAGCAACACTGTGACAATTGGCTCTGTATTTTGCAACAAGTGCAGATTGAATGTGTATAAGGTACAGAGACCAGAAACAGTTATAGGTGAGAATGATGGTGTTGATAATACTGCAATGGATCCAGACTTCCATGTAGAAACCAGAAATATGATTTCGGAAACCAATGTCATAGAACTGCCGTTCAAAAGAGTTACATCTACGCACAGATATTGTACCCTGTGTTATACAAGCGGTCGCCTCATCGTAGTACCACTTGACGCACGCCTTCAAGCATTTGCAAAACGAAGGATTTATATACCAAAAGGCAATCGATGTTGCGCTACACACATAATTAAAAAACTCCAGCTTTTACGTGCACATTCTAATTTCAGTACGATAGAAGTTTCAGAGGTGTCTTTAATATTGAACCAATTGTCGAGCAAAGTGGATGTATCATTGCATGACAAGATTGGCGATTTTTCGTTATCTGAAGAACAATTAAATACTTTCACTGGTCTTAATTGGGAAAACATTATAGAACTGCGGCAAATGTTCACCAGCATGCGAAACAGCGGGTCACGGACAGTAACACAAGCTCTAGTTGTATTTTTATTTAAGCTTAGAAGCGGTAGCTCCAACAAAATAATTCAGCAGATACTCGGCCTAGAATATGAACAGAAAGTGTCCGATTATTACAACCAAATAATGAATGCATTTGAAAAGGATGTTTTGCCCACTTGTTTTGGACTAAATGCAAAATCTAGGGAGGATCTTATTTCGACTGAAACTGCCTATGTAGCGAAAAAGATTTTCAACTTTGAAGATACACAATTGGCATTGATATTTGACGGGACATATGTTAGACACGGAAAAAGTAGCAATAATGTGTATCAGAGGAAATCGTACTCCGGACAGAAGAAGGCACCATTATGTAAGCCATTTACCATCTGCACAACAAATGGCTACGTTGTTGATATAGCAGGTCCATTTAATGGTACAATGAACGATGCCACTATAATGAAAATTCTGTTAGAAGATCCGACTGCATTAAAATCAATTTTACGGCCAGGTGATTTTTGTATTGTCGACCGTGGTTTCCGAGATGCTGTACAGAACATGCAGGATCAAGGATATAATGTTTTAATGCCGGCATCTAAAGGGAAGCGAGCACAGTTAACCTCGGAAGAAGCGAATGCCTCCCAATTTGTAACCAAAGTACGTTGGGTGGTAGAAGCAGTACACGGTGCTATAGGACAAAAATATCGTTTATTGCACCACAGCATGGACAACAAAATGCTACCAGGTCTCAAATCATTATGCCGAATAGCTGGTTTCCTAAATAACATGTTTGGGAAGAGATTAAATTCCGACCCAGAACTCGCTGACGCGATAATTGACTATATGAAAGAACGTCAATCCCAACGAAACACACTTCAGGAAATAGTAGAAACTGAACATTTAAATCGACGTAAAAACCCCTTTACGACAATGTCTGCTACTTCCCTCATAGATTTTCCAGAACTTTCGGAAAATGAACTGAAGCTATTATTTACGGGTACATATCAGTTGTCACAAGCGGTATGCTACCTCGCCGAGCTGATGAATGCTGAGGATGTATTGAACGTCGATTATTATAAAGAAAATAGCAATATTATAAAAATGAGAGTCCGTTCAAGACACATAAACAATAAATCATACCAGTGCTATATTCAGTACGAACCAAATTCGAACACTGCTACAGGTATACAACGCTATACTTGTGATTGTGCGAATGGCAATAGGACTGTGGGATCCTGTTCCCATGTTGCTGCTATAATTTATTATTTAGCACATGGGCGTTACAAATCCAAAATTATTAAGCCCGCGGAAATATTAACCGAATTATTCGATGTAAGCAACGTAACTGCTGTTCAATAACAATACGAAGACAGCGACGAAGATTAGAACCAGAAGTAGATAACGTGTAAGTTAAAAAATTACTTTTTTATTAAGGTGTAAACTACACACGAAACTTTAAACGCGTTCTTCTTCTAAAATATTCAACATATTATTTAAAAATTTCCGAATTGTTTATTTTCAATGATCCATTTTCAAGCAGCGGCAGTCGTCGCAAAGCGCTTGAATAATAATTGCCGAAACTCGTTAAATATGTCATTTTTACAACGTAATGACATTTATGAATATACATTTTCCTAAGCTTTCCTAAAAAGAATCCAAAATATGAACGAATTTTTGCCCTTTCTATTGATCATGCGGCCGGCCCATTTAGTACAATCTGCCAAGAGGTTTTATATACGTTTTATTTTTTTTTAATATGTTCCACCAATCCGACCCCTCTGCACCTTATACAGATAACACCTAAGTAGTGACGCTTAACTCCTGATTTTTTTCGTAGGTGTAACTCAAGGGGTTGTTTGCAAAAACAACCCCCCAAAAATTAATTCCTTTATTTCTACCCTTAACAACTGATCTGCAATTTTGAAAAAAATATATGTGGTAGAGCTAAGAATTATCTATTACGTGCACTTTGGAACATTCAAATATCTTCAGTAGTTGCTGAGAAAGAAAATGGTAAAGTTTAGGGTTGTTATCCCCATATCACCCTAACGAAAGGGGGTAGAGATCTGAAATTTCTCTCAGTGTTTCTTTAGGCAAGGAGCATTATTTGGAACACATAAATACTAAAATTGGTGCTGGGGCTGTTTTCCCTATGCTTACCCGGCTAGACCCTTTATAAGAGTGTTCAGAATATTGTACTTAAAACAAATAGGACCACACCTTTCACAAAAGGAATTATCTGAAAAAATGTGGCAAAACTTAAGAAAAAGAAGAGCAAGTGTCACAGAAGAATCTTTAAGAAAGTGGTTTGCTGAGATAAAGATGTATCTTGAATCCAAAAATCTGGTAAATATAGTTGAAAATTGGAATTTAGATGAATCTGTTGTTTTTTTTTACCCACGGTGGAACGGAGAAGGTATATGCGTTTTGGGGTAAGAAGTTGTATGTTTGAGTGTGGTGGTGACTGTTAACATTTTAACATTTTTGTCCAAAACTACTGGACCGATCTTCATGCGGTTTTTTGCATTAGTTTGGTATCGTTTTCCGGCTGGTTCTTAAACATATTTTATGACATTTGGCCGCCAAAGTGGCGCTGCAATAGAAGATTTTTCTCCAAAATTACTGAACCGATCTTCATGTACTAAATTAAAATCGCGTCGGAAGGTATTTAAGTTGACGCAATCGATGTTTTTCGTAGCCAACCATCCAAATGTGCTGCTTTTCGTCGCTATAAACGGAACATGCTACTTCTCGTGACAAACCGCTCAAACATGCTAATTTCCACAGCGAAAACCGAAACGTGATAGTTTTTATAATAACGAAGACAAACGTGCTATGTTTCGTGAGAAAATAGAAACGTGTTACTTTTTGTAACACACGTCAATATAAATAAGGAAAGAAAGAAAAGAATGGGAATCTCCAATAAATTAGTTTTAAAAGAATGGAAGGATCATTTCAAAACGTTAGCAAAGCTATAAGGCGTCGACTCTAAAAAGGAAGTAGGAAAGGGGGAAGAAATAGACAACACAAAGGGGGAAGAGGAAATAACGGAAGAAGTAAAAGAAGAACAAATCAGCATATTAAAAAAGAAGAAAGCAGTAGGGGCAGACAAAATAGAAAATGAAGCCTGGATAAACGGTAACGAGAAAATAGTAAAAAGAATCACAGAAATTTTCAGTAAAGTGTGGAAGGGAGAAGGCTTCCCAGAGAGGTGGAAAGAAGGGGCGATTTTATCAATATTCAAAAAAAGGAGATAGAGAAAAGGTGAGCAATTACCGGGGGATAACGATCCTAAACACAACCTACAAGATAATATGCTATGGTCCTGGAAAAAAGATTAAGAGAGGAATTGGAAAAGAACCACATAGTACCAGAAACACAAGCAGGATTCAGGAGCGGTAGGTCGACAATAGATAACATTTTTATTGTGAACTATGTAGCCAACAGAGAAATACAGAAAAAAAGAACGGGACTGGCGGCGGTGGTACAGCGCGTTGCGGACGCTATTCCGAGCGGCCAATGCAGCGAGTGGGAAAACCCCAGAGCGAGCGAGAGGAAACGAAAGCGTCGACACGAAGTAGCCGTCAACTCTTTCGTTCTCTCTCGCTCATTCTCGGGTTCTCTCATTCGCGATCGAAGGATTCCAAGAAATGGTGAGGATAGTTACCGAGTGTACAACGCATTGTCGAAACGGGCATATGGTGAGGATTTACTGTAATACAAAAGTAAACGGAGAAATGTCATCCAAATTTTGGACAACAAATGGGGTAAGACAGGGATGCCCACTGAGTCCAACGTTATTTACACTGTATGTAGCGGATCTGGATGAAACCATGAGGATAAACCAAGCAGGGGAAGTTAGAGTAGGAAAAGAAAAGTCTAGACTCTAGCATATGCGTATGATATAGCGTTACTAGTAAATTAATCGAAGGATCTTAAGGACATGATAGGAAGATTTGAAAAACACTTTGAAGGGAAAGGGTTGTAACTGAACCAAGAGAGATGCATATAATGGAAGATATAAAGAAAGTAAGAATAGCAATGGCGCAGATATGGGGAATAAGCCAAAGAATGTTCAAGAATACTGTTGTGTAGAAAAAATTTCTTTGACGCAATTACTAACTGACTGACAGGATTTTTTCCCAGGAGCTTCCTTCATTCCCAAGTAGTTTTTCTCGTTCCATTATGAGTTAACTCTCACCACGATAACAGGCCTTGGGTAAAAAGAAGTCAGCACATTTTCGAAACACACATGCTTTGCAGAAGCGCAACGAACAGACTAGCATGCATTTTAACAAAATCCTGCGTTCCGTACTTTTACTGCCAATGTACCCATTACTTCGAGATAGGCAACAAGCACCACATGTTTCGGATCGAAAGAGTCCGAAGAGAAGGGAACCAGAAAGTCTTCGAATTGCTCTAAAGAAGAAAACAGTAGGAGAAACCGTTCTCTACCGCCAACTCGCGGAACAATACGGTCATAAACCGCGACCCTAGCCAAATGCTCAGGCCGATCAGCCTGATGAATTTTTGGCTGCTTCGATGGTTCGTTCGTTGCACTTCTGCAAAGCACGTGTATTTCGAAAATGTGCTGGCTTCTGTTTACCTAAGGACTGTTATTCTGGTGGGAGTTAACTCATAATGGAACGAGAGAAACTACTTGGGGATAGAGGAAGCTCCTTGGAAAAAATCCTGTCAGTCCGTTAGCAATCGCGTCAGAGAAATGTTTTCTACACAAGAGTATTAGGTGATGTTCTGGGTTTATGCCCAGAACAACGGAGCCGCAACTACTGCTGTACAAGCACTTGCGCGACTGTACCCGCGGCTCCGAACGGCAAGTGACAATTCAGTTCCATAAATTTTTAAAACGTAGGAATAACACGTTCCATGAAAAATAAATTAAGTGATCAGTGTTAGTAGTCATGCAGTGAAGGGAATATTCGGTACATTAATTCGAACGCACTTGACGTTGCAACCCTTTACTTTGGGTGGTGTCGTATGTACCTGCGATCAGATGAGCAGTGGGCGCTACCCTACCATAAATATATTCGTCCACCGATGACCAGGATCGGTACAGTGACCTAGCGACACAGGTTTCCGAAAAAGAAGGGAAAGAAGGAAAAGAATGCCCGAAAAGGTGAGTTTTATTTAATTTATTGGTAATGAGTAGGTGTAGAAATAAATTCTTTCCAATTTTAGGGTACACTAATAAACAGTTGGATTTAAAAAATATGAAAACTCAAACATCGAAATAATTTCCGTTATTGTTAATTACCTTTTGCCATTTTTCTGGCAGCTTACGAATACCACCACGATAGAAATTCGGTAGCTTTGTACTGATTACATAAAACCAGTCGGAAAGAATTTATTCATACGCCTAATATTATTTTTTTAAATTTAGTTGTATTGGCCGTTATCTCTCACTTCAAATAATTATTATTTAAGATTCTGCTTAAAAAAAAAAAAGAACTGTATAATGCGGTTTCCTCTGATGCATGTCGACTTGCTTGTTCGTACGTTCGTAGTATATACGCAGTCGCCTACTGTGTAGCCAACGCTACCGCGGGAGCCCGGGCGGAAGGCGCGCGCTCCGATTGGTCAGGACTTTTTTATTAATATCTCGTTAACGAAACTTCGGACAATAACTTCGCTAAGGAAAAACTTGTTCCAAGTCACCCTCTGAATCACCCATTTCAAAGAACTCCACCATTTTTGGAACACCCTGTATAGTTCTGCAATCAGAGGCATATGGTCTAACTCAGGGTTCACTAACTGGTAGCTCGCGAGCCACCGGGGGCTCCTCCGCCTTGCTACCACACTGAACGACCCCCTCCATACGTATCAGACTCTGACGATCGCAGTCGAAAAGAGAAGGAAAGAAGCAGGAATCGACTGCGATCGTCAGAGTCTGGTCGGTATGGAAGGCCGTTCAGCGTGGTAGCAAGGCGGAGGGGCCCCCGGTGGCTCGCGAGCCACCAGTTAGTTAACCCTGGTCTAAAGGCCCTCAAACACGAGCGAGCTGCTCGCGTCAAGCTCGTCGTCATGCTCGCGGGAGCCTTTAGAAAATAACTGTAAAATTTTACTTGCATGCATTCAAAAATATCCACATGTTATCCTGACAATGCGATGGCAAATGAAATTACAGTTGTTACGTCCCAAAAGGACTCAGAAATTTAAAATTTTTCTTTTTTTGTTAATAAGCAGAGTGCATCGACAACGCTTAGCGTTCTGAGAAAACCCTCGTCGAGCGCACTCTTGCTTACTGTATTCTATCTTTGATAACGGATACCTCCAGTACTGGGACCGTCGTCGTCGTGACACTTGGTCGCTGCGCTGTACCCTGAACGTGAGACTGTGCTGAGGCATCAACATTATTCTCAGAAGCTCGTTCGAAAATAAGCAGTGGTTCTCATACCTCGCGAAATTGATTTAATGTAAGCGGCGGGAGTGCGTCTTGACAATGCATCCAGCATTCTGGTGAAACCTCGTCGAGCGCATTTCCAACCGTCGAATCGTCGCATCGATGTAAAGGAGTGATCTAAGTGCGAGAATGCGTGAGAACGAGTATACTCAGTCTGGGAATTAGGATCAAAGATCGATAGCGTCCAAGTACAAAGTATGGAAGGATGAAGGTGCGAACACCTAATGACATCATGCATCGGTTACTAAGGCATGATTGAGATTGCAGCGTCAGCTTTTTCGAGCGGGCCTCGCGACCGGACGCTCGCAGGAGCGCGAAGCTGAAGTCACTCTTTGTCGTACAGTCACGGAGAGCGTGACAAGGTGTCCGTGAATCGTAATTTCTTTTCTTTAACTCAATATTTCATTTCGAGCCAGAGATCCCAAAGTTTATAGTGAATGGACTCAATCTTCCACGTTAAATAGTGTTTAACTTCACCGTGTTCCAACCAATAATCGTGTTTCATTTCTATAAACCTGCGTTTTATGTTGTCTAAATATTTTCGTCTAACTATTACGTAACGCTATATTAACAGTTGCGTTGAGATCAACCTTCAGTTAGATCTCCTCTCTCTTTTGTGCTTTTTTTTAACTATTGCTATTGTTAGTAATCGTCAATATCGTGTGTGAGTGTGATTCTTTCTTTCCCAGGCACGGAAAAGGCGTTCTATTGAGCATTATTCAAAAGACGAACTACCGAAATTTATACATTTTAAAAAAAACTACCGATATAGTGGGTGAGTTGCGCATTCTTTCTTTAAATATTGTAATCGGAATAACGATTGGCGAGCGTTGTCTCACGTAAAAGGATTTATTTTATGTATTCTATTCGAACATTGTGAATGCAGAGGTAACGGAGGGACAATATTTGTCATTAGCCAATATTCTGGGATTACCCTTGGCTCTTCAGCCTCTCTAACGCATAGTAAAAGAAAAAGAATAAAAGGATAATCATTCACACTTGAACCTTACATTCGAGCAGAAGTTATTTACTGTTAAACCATCTGTAACCTAACAATAACTCACAAGGAAACATCCCGAACCCGAAAATTCAAAAAATTCTGAAACTTTGTGGATATGTAGGGGATTTCCTTCTGATTACAACGCAATTTTTTTTGCTGCCCAAAATCACTCTAAGGGGGTGAAATTAAAGGTCTGTGAAGTTAGCACCCCCAAATGCGATTATTTAAAAAAAAACTCGATGGCATGCGTTTGTCCATCGTTTGCCCACGTTTGCCCATAAAAAATTTTCGTTTGCCCACCCTCCAAAAAAAAGTTATGGACAAAGAAAATTTTTCACCAGCACCCCCATGAAAACTTTTTAAGGGGTTATGCCCACCTGCAAAATTCGGAAAAATGGATTTTGGGGTTTTGACATTTTCTTAAAGTACAACATCAAAAGTATTGTGTGAAAGTTTCAATTTGATCCGACCAAAATTGGCGGAGTTGTGCGAGTTTTAGTATAGGTATGTCCTGGAGGATTCGGAGCAGGTATGAAGTGGCGGCTACTCGCGCACCACGGGGTTTTTTTTATGGGGATGCGTGAGTCAGAAATGCCATTGCAGTTTATACTTTTAGTAGGGAATACCCTAGGCTATATGAAGTCGTAGTACTATGAATAACGGTGTTTTTGAGCAACATGCAGAAAATCCAGGGACTCTAGCAGTACTACAGTTGCTCCCAAGACGTCGAATTGTCTATAGAGCCGAAGCGAAGTGGTAGCACAGTGTTTGTTTTTTAAAATCATCATGGGTCGTGATAAAGTATCTCGAGAGTTAAGAAAATCAGGTAACGTGCGAAAGTCGAGGGCAGTGAAAAGAAAGCCAGTGAATCCGAAACTGATTGAGCGCGATGGGAGTAGTTTTGGTACATCGGCGAAAAAGCTGAAAACAAAGGACGAGATAATTGTGCCAGAAGATGCGTCCAGTGAATATAGAATTTTAAACTTTACAACTGTATTTGCTGCACTATCCACTATTGTAAATTGCAAAATGTGTAATGATGATTTAAAATTTCAACCCGTCAAAACGCGCGGGCTGGGATTCAAAATAATGGTTGTGTGTGTTTCGTGCCCGCCTCGTAATATTCTATCCTGCCCTCTCATTAAGAATACTTACGCAATAAATAGGCGATTTATATTGACAATGAGAGTGTTAGGCCTAGGATTGAAAGGTGTGAAAAAGTTTTGCGGCCTTATGGATATGCCACAATTTCTTTCCCATAACACGTATGACATAATTCTCAAAAATATACACGCTTGTATAAAAATATTTTCTCAAAAACTGTTTGAGAATGCTGTTAAAGAAGAAGTGCAACAGTCTCGGAAGGAAAAAAATGTGGACAACATGGAATTGACTGTATCTGGACATGGGACGTGGAAGAAGAGAGGTTTCACTTCCTTATTTGGTGTCTCTTCGATTATCGGATACTACAGTGGTAAAGTGCTTGATATTTGTATAAAAAGCGCATATTGCAAAATGTGCGAGTTTTGGGCTAAAAAAGAAGGTACTAACGAGTACATAGAGTGGCTGGAAACGCATAAACCCAACTGTTCAGCAAACCACACAGGTTCATCCGGAAAAATTGGAAGTCGACGCCATCGTGGAAATGTTCAAACGTTCTGAACAAAATTAAAGCGTCAAATATAAACATTACATCGGCGATGGGGATTCTAAAACTTATTCCGGAATTATAAAATCGGCACCTTATGGCGATACTACTCTCGTCACTAAAAAGGAATGCATTGGGCACGTCTAAAAACGAATGGGCAGTAGATTACGAGAATGTAAGAAGAAAAATAAAGGTCTCGGCGGCAAGGGCAAGTTAACGGGCAAAATTATTGACAAATTAACCGTTTATTACGGTTTGGCCATAAGGCGAAATTGTGATTCGGCAAAAAATATGAAGGACGCGATATGGTCGACGTTCTATCACTACAGCTCAACGGATAAAAATCCGCAGCACAGCAAGTGCCCGACTGGAGCTGAATCATGGTGCAGCTGGCAGCGTGCTAGCGCGACAGATACGCTGAAATCATTTGTACATGAGTATAAGCCTTTATCCAAAGATGTTTTGACGGCAATTAAACCAATATACCAAGATTTGAGTAAAACCGAATTATTAGAAAGATGCGTTGGCGGTTTTACTCAGAATAATAACGAAAGTCTGAATCAACTCATATGGAAAATTAGTCCCAAAATTATACCGAATGGCCAAATTACGGTAGAATTGGCTGCATACATCGCCGCCGGTATATTTAACGAAGGTACTGCAGTATTACTTGAGATGTTTCACGCTATTGGACTAAACAGTGGCCCGAATGCTCACGAATATGCTGCAAAAGAAGACTTTGCGCGCATTAATATTTCAAACCTCCGCGCACAACAGAGCACTCGGGAGGCAAGAGCGCTTCGTAGATAAGCCCAAATTGATGTTTTGGAAGCTTCAACCAGTGCAGAGGGTCTACTATATGGACCCGGAATTGACGACACCGTGTAAGTTAAAAAATTTGCATTTTATTCGAATGTAAACCTAACATAAAACTTTAAACGCGTTTTTCTCGAAACTACATTTTCAGAATCGGTGACCAAAATATCTCGAGAATCGCCAAATCGAATGAATTCAGCCTTTGTAGGCTTATGCTCTATATAAAAATCTTGTCCTTAATCGTGGCTTTTTCATTTCGTTGCGTAGTTTTTATTTTACAGATGAAAAATGAGCGATTTTTGCTGCGAAAATCGATATTTTAATTTGAACAGCCGCCATTTTGTAGCAAATCAATTTTTCGGGATAATGAACGATTAAGGACAAGATAATTTAATATACTAACTAAATTCCTTCGAATTTTTCATTTCAGATGAATCAGGTCAAAGTGAGAGTGGTCGCCGCAAACTACTGAAAAAAAATCGCTGCCGGAAGATCACTGATATTTCTTTTATTTATTTATATTTTTCATTGGAATAATTATTTCAAGTAGTATAAGATGTACACTTTCGAATACATAAAAGTTTGTTTAAAAAAGTCTTCAAGTTTTTCCCTCAAAAAAACCCGAAAATACTTGGGTTTTCAGACCTTGCAGGTGGGCATAACCCCTTAATGACTTGACAGTGGGAAATGATTGTCCATCGTTTGCCCACGTTTGCCCACCCAAAATTTTCGTAGGCAAACCATTCGAAAAAAAGTTATGAACAAAATAAAAATTTCGTCATCCGCACCCTCCATGAACATTGTTCAATTTTTTACAAGTAGGATACGATTGTGCGCGATCTGGCCACGTTTGCCCACCGAATGATTTCGTTTGCCCACCCTCCAGAATCGAATTATTAATAAAAATATCCAAGAAGTACGATACCCGTTGAAATGACCAAGTATAAGTTCGATTTTTTCCCAATATATTTTCAAAATCGTTTTTTCAACGATGTAGTCCGTTAGTTTAGATGTAGGAGAGATTTGCCCACGCAATAATTTCGTATGCCCACCCTCCAGAATGGAATTAAAAAATAAAAACCGCGAAAAGAAGGGTCCTGGTGAAGCGATCGCGTTAAAGTCCGATTTTTTTCGAAAATATTATCAAAATCGTTCTTTCAACGATGCAGTAGCAGGGCAAATCTCTTCTACATCTAAACTAACGGACCGCATCGTTGAAAGAATGATTTTGATAAAATATTGGAAAAAATCGAACTTTAACGCGATCGCTTCACCAGTACCTTTCTCCTCGCGATTCTGGAGGGTGGGCAAACGAAATCATTCGGTGGGCAAACGTGGCCAGATCGCGCACAATCGTATCCTACTTGTAAAAAATTGAAAAATGTTCATGGAGGGTGCGGATGACGAAATTTTTAATTTGTTCATAACTTTTTTTTGAATGGTTTGCCTACGAAAATTTTGGGTGGGCAAACGTGGGCAAACGATGGACAATCATTTCCCACTGTCAAATCATTAAAAAGTTTTCATGGGGGTGCTGGTGAAAAATTTTTTTTTGTCCATAACTTTTTTTTGGAGGGTGGGCAAACGAAAATTTTTTATGGGCAAACGTGGGCAAACGATGGACAAACGCATGCCATCGAGTTTTTTAAAAAATCGCATTTGGGGGTGCTAATTTCACAGACCTTGAAATTAACCCCTGAAGATTCGGCTATTTTTCGATTTTCTGTTATAACTCGCGAACTGTAAGAGGCAGAAAAAAAGTTTCGAGACAAAAGTTACTTCTTTCAATTAGCTCTACCAAATCGTAAAGGTTTTATCAATTGTTTAAACAATTAGAAAAAGTTATAAACAAAAATATAAATAATGTTTGATAAAATTCGTTGTTTCCCGTGAAATCTGAATTGGTGGTTTAAATAATTACGAAACAGCATAATCCATTTTTTTTCAAACAATTTCAACTATTGTTGTATCGCGGAACTGTGCTTCTCGACAATCGAAGAACTTTTGGATCCCATTGTAACGTGGCTTAAGTTGCACAACGAGCAATGTTCTTCTAACGTTTATTAGGAAATAATACGCGACGCGTTGTAAGAAAGTAAGATAATTTATATACTTTTGTCTTTAATTACACACGGGGCAAATATATCAGGTGGAAATAGAGGAGAAGAAGGGAACTGTTAGATATAACTTATCCTTATTAGAACAGTTTGTTTTTAACATAATTATCGAACTTTTCTCTTATTTGCTCACCAAACAAGCGAGACAATGCAGGCGTTTAATACTTTGAAAACACTTGCGTGATGTGAATATATACCTACTTTTGTCTCCCATCAAAGTATTATCTCATGTCTATTGTTCTCTCGAGTATTGATAATGAGAACACATATATGTATTCGTATTCTTATCGGATGATACTTTATTTGCAAAGAAAATACAGGTGATCAATTTTAATAAGACATTTCACTGTCCAAACATGTTTTCCTCAGACGTGATAAAGTAAGATACATACACATATGCCATATGTATAAGATAGGTATTATCAGTTCTATAGGTGTGTCCTGACGACAAAAGTAATAAATGCTTCGACTCGTTATTATTACCAGTAGTATCGAAGGCATTTGAAGAGTAAAGACTCATTAAGAATAAGAAATACTAGTTAATTGTAGTTTAAGTATAGGTGTTAACAGTAAATGTACGTTGATTCTGTGTAACAAGCGTGTAGTATTGAAAATGGTTCCCATACATCCTGCAAATGTAATTCGTTTACTTATGACAACATTCTTACATAAGAACAATAATGAGACGCCTATTAATAATAGAGAAATGGAGTTACACGACATAATAAAAGACACGCTTATTAAATCGCAAGAAGACACATCATTTTCAATGGAAGCTGATGTTACATTAGAATTTTTGGAACCGTTTAGACCACATTCTGTAGAATTTGTGGATGATATATATGTACCTACACGCGAAGAACTTTTAGAACCGATAGAGTTCGAAGAAGAGCAGTGTATACCAGAAGAAGGAAGTTTTGTGACTTTAGAATATAAAACAAAAGCTGTTGAATTTTGGAAGAGTGGTAAGAAGAGACGACTTTCTTTACAATCTGTCCAACATAAATTTCGAAAAGTTTCATCCATACATCAATTGTATAGGTGAGTGGTAAACGATGTACTGTTATGTTACGGTACTTCGTACTTATTTGTTTTATATCTATGCAAAATTGCCTTGTTTTCATTAGATGGGAAGAAACGGTGAACAGGGGAGGGACACGTTGGGAAAAATTGTTACAAATTTCTGAATATGTGTATAATAAGTTTGTTGACGGTAGTGAAACTCATGCCATTATTCATGATTTGGACCTTCGAAGATGGGCCTTACCAGCTAATAAAGAGGCAGGGTTGGAAAATTTTAAAGCATCTGGACATTGGATCTGGAATTTTAAGAGAACGTATAAAATAGTTTCAAGAAAAGTGAACAGATTTATTACCAGATCATACGGTACAGATACCGCGCAATTAAATAAAATTGCTTCGACTTTTGTGAATAATGTAAAACCTCGTATTAGAGATATCGGAACAAACAATACATTCAATGCTGAATTACATTCGGGCCGTACTTTAGCTGAACAAGGAACCAAAAGTGTTACAGCAGTCCTACAATCTATATCCGCTACTACGCATAGCTATACCATATTCCCCACAATATCAGCTTCTGGGAAACTACTCTCTCCGCTATTTATTGTTCTGCAGGAAAAGGATGGTAATTTTAGTCCACGTGTACAACAATCTTTGTTTCAACCGTGCAATGTTTATATACAGGCGTCCACATCTGGGAAGTTAACAGGTGAACTGGTTATGGAATGATTAACAAACGTATATCTACCACATGCGGGATCTCGAAGCGTTTTGTTATTGGATTCGTGGACTGGTCACTGTCCATCTACATTACGAAACGGTATACCAGCTAATCAACATGTGGAAATATACACAATACCGAAAAAAAAACTACAGGAATGATACAACAGCTTGATGTATATGGTTTCCGGATATGGAAAAACTTTGTACGAAAATTTTCCGACCTTGTATTATTGTTTAATTACGATGTGCAGCTAAATGCAAGGAATAATGTCATTAAATTACAGTCTCTTATTCATAATCAACTTTCATCACTAAAGTATCACGATGTGTTTGCTTACGCATGGTATAAAAGTGGATACATTGTTGAGAAACAAATGAGTTTGAAAATCCAGTAGATTTCGCTTTTTCACAACAAGATTTCATACATCGACCTCGTTGTTCCATATGCGGCAATTATGCTATCATACGATGTGCGTGGTGTAAACAATATTTATGTCTTCAACATTTTTTTGAAGAGTTTCATCACCATGAAGAATAATTCATAATCACACAAGTGTCTTCAAAGTTATCTAACTATACATAAATCGCTTATTAAACGCCTGCATTGTCTCGCTTGTTTGGTGAGCAAATAAGAGAAAAGTTCGATAATTATGTTAAAAATAAAAAGTTCGAATAAGGATAAGTTATATCTAACAGTTCCCTTCTTCTCCTCTATTTCCACCTAATATATTTGCCCCATGTGTAATTAAAGACAAAAGTATATAAATTATCTTACTTTCTTACTACGCGTCGCGTATTATTTCCTAATAAATATTAGAAAAGCATTCCTCGTCGTGCAGCTTAAGGCACGGGATCCAAAAGTTCTTCGATTATCGCGGAGCACAGTTCCGCAATACAACTATAGTTGAAATTGCATGGAAAAAAATATGGATTATGCTGTTTCATAATTATTTAAACATCCAGTTCAGATTTCACGTGAAAACCCGAATTTTATAAAACATTATTCATATTTTTGTTTATAACTTTTTCTAATTGTTTAAACAATTGATAAAACCTTTACGATTTGGTAGAGCTAATTGAAAGAAGTAACTTTTGTCTTGAAACTTTTTTTTCTATCTCTTACAGTTCGCGAGTTATAACAGAAAATCGAAAAATAGCCGAATCTTCAGGGGTTAATTTCACCCCCTTAGAGTGATTTTGGGCAGCAAAAAAAAATTGCGTTATAATCAGAAGGAAAATAGTTGTGCGTTCATGACTCCGACGCTTTATCAAAAGGGTACTATGTTTGTGTCACAGCAGACTCGTCATCGTGAATGCGCCACCATGGACGCATCACCCTGTACCCCACCACCAAAAAGGGGTACATATAATAGGACCCCAAAAACAAGACCGGTCAGTTCCAAACCGTGACACTTAGTGAGCAGTCATTATAAGTAAGCTATTTACGCGCAACAAAGTATTCGAGAATACTCTTGTCGTTTCCTGATTTAATTAAGTGTATTTTATTATTAAAGTTTGTTGTTTAAAATAAAAATGCAATTAGTGAACCCGACGGCTTCCACTTCACTTCATCTCACAACAAAAGACTTGTGAATCAAAATGTCCTATCCAAAAAGAAGCAAAGACGACAATACTCGTGCATCGAAGCCTCCAAAGCGAAGGTTTCACGGAAATCAGTATCTTGGAAAAGAAGATGAACCTGTAGGAGAAAGTGCGTCCGCTAGAAAATTATCGACCACGAGTACTTCCAACATTGCTTGTGCTTCTAAGTTTTCTTATTGAATAATAGAATTCGTAAGTTTTTTTGGTGCGCTGTCAGAGATAGTTGTTTGCAAAGATTGTAAAAAAGATGTGAAATTCGAAGAAGAAAAAATTCAGGGCCTCGGATTTAAAGTTGTTGTTGCGTGCCACTACAGTCGTCGCCTAATTTTATCAGAGCCTTTTATAAATAACAGATATGAAATCAATCGACGAATAGTTTTCGCTATGCGACTTTTAGGCGTCGGTAGAGACGGCATAAATTTATTCTGCGGCATTATGGACATCGGGCAAGGGCTCAGTAAATCTATGTACGACCTTGTAGTGTGGCATATTCATACTACCGCGAAAACAGTATTCGATAGTTTATGCCAAAAAATAGTACACGAGGAAAAAGAAGAAACTGAGAAAAAAGGAATATCACCCACAAATTTAGAAGTTTCCGGCGATGGGTCGTGGAAAAGACGCGGTTTCACTTCGTTGTTTGGTGTAACAACACTGATTGGCTACTATAGCGGCAAAGTGGTAGATCTCCTTATCAAAAGCAGCTACTGCCAAGCATGTACGATTTGGCGACAAAAAGAAGTCACAAAAGAGTATGCCGAATGGTATGAAGAACATAATGAAGAATGCGCATCAAACCATGAAGGTTCGGCAGGAACAATGGAGGTCGACTCCATAACAGAAATGTTTTCTACATCCGAAGAAAAACATGGAGTAAAATACGGAAACTACATCGGAGACAGTGACTCTAAAACATTTAAAGCTGTTTTAGATTTAAAACCGTATGGAGACAATTTCCAAGTAACAAAAAGTGAATGCGTTTCCAACCTTGGAAAATGAATGGGCAGTCGGCTACGAAATGGAAAAAAGAAACTTGGTGGAAGAGGGAAGCTAACTGACACCCTGATAAAAAAAGCTAATAAAATACTACGGATTAGCAATCAGAAGGAATATTGAATTCGCTGATGAAATGAAGAAAGCCATAATGGCAACCTATTTTCATTTATGCTCCACGGATGAAAATCCAAGGCACGATAATTGCCCAGTAGGTGCAGAAAGCTGGTTGCGGGTATCGTGCCGCTCAGGCCTCAGGTCTAAATTTCAAGCACCCGCCTCCGTTTCATCCAGAGGTCAAGGAGAATATTTTGCCAATTTACGAAAGCCTTTCTAACTCAGATCTATTAGAAAGGTGCTTAGGTGGGCATACACAAAATGCCAATGAAAGCTTTAATGCTACCATTTGGCAACTAAGTCCAAAGCATCTGCACTCGGGTCTCAAAATAATAGAAATCGCCAGCTATATAGCTGCTGGTATATTCAATGAAGGCTATGTTGCAGTCTTAAATATTATGCAAGCATTGGAAATCACAATCGGGCCCCAATGTAAGTTGTACACCGACAATTACAAAGCCGAGCGGACGAAGAGGCAGGAGCGCCGCAGCTTATGGAGCAACAAAGAGGCTCGTATGGCTTGAAGGCAACTTCAAATCGAGCAAAACGAGTTGTTCGAGGAAGCGCAAGGATTGTTATATGGACCAGGGATCGCGGACTAGCAGACAACAGCTGTAAGTATCAGAAAATCACTTTCTTTTCTTTACTTTCTTTACCGAAAACTTTAAACGTGTTCTTCTCGAAACTACTTTTTTACAATTGGCGGGACAAATAACTCAAAAACTATTTGACTAATCGGGTTGCAATTGTACATTCATATATTTTATTACGCTTACTTGTCGATGGACTTATAAATTAAATAAATTAATTGATTTAAAGCGTATTATATCTTTTTTACGACCATCCTGCTGTGCAACGGTGGCTAAATAGGTATGTCTTGCAAAGGGACACGGGAATAAAAGGGGTACTTCTTCTCTGATTGCGCTTGACCCCGCCTGTGTCAGCTTCCCTTCAAAATGGAGACGGATCCCTTATCGTTTGAGTATATATACACGCTCGAACATCAAAACAGAAGGACGCGCGACGTATTGCGTGCAAGATGGGCCATAGGGACGACATTATATTATGACCAATCGGACCTGCATTCCTTGCAGACCCAAAGTTTATACCTCTTTATAGTAACATCCCCTCCTCATCGCCCACCTTTTCGTGCACTCAATATTTCGTGCGTCCTATTGTTTTGATGTTCGATCGCGTGTTTATATACTCAAGCGATAAGGGATCCTTCTGTAATTTGAAAAGACGACGGCGCAGGCGGGTCCACAGTCAATACTCACACACAGCCAAGTTGGGCTGCCCGCAAGGCTCGTAGGCCATTCCCAACGAGCCGAGGATCTCACGAGCCGAGCATTTTAAGGCTGTCGTCTTACCGGGCCTTGAATATGTGCGTACGCGCATACAAGCTAAGTTAAGCGTGTACGTATACGCGTGTAGTAAACAAATCCTATATTACAACTTTCGTCCTGGAATCGGCCAGAAGGAAGTTTTTGCGGGTATAGTTGCGTCCAGTAGACATTCGTGCAGACGTGTCTACTGCGTTTGAACGCTAATAAGCACTGTACGTTGAAACAATAATTAATTCATGACTCGAAAACTGACAGAATGAAGATTCAAGGCTTCTCCGTCACCGGCGCACAGTGGGTCAAAGTGATGAAATTTGTGTCAAAATCAAAGAACTTTTGATAGAAATGAGATAGTAGAGCGATGATTTTTTTTAGGTTAAAGCTGAAATATTGCAGAATAAGGGAAAATTAGGGAGATTAGGGTACGAACGTTTTTTAACTTTGAAAAACTGTGTTAAACTTGAAATATTACAACAAAATTGTGATTTATCCAATACCATGCACGGTTAGATTTTTTCTTGACATGTTGTACATCATTTCCTGTAGATTTTATCACGTTGATTTCAAATCCGTTCGCAAAATTGGTCTACTACCTCAGTATTTTGGAAAAAATCGATTTATGTGAAAGAAACTAATGAAATCATTTTCATAATTTTTTCGTTGAAACGATTTGATAACCCACTGTTTTGAAGGTATATTGTATTCCCATATATGAAACACGATCAGAATAAGAATAATGACGTATTTGAATGTTTCGAGTTACTTACAAAGCATGAAACACTTCACATCTCGTGATCACTTAACGTATCGCTGTCATTGTCACTGGTACTCTCTGTAGGCGATGTGTGGCTGCAATGTAATTTAAATTATATATCTATTTTCCAGAATTATATTTTCATTTACACATGAACTAAGGTAAGTATTTAATGCTTTTAACTTACTTCTCACCAACGAATTTTTTAAATTCTGCTGATACATTATTTTGTTTGTACAACTTTAATCGATTTTTTATTAATATAATTGAAATTTTCGGGTCGGTTAAATATATTGCTCGATTAAAAACTAAATATTAAATACTATTGTTGGGAATAAAGCAAGTAGTAGATGCCCCATGTGCTTGCGAACTGCGCACCAATTCGGCACTTTAAGCGATGATTTCTCACCCAATCAGTCATCACTTAAGTTTGGTTAGGGATTATTGCATGATGAAATAAAAGCTTTTGAGCATCTGCTACACATTTCTTATCGGATAAAACTTAAAATGTGGGATATACGAAACCATGCAAGAGGTAAGTTTGCTTTTTTATACAGTACAATGTAAAAAAACTATTGATGAAGCAAAAAAAAAAGACATTTTTAACGACTTCAAACATTTTTTATCTAACGCTACCACAATTAACTTCCGTTCAAATATAATGTGCAATTATATCGCTGACTTAATTTTAAAATTAGCATAAAATGATATATTTGTTTAATTTCTCAGAGCAATTTGAAGAGAGGAAAATTGTGGTGAAAAGAAACATGTATGCAAGAATTGGAGTTCGAGTGGACCAAGTTTTGCAGGGGCATGGCACGACAAATACAGGAAATGTTGCTAGTAGTCCGGGAGCCAGTGAACATTTTTAGTGTCTCATCGCGACGAGGTTTTTCTATCATTTTTCTAATTACCCTTATGCTGAAAGTCAATGGACGGGCGGTCTGGCAGTCGAGACCGGGGACAGGGCCCGAGGGCATGCCCTCGAATATGACAAGTTTGGGAGCATCCCCGACTCATCGCGACAAGGCTGAAACTCCCCCCATTAATCAGCAACTTAATACAAAATAAGAAAATCGCAGTCTGGCAGCGCTCCGCGGGGACCTTAATGGTCTGGCAGACCCCCAAACATGTTAAAAAAAAAAAATCGATTTACAGCGACGAGGCTGAAATTTGGTGGAATAAGTGTTTATGTTGTAAAACCAATAGAAAAAACAGTCTGGCAGTCTATAAGCGGTGATAAGACCTTGCCAGACGTTTACAAATGAATCGAACGTGTAGAAAGCACAATGCGCTTTTGGCTGTCTCCCTAGATAACTTTACATTTGACTTTACCGACGGGGAAGAAAATAACAGCCGTTTTACCACAGACCAGGTATAGAATAGACCCACAGACCAGGTATAGAATAGACCTATCAACCAATGTATTTTTCTGTCACCGGTTTGGGGGGTCCTAGGACCCCCTTACCATTTCAGTGTCGCATGCAACGTTACCGGTGAAGTCTCGAAACATCTTGTAACGCTACGCGTGGTAGGAATTAGAATTCAGCACGGGTAAAATAAGGTTATTTTTTGACAGTCGAAGCCCGCGATTTACAAATGTTTCTGTTAGAGTAACAATTTAAAAATCGTCTTATGAACATATTCCGTTCAACGGAAGTGAAAAGAGGATGAATATAAAACGATATTACATTCGATTTTTAACTTTGCTGTCCTATTCCGGTTTATTTAACGCAAAACAAATTTCATTCGCTTGCAATAACGTAATTTGTAAAAACTGTGCTTTAATGTTTTTTAAGAGCATCTGTTGCTGAACCCCACCCATTCATCATGTGTTTGCGCATACATTAATGATGGTCTATATGATATAATACAGACATATAATAATAACAATAATAATAATAATAATAATAATAATAATAATAATAATAATAATATCTTTCTACTGTACTATATTATTTAAAAGGAACATATCGAACCCGTACACACCGATATTGGTGGAATTTTGCAAGTGTGCAGAGTAGCCAAAAATATTCGATACATATTTTTTGAAGAAGGAATTCATTCTCCTCCATACTATTAGAAAAATTCATTTGTTGATACTATATACTAACTCACGTTGACTAACTAATGTTAACTGATGTTCGGATGTTTCAGTAAGTTTATACACTATGTCCGATTTATTTGTATATTATTTTTCACGCGCTGTTATTTTACTAACTATTGAAAAAGCAATAAATGTTTCATATGAAACTTTTTTTATTTGATCGAGGAAACTGAATAGTATAGGAGGAAAAAGGAGTACGGTATTTAGAATGCAAGAAGTGAATATATTTAAGGTTTGGAATACATAATGTGCTCGACACTACCGTCCTATGCGAGCGACTACAGGAGACCAGAGATGGCCAACAAATTATTTGAAATAAAAATTTGTGTACGAAATTTTTATTTCAAATAATTTGTTGGCCATCTCTGCAGGAGATTGCCTTCGTCGGCCGCCCATCGTCTTGTTCTTTTGTCCATGTCGACGGGATCGACGTCGCATTTCTGCCGCGTCCAACAATGCATTTGCAGACTTCAGAATCTATTGTTCTGGTTTCTCAACTTCAAAAAAATAAAAATGCGATAAAAAGTAAAAAATAATTTTGTCCCTTATTTAATCTATGACACTCAATTTTTTTAAGTCGGCGCCAGACTTACACAGTGCAAATGATTAGTACAGATTAAATAACGACCGCCGAAATGTCGTAGATTAAATAACGAACAAAATTATTTCTTACTTTTTAGTGCATTTTTATTTTTTTGAAGTCGGTTTTAATTATAATTTTCCATTTTATGCAACGATGCGCCATTATTGTGGCTTTTACACGCAGGTGGCGAAAAATCTCTCCGTACGGGAGTAAACGCCGCGGTCAACCCTGTCGTAGCTAAAAGTTTTGAAATTGAGACGGGTACGAGACCAGTCGACATTGTTTTCAAACTTCATTACAGTAATCTGGGGTGCGAGTGGTAAATCGGATCATAAAAGCGGAGCGCGCGGCTCGCTTACCTGGGCCGGGAAATTCCCAATAGCTCTTTGCCACGTGAATTTGAAAGAGACCATCCCAAGATTTTCGAAACTCGGGGATTACTGCTGTCCAGCGGTCGCTGGCAGCTCTCCGAAAGCCGGGACGGCGCATGGTTCTAGTGCAGAGATGAGCAAAAAATTATTTGAAATAAAAATTTGTGTACGAAATATTTACTTCAAATAATTTTTTGCCCATCTCTGCAGGAAACTGCCTTCGTCGGCCGCCGATGATAATCGATAAGAACGAGATATCGTTCTTTTATCGATGTCGACGAGCTCGACGTCGAGGTTTCAGTCACGTCCAACAATGCGTTTGCAGACCTCAGAATCTATTGTTCTGGTTTCCTTTTTTATGATTTTATCTTTAATGCAGGGTATGCATAGATTGAACTTAAGGGGCAACTAATCGGACGTGCTTTTGATAGTAGCGGTGTTTTAATTTCTTTTTCTAGAATTTTTGTGACTGAATGCTTTAACATTTTAGCTACTCAACGCCACGCTTATACCGGCTTCCGTTAATGCCATTTCTTGGACCGATGCGCCATTATTGTGGTTTTTACACGCAGGTGGCGAAAAATCTCTCCGTACAGGGGTATAGTGCAGCGGTCAACCCTGTCGTAGCTAAAAATTTTGAAACTGAGACGGGTACGAGACCAGTCAACATTGTTTTCAAACCTCATTACAGTAATCTGGGGTGAGTGGTAAACCGATCATAAAAGCAGAGCGCGCAGCTCGCTTACCTGGGCCAGAAAATTCCAAATAGCTCTTTGCCACGTGAATTTGAAAGAGACCATCCCAAAATTTTAGAAGCTCGGGGATCACTGCTGTCCAGCGGTCGCTGGCAGCTTTCCGAAGAGATTGCCTTCGTCGGCCGCCGACCATCTCGTTCTTTTGTCGATGTCGACGGGCTCGACGTCGCGGTTTCGGCCACGTCCAACAATGCGTTTGCAGACTTCAGAATCTGTTGTTCTGGTTTTCTTTTTCATAATTCTATCTTTAATGCAGTGTATGTATAGATACGACTTAAGGGGCAACTAATCAGACGTGTCTTTGATAGTAGCGGTGTTTTAATTTTTTTTCTAGAATTTTTGTGTCTGAATGTTTTAAACTTTTAGTTACTCAACGCCACGCTTATACCGGCTTCCATCAATGCCATTTTTTTTTGGAACGATGCGCCATTATTGTGGCTTTTACACGCAGGAGGCGAAAAATCTCTCCGTGCAGGTGTATAATGCCGCGGTCAACCTTATCGTAGCTTAAAATTTTGAAATTCAAGACCATTATACTCATTCATCTTTTTCCTTCAGTGTCGGATCTGTATTCGTACTCAGAAAGTTAAAATTCGATGGCCACAACATTCTGGCCTTTTCACTGTACGCTTTCTTGAAATCGGTTGACCGGTAACGCGTACCTTTTTTTACGACCGTGATGGGTTCTTAGGTAAAACCTTTCAAATGATGCGGGTCGGGGGTCATAAACGCTAGAGTAGTGGCATAAAGACAAAGTCAGCGATAGGCCATTCAGTAATGAGTATGCCTATTTCCATCATAGAAGTATCAAAAATGGATTACTAGTATTTTTCTGATGAAAATGACACCAAACTTGATAAAATCATGATTATTTTTTATGACTGTAATGGAAAGTACTTGGAGTAAAGTAATTGAGGAAAGTCATGAAGAATACCTGAATTCTACGTGAACTGCCACGGAACTGCTATGTGTGCCCAGATCTTAACGTAAGCGATACCTACGCTCGTGTATTTACATCGTAGATGTTTTTTTATCATTTTTAAATCCATTCAATAGTTAATAAGGACAGAGCCAATCAATTTGTAACGAAACGTAGGGATTCAGGGGCCTCGGATCCCAAAAACTACGAATATAAATTTTAGAAAAACGTTTTAATTCATTATTTTCAATGATTTTTACGTGCTGTAGATGGGCACCGTCTATTTAGACACGCGCGATGTGCAGAGATTTGCGGGAATGTTAGTAATAGCGTAAATTTTTAATATTTTTCGGCGTACGACACGTGAAATAATTAGTTAAATGTTCCACTATATGTAAAATACTAACAATCAATTTCATCTTGCAATTTATAGTTTGTATAAGCTCTGAAGAAGTGCCATATTGCAGCGCCATATAGGCTCCTGATCACCGAAATAGATTTTCAGAGAGGAATCCCGCGTGAGTCGTTGACAAATCGAGCCAAAGCGTAGCTTAGCGAAAGCCCGCCCTCTATGTTAAACTCTCACTCTGAACAAGTCACATGTATACAAGCACGCACACATCTTTCAGTATTTCAATACATTTCAGAGTAGTTCTTGAGTTGGACGCTGTTCATGAACAGAGGTCGCTAAATTCAGTCCTCAAATTATGGGTCGGTAACACAGTTTGGGTGGTGACACGAAGTCCCATAAGGTGATAGGTCTATTCTATACCTCGTCTGTGATAGACCTATCACGGAATGTAATTTTGTGTCACACGCTCGGGGGGCTCGCGAGCCCCCTTACCATTTTCGTGTCACACCCAACGTTATCGATTCAGTCTAAAATAAGATTACAATGCTACGAGTGGTAGGAATTGAAATTAAATCTTATCGGAAACGTTTAAAATCTAAAACGGCATGAACGTTAAGACTAATTTCAAGAAACATGTTGCATAATTCTGTTTACTAATACATTTTGATAGAAGCATAATTTGCACTTATTTCCATAAATTTCGATTAGAAATATTATATAAATACAACCACGTAATAAACATTTGTACAGTCTCTTAGTTAGGTTATATTTTCGGTCACTTCGAAGAGTGGATTTTCTGTCCTCGAAGTGACAGAAAATATACTTAACCTATATGCTACAGGATAATAAATGTTTATTGGATATTTCGTTCTTTTGGGCTACATTTGTGAACTTTTTATGACTTAACATCCTTCCAAAATATTATTATTACGCCTCAACGATATATTTATGAAGTCGATGAGTGTAATTATTCGTGGTTAAGAAATCAAAATTTCCTATTCATAACGTCATTTTTTTAGTACATTTCATCGAAATAATAAGTTTTAGCTTAATTTGTTTATGTTTGCCAAATTCATGCCTTTTATTAGACTCTACTTGATTTTAGCATCAATTTTCATGTTTACAGATTTCTATGCTTGATTAGAGGTGTGACTATCGATTATTGATAGATTATCGATATCTTATTGATATTTAACAATATATCGACAATATCGTTAAGATATCGTTAAGACGAATAGATCTATTCGCCTCTTCTAGAAGAGGCTGAGGTAGAATATAACACACTTTGTTGCAGCAACGATGCAAATAACAATTTTAAAGACATTGTAAAGCAACGATACATATTCATACTTTTAAAGATATCGCTTTCGATACTCAGCGGCTCAGCACCGATGTTTTCGCCCATTCACAACGGTGTTCTTCGGTGCTAGATAGCGCCGTGAATGGGCCCAGCACCGGTTTTACGGTGCTCACTTTTCGAGCACCGTTGCCAACGGTGCAGACCTTTTTTCGCATAGAATGCAACGCATTATTTGTATAATATAGTCAATGAGAATCTATTGGTTTCTATTTGAATTCACGGCGCTGTCCAGCACCGAAAAACACTGAATGGGCTCAGCACCGATATTTTCGTCCGTTCACAACGGTGTTTTTCTGTGCTGGATAGCGTCGTGTATGGGCCCAGCAACGCTTTCTAAGCTGCTGACCTTTTTTCGTGTATACCTCAGCTGATTTCCCAGGTAGCACACGTCGTCTATAAGTCGTGTGCTATCTGGGTCTATTCGCGTCAACGATATCTTAACCATATTATCGATATATCGAAATATCGATAACATTTCGATAGTCACACCTCTACCTCAAAGTGACAGAAATTATAACCTATATGCTATACCCAATTTCATAAATATACCGTTGCGGCGTAACAACGATATTTTGGAAGGATGTTAAGTTATAAAAAGTTCACAAATGTAGCGTAAAGGAACGAAATAGCCAATAAACATTTATTGTCATATAGCATATAGGTTATATTTTCTGTCACTTCGAGGAGGGGACTACATAATAATCACGCGCATCCAGCCTGCGCATTTTCCCTAGCCTGGGCGGCCGCATGAAAGGGGAACTTTCCCCGCCCTACATTAGTGGTAGTTGGAATGATATTTCTGAGCTTGGGTACGCGGAAAATTTGACTTGCGGTCCCAAGCGGGAAAAAAGTTCATTAAATTTCATTAAATTCTTTATATTTAGTGGGATTATTACTAGGGACTGTAGCCGTAATTATTTCTTTTATATTTCGAAGAACTGTCTTTAAATGTTTAAATAATTACTTTAAGCCACCCTGACATTCAATTGACTAACCTGCTAAGAAAACTATTAAAAATGTTATATTACGCGGCTAAATACATGCTTTTCTGACTTTCTTTCTTCCATAAAATATGGTAAGATCGGATTTTTCGAGTCGGTCTTATAAACGTTTTACAACATTTACACTTGAGACAACGCAATACAGCATTTCCTCTAGTTCCTATCACTTTTTTAAATATGGAAACATAGATATCAGGTTCACATAGATTTCTAAAATTGTTCAGAAGCTACCGACTCTTTATAACAACATGTTGGTCGGCGCTTGGAAGGAATACAGGGCCATTAATATGCAGTATCCTCTAATGGAAAAATAATTTTTCAATATTTTTATCATTATGCAAACATCTGTATTGTATGTCAGATTTGTCTACTAAAATGAAACCAATTACGACGCAGTTTGGTATGAGGAAGGTACGGCAAAAAATTGGTGCAGAAAGAGGAAAAATAATAACATATTTTTTTAAAATCCAGAAAATAATACGATAGCGAACGTTCAGTAGATGTGCGGCCTTTTTCTCATCGATTGTTGAGGTCAAGGCCATCGAAAAGTTCGTCTTTTTTTTTAAACAGACGCCGTTCTCAGAAACGCGATACACCTGAAGGCAAAAATCAATGCGACTTGAAATGTCTTGCAAGCCGAGCTCGCTAAATCAGGCGTTTGCTCTTAACGAATCTTTACCATTTTTTATTTTGTTTAAATGCTAAACAAATAAAATATTAAAAAAGTGGGTAGGTAGTGATTTATTTTTAGGGTTGCCATTGTGATGTCCCACTATTTTTCGCGCGGTATTATTCTAAAGTCTCCCTCATAAATCGCTCCATAACTCCATCAAAATCCATCAAACTCAAATCTTACCCCTTTTCCCCAAATCACTGATCACCTTGGCGATGTACCTTAGCGGTCCCCATCTCAAGATGGTCAACTACGACCTCCAAATCCCCTCTTCGCCTTACGTGGCATGACCACTTCCCTCCTATTTAAATTTAAACAAGTCCCTCGTCCCAAAAACTCTCTTATCTCGAGACCACGTCTCAGCCCCTCTTTACGACTCACCGAGTCAAAGCCACTCTCACCCCTTTCCCGTCAAAACGCCTAAAATCCACCTAATGGGTCTTATCAATAGTTTAAAAGAATCTTGGAAACCAATTGCGACGCATATTTCACGCATGATTCATAAACGTAGTCTAAATATAGACATTTATAAAAACCCCGGAAGTCCTATTGCGACGCATATTTCGTAAATATGTCAAGGTGCATACCGCGCACACCCTTCATACCTGACATTCTTGTAAACCCTATAAATACAAGGAACCGCGAGACCGGAATTCATTATTATTCATTCTTCTAAGGAAATACTTCCTCAGTAAAACCAACAAATCAAGTGTTTAAATTCAGTGTTCTACTGCAACTACCGTAAGAAATTATAATTACCTTTATTGTTATACGGCATATCACCATCATATATATTATTTTGTATTGTTAACGCTTATTGCATTTCATATTATTATTCTTGTATTAACGCTTATTGCTTTATATTATCATTTTGTATCGTTAACGCTTATTGCATTTCATATTATTATTCTTGTATTAACGCTTATTGCTATATATTATTTTGTATCGTTAACGCTTATTGCATTTCATATTATTTTGATTCATATTATTATTCCGCTAACGCTCATTGTCTCATATTGTTAGCGTAGCAAATTCCTATTACTTTACATACTATTTTCTTTGGGTTATACACATGTATTGCATATTCATACACATATATTGCTGTTGATTACTATTTATATAAATGTTATGTGCTAATGCTTAATGTCTGACGCATTATTATGTTAACCATGCTAATATATTGATAGTGCACCACTCGTGCTCAAAGTAATAAAGTCCTTGGCTTTAAATCACGGTTCGAATTATTATGAATATCCTTTGGTTACGAAAGCTCCAAATCTAAACAGGCTACTGCAACAGCTGATTTCAGTTCGTGAACGCGAGAGTTCCTACTGTGTTTACAAACATATATTTGCATGGGCCGTGTACACCCATATGTCTAGACATATTTCGCGGAAATATTACGTGTGACTTCCTATATAAATGCAACGGTAAATCCAATTAAAAAGCCAAAACAAACAAAGTGCTCTAACGGGCGTCACCTCCGGAGTGATTACCATTTAAACTTTCCCTGGTCGTTCAGTGCTACGAATCTGGCATTCGCGCCTGAATCCTAACTCTCCGCAGTGCCACGAATCTGGCATTCGCGCCTGCATCCTAACTCTCCGCAGTGCCACGAATCTGGCATTCGTGCCTGCATTCCCTCAAACCGTTCAGTGCTACGAATCTGGCATTCGCGCCTGAATCCTAACTCTCCGCAGTGCCACGAATCTGGCATTCGCGCCTGCATCCTAACTCTCCGCAGTGCTACGAATCTGGCATTCGCGCCTGAATCCTAACTCTCCGCAGTGCCACGAATCTGGCATTCGCGCCTGCATTCCCTCAAACCGTTCAGTGCTACGAATCTGGCATTCGCGCCTGAATCCTAACTCTCCGCAGTGCCACGAATCTGGCATTCGCGCCTGCATTCCCTCAAACTATTCAGTGCCTCGAATCTGGCATTCGCGCCTGAATCCAAACTCTCCGCAGTGCCACGAATCTGGCATTCGCGCCCGCGTTCCCTTCAATAATTCCCCGTCTATGCCATCGTCCCCAACGACCTCCACCCGGGACGTGACATAATTTTTGGTGACAGCGGTGGGATCTTCGTCAACCGTTGTCAAGGAAAGATTCTTTAATACGGTGCCCACAAAGTTTCCCATTAACTACTCATGTATATTACGCGCCCACAAAGGATCGCAGTAGCCCATCGAGGCCGAGGGCTACAAAGCGCAACTGCATGCATACAAAACTTAATTTGTGTGAAAGGAAATTTAGCAACCACGAACCAGGGCGACGATATTTGCTTGTGCTGTTCCTGGTTGGACCCTGTGAATACGGTGACAGTATACATAATTCATTATTACCGATCGCCTTATTCGTTTTCCCCTTGCCCTCGGTGCAATAACGAAATATACCAGACTCGCCCCATGAATAGGTGCACCGTGTGCACGGAATACTACCTCCTCTCTAACGAGAGCAATGATCAATTTAATAACCCAGAAGATCTAGATTTTTAAACGACAACCTGACGTGACGTAATTCTGGTCGCTCAAGGTGGAACGTTTGTTTATTTCAGACAGGAAAAGATCTGTCGAGTACACAATACCCATAATATCTTTTAGCTAGTATGTGTGATCAACACCAAAGTCGAGACACACCATATTACCCAAGCCGTAGATTTAGAGGCGTATTGTCAGATTCAAACGCATTGGTTTGTGTTTCTGGAGGAGTGGCTACGACCACGGAAGGCGAAGATATTTGTCTAAAGTGTTTCGATTTGGACCCGGTGGAGGTGGACGAGATTTATCAAGTACACCACTACCAACCAAACGACATATTCCCCGAGTGTCCCCGTTGTAGAGACCACTTACTCAGAGCACGCCCCATTAGTGAATGTGCCGCGTGCACCGAAAAACATCGTCTCTCGAATAAGAGACGTAACGATTTTAACGCGTACCAGGGTAGAGAGCGCCGTAGGGTTTAGACAACGGCTGCCGGACGCCTAAACCTAGGGAAATCCCTGTAATTTCCGAATAAAACGGAAACGAAAAATTTAACATGTCCGTGTACGGCGAAACCGACGACTCTTGCGTAATGGATCAAGACGCGGGCCCTTCCCCTAACGCTGTAGACACCGCGACCGCCGAATTAATGGAACGGGTGCAATTATTAAGAAAAAAACAAGCCGAAATTGAGAGCTTGCACGCTAAATTTGTTGTAAATTCGGAACCCAATACGCGTTCAGGCGTAGCCACTGGTCTTGACGGCCCCGCGTTGGAGGGTCTCTCCGGTCAGATTCAAGCTATCCGCGAAATGATGGAAAAACTTCTTGCACCCCCACCAATTGCGAATAATTTTGCCACACCGGGTTCCTCCCGTTTCGATAGGAAACCGGTATTATATCGTAACAATATTCCGGAGGTATTAAATCGTAACAATATTCCGGAGGTATTAAATCGTAACAATATTCCGGACCAGGATCCATTACCCCAGATCAAGTTAAAGGACGCCATAGAAACAGTCCCAACTTTTAACGGGCATAACATACCCGTAGAGCAATTCGCTAGAGCCTGCAACAGGGCTAAGGCTCTGGTTCCCCCGCAAGCTGAACCCCAGCTGGCGAGGTTGTTGCGAAACAAGCTGCAAGACCATGCATGCTTGGCCGTTGAGGATAGGGTCTTTGACTCTGTAAATGATTTAATTAAACAATTAAAAATTACATTCTCCCCTGCGAAAACGTCAGACCACTATCGTGGAGAACTTGCCAACGTTATCAAAGGATCCAACGAACACATATTGGAGTACATCTCACGCGTAAAGGACCTCCGATTCGCTATCTTGGAAGAGGATAGAGAATACTACCGCGACTTCCCGCGGGATCAACCTGAAAAATTAGATCATTTAACGCTAGATTCTTTCGTCGATGGCCTTCCACCTCACATAAGGACGAGACTACAGCTACACCACTTCGAAACACTCGATGAAGCGTTCAATTTAGCCGTCCTGGTGGACAAGAAAATCGAAAGGGACCGCCTCAGGTTTTCGGAACCGAAAATTCCCAAATTGACGTGCCAACTTTGTAACAAGACCGGTCACGACGCGCGGGTCTGTCGCAGCAACCAAGGTCCGACCGCTCAACCTTTCGAGAGGTACCCCCCAACCCTTACCGCTGGCTACGGGAGCCAAGCACCGAGCCCTCTGCTCCCCTACTGGGACAAGACTCGACCTCCACCTACCAGGCCTACGGAACTGCGAATCTGCGGGTATTGTAAGAAGCCTGGCCACCTAATCTCGGAATGCAGAAAACGCATATACAATTACAACATGAGGAATCCTGGAACCCTTCAGGAGACGAATTCGGGAAACGCCCCGCCCCCACGGACAACTACGGACGCGTATCGTGGAACGGGCCAAGCGGGAGCGCGTCCGATAAAAATTCAAATGGATTCAATAATACAGGAAATAAAATCGCCACAGCGCGGTTAAGTCCGATCAGCGAAGCCCCGTCCGTGATCCTTTACTCCCCGGACTTCGAAGAAGACCCCGAATTAATGATCGATACCGGGTCTGAGGTGAACTTATTGAAAGTTCAGGCCGTAAGAAGAATCCAGGACGTCGACATGGGAAAAACCCTATTACTCAAAGGGATCTCTCCGGACCCCGTTCCCACCCTCGGAACGATCAAAATAACAATTTTGGGCGATGATGCCACGTTCCACGTAGTAAAAAACGATTTTCCAATTAAACCGCAAGGGATACTCGGAGCCGAATTCTTGACAGGGAGGAATGCCACTATTAACTACCTCAAGAAACAGCTGGACGTCCACGGAAACTCCATCCCATTTGTAAATAGAAATCAAATCACGCTACCCGCGAGGTCAAAAACAAATTCCTTCGTGTACGTATCAAACCCTAATCTAGAAGAAGGATACTTGCCCCGGCTAAACCTGGGCGCGGGAATTCACGCCGGCAACGCGCTTGTTCGCAACCAAAACGGCAAGGCATACTTGCAAATGGTAAATTCGAACGAGAAAGATTCCGTAGTCACGATACCCACAGTTGAATTGGAAGAATTCGACAGAATAATCCCAGAACCTAAGCAGAAACGACGAAAAGAGACAAAAACGCCTTCAGGCATCAATCCCATCCCTGACCTTATAAAATACAAGTCCCTCTTAGCCCCGGATCCGTCGATCCACCAACTCGAGGCACCCAAGAAAGTGCACTCATTCCCTACGCATCCCGCTAAATCAACCCTTCCCCTAAAACCCCTCACGTCTCTTGCAAAAACGTTTACTGCGGAACCACTGGAAATTTCTGAAGAAACTCCTTCAAGGGCGGAACAAGTGCTAAAATCGATCTCCACGGAACACATGAATCCGGAAGAACAACGCCACGTTCAACAAATAATAAAGCGAAACCACGACCTCTTCCATCTGCCAGATGAGAAGTTAGGTCATACAACCGCTATTCAACACGGAATCCAAACAACGGACCCGGCACCTGTTAATACGAAGCAATACCGCTTCCCTCCGATACATAAGAAGGAAATTAACAAACAAGTACACAAAATGCTGGAAAGCGAAATCATAAAGCCATCATTATCGCCCTACAACTCACCCATCTGGATCGTCTCTAAGAAACCAGGACCCGATGGGGAACCCCTGTGGCGAATGGTAATTGATTTTAGGGAACTAAACAAAAGGACCGTTCCCGACGCATATCCACTTCCGAATATCAACGAGATATTGGACCAATTAGGAGGAGCAAAATATTTCTCCGTATTCGATCTTGCTTCAGGATTTCACCAGATCCCTATGAAGCCAGAAGACGCACCAAAAACAGCATTCTCTACGCCCCATGGGCACTATGAATTTGTAAGGATGCCGTTTGGGCTTTGCAATGCACCGGCTACCTTCCAACGTCTGATGGACCACACCCTTACGGGGCTCCAGGGCACGGAAATGTTCGTGTATTTGGACGATATAGTCCTTTACGCAAGTTCTCTCACCGAGCACCTAATAAAATTTAAAAAACTCGCCCACCGCCTACGAGAGGCGAACCTCAAACTGCAACCTTCCAAATGCAAATTCCTACATAAGGAAGTTGCATACTTGGGCCATGTGATTACCGAGGGAGGCGTAAAACCGGACCAGCAGAAAATTCAAGCCGTCCGGAACTACCCAGCTCCTCGCACACCCAAAGGAATCAAAGAATTCCTCGGATTAACCGGATATTATAGAAGGTTTATCCCGGAGTTTTCTAAAAATGCTCGCCCGTTAACCCAACTTTTGAAGAAAGACACAGCATTTAACTGGGGACCGTCCCAGCAAACTGCTTTCGACCATTTAAGGTCAGCATTGCAAGAAGAGCCTATCCTGCAATACCCAAATTTTGAGCTAGAATTCCACGTAACTACTGACGCCTCCGAATATGCAATAGGAGGAATATTGAGTCAGGCTATCGCTGAAAAGGAGTTACCGATTGCTTACGCATCCCGTCTCCTAAACAAAGCGGAAATCAATTACTCTACTATAGAAAAGGAACTCTTAGCCATTGTTTATTGCATCAGGTACTTCCGTCCTTACCTTTATGGAAGGAAATTTATTTTATATACCGACCATCGACCTTTGATTTGGTTACACAAGGTAAAGGACCCAACGTCGCGCCTCGTTAGGTGGCGCCTAAAATTAGCCGAATACGATTATGAAATTCGCTATCAACCGGGAAAAAGCAATAAACTTGCTGACGCCCTGTCCCGTAATCCCCCTACGGTGGAGGCATGCCCCATACGACCACGAGAGGAAGCCGACGAAGACTGGGAGGACCATCCCCCTCCTAAACGAGGCCCAGGGAGACCTCGGGGCTCCAAAGCACTTACCTCCGCAACGAAACCCGCGAGCAAAACCCGCCTAAGAGCGGCACCTACAAGGATACAGCCGCATCGAAAGGCACGCAAAAACCTAACACCAGCGGTAAACCCGCCTGAACCAATGAGTAGTGTAGAAGAGGAGGACCAAGAAGAAGAAAGGGAACAGGCAGATACCCCTTATCAAATTATTTCGCCTCCGCAATCTCCAACACCACAGGAACAGGAAAACCCCGATTCCGAGGTGGAATCCAACGCGTCTGACGAATCAACAACCGACTCGGAATGCTCAATAATCGAGCTGGACGATTCCCCTGATGCAGCTTACGCAGCAAATCCTGATCGAGATATCAGGATAACCCCATCAATTAGTCGTGACCCATTGTCCCTACGAAAAGAAACGCTTGTTTTCTTTCTAAGCGCCGATGGAAAAACTTGCGACGACGGAGCTAAACAACTGCAGGAGGCAGGAGAGCTAATAGTAGCAAGCGAACTCACATTGGGCAGAGCTCATGTAAACTATAATAGGGGACAAATTCTCATCGGTTTAGTTATTAAAGAAACGCAGAGTACTCCCCTAACCACGACAATTTGGGGCGAAGCCCTATCTTCCCTTAAAGATGTAATAAGAGAATTAATAATACATTCGTTCAGTATAGCCAAAACTGCAAATATCGATCAACTAAGCTGGCAGGATATCATTATGGATATTCTCGAAGCCGTCGACGAGGATGACATCAGTGTCACAATATGTTTACAAATAGTCCAAATCCCAGGAGAATCGGAACGCCAAAACATTATTATAGAAAACCACGCATCCGCTTTAGCCGGACACAAAGGAGTGACTAAAACTTACAATCGAATTCGTCACTATTATTTTTGGAAAGGTATGAAGAAAGCCGTGGAGGACTACATTCGAAACTGCGCGGACTGTCAACAGAAGAAACTCGTCCGTGTTAAAACCAGGCAACCAATGATCCTCACCGATACGCCTGGACGAGCCTTTGACAAAATCGCTCTGGATATAGTAGGACCGTTACCCACTACGAAAGAAGGAAATACATACATACTAACCATGCAAGATTTATTAACAAAATACTTCGTATGCGAACCCCTCAAACAATCCACATCAATAAAAATCGCAGATGCATTTATAAAAAAATTTATCTGTCAATTCGGAACTCCCAGAGCCATCCTCACCGACCAGGCAGCAAATTTCACTGGTAAATTCATGAAAGCTATCGCGCAAAAATTTAAAATTAAACAATTTCGAACCACAGCCTTTCACCCACAGACTAACGGCTCTTTAGAGCGATCGCACCTCGTTTTAACGGAATATTTAAAAATGTTTATCGGTAGATACAGCGACTGGGACGAATGGACCGACTTGGCCGCGTTCTCTTATAATACCAGTGTCCACGAGGGCACTGGTTACACTCCACATGAGTTAGTATTCGGGAAAATAGCCCGGGTACCCAGCCGAAATCGGGTGCCCGAAGATTTTGAAAATGAAACATACAATCACTACCTCTCGAAATTAAGTACTAGGGTGCAAGAGCTGCAAACCGCTGCAGCAGAAAAGTTAAAACAGTCAAAGCTTCGTTATAAAAAGTATTACGATCGGCACATAAACGAAGAGACCTTCAAACCGGGCGACTCGATCTTCGTACTGATAGAACCGCGAAAGGGGAAATTTGGCGACCAGTACTCAGGCCCGCACACAATTTTGGAGGTGATCCCTTCACAAAACTTGAAAATATCCTGGAAAGGAAAAATTAAAATTATACACGCTAACAAAGCACGTCTTGGTCGTGTACGCGAGAATCCCGGTTGACCACGTATAATAAACGACTTTTAAAAAGGGAAATATTTCTATTTAGATCAACAATGCCGAACAGATGGGGCAAAAATAACCCCAACAAGCCTCAGCCAAAAGGTGGAGGCACCGCCAGGCGACTGTCTCGCCTGCGATGGATGCGCCGGGAGGCAGCTAGGGAAGGAAGGAGCATCTCGCCCCTCCTCCCGAAGGTTACCTCCACGGTCATCATCAGGGAGGCAGCGCCAATCATCATCACCATCGATGACTCCCCCCCACCAACACCAATACCAAGGGAGACGCTGCAGGAGGCCATAACCCCGCGGCCCCCTTTCAGCCCTCCCTCACACGTAGACGTATATAAATACCCCAATCGTCCATCCCCACCTCCTTACCCCTCTCCTCCTCCTTACCAATCACCACCCAAACCTCCCGAAATTCCAGTTCCCTCCACCATCCCACCTTGACCTGTATCAGAGCGGTCAGGACCTCACTTTCATCCTGGACGACGCCACCTTCCAAGACCTTTCCTACTCCTATTCCCCCTAAAATGTCCCATTCCTTCCAACCGATCCTCCCTTGTAAATAGTTCCAAATTCCTCCCCTGTAAATAGATCCCTGTATATAGATCCCTTTAGACTTAATTCCATTATTTCTTTAGTTTTTCTTTATTATTTCGCCCTTTTGGCCACATGCACCAGATTTAGTTTTTTTTTTCCTTCTCTTTCCTTCCATACCCATCGCTAAATTTTGATTAACTTTCAATCAAATCCACCCACTCCTTACTGTTAAGAAATGTACACATTTCTTCATATAAGGGGGGAGGTGTGATGTCCCACTATTTTTCGCGCGGTATTATTCTAAAGTCTCCCTCATAAATCGCTCCATAACTCCATCAAAATCCATCAAACTCAAATCTTACCCCTTTTCCCCAAATCACTGATCACCTTGGCGATGTACCTTAGCGGTCCCCATCTCAAGATGGTCAACTACGACCTCCAAATCCCCTCTTCGCCTTACGTGGCATGACCACTTCCCTCCTATTTAAATTTAAACAAGTCCCTCGTCCCAAAAACTCTCTTATCTCGAGACCACGTCTCAGCCCCTCTTTACGACTCACCGAGTCAAAGCCACTCTCACCCCTTTCCCGTCAAAACGCCTAAAATCCACCTAATGGGTCTTATCAATAGTTTAAAAGAATCTTGGAAACCAATTGCGACGCATATTTCACGCATGATTCATAAACGTAGTCTAAATATAGACATTTATAAAAACCCCGGAAGTCCTATTGCGACGCATATTTCGTAAATATGTCAAGGTGCATACCGCGCACACCCTTCATACCTGACATTCTTGTAAACCCTATAAATACAAGGAACCGCGAGACCGGAATTCATTATTATTCATTCTTCTAAGGAAATACTTCCTCAGTAAAACCAACAAATCAAGTGTTTAAATTCAGTGTTCTACTGCAACTACCGTAAGAAATTATAATTACCTTTATTGTTATACGGCATATCACCATCATATATATTATTTTGTATTGTTAACGCTTATTGCATTTCATATTATTATTCTTGTATTAACGCTTATTGCTTTATATTATCATTTTGTATCGTTAACGCTTATTGCATTTCATATTATTATTCTTGTATTAACGCTTATTGCTATATATTATTTTGTATCGTTAACGCTTATTGCATTTCATATTATTTTGATTCATATTATTATTCCGCTAACGCTCATTGTCTCATATTGTTAGCGTAGCAAATTCCTATTACTTTACATACTATTTTCTTTGGGTTATACACATGTATTGCATATTCATACACATATATTGCTGTTGATTACTATTTATATAAATGTTATGTGCTAATGCTTAATGTCTGACGCATTATTATGTTAACCATGCTAATATATTGATAGTGCACCACTCGTGCTCAAAGTAATAAAGTCCTTGGCTTTAAATCACGGTTCGAATTATTATGAATATCCTTTGGTTACGAAAGCTCCAAATCTAAACAGGCTACTGCAACAGCTGATTTCAGTTCGTGAACGCGAGAGTTCCTACTGTGTTTACAAACATATATTTGCATGGGCCGTGTACACCCATATGTCTAGACATATTTCGCGGAAATATTACGTGTGACTTCCTATATAAATGCAACGGTAAATCCAATTAAAAAGCCAAAACAAACAAAGTGCTCTAACGGGCGTCACCTCCGGAGTGATTACCATTTAAACTTTCCCTGGTCGTTCAGTGCTACGAATCTGGCATTCGCGCCTGAATCCTAACTCTCCGCAGTGCCACGAATCTGGCATTCGCGCCTGCATCCTAACTCTCCGCAGTGCCACGAATCTGGCATTCGTGCCTGCATTCCCTCAAACCGTTCAGTGCTACGAATCTGGCATTCGCGCCTGAATCCTAACTCTCCGCAGTGCCACGAATCTGGCATTCGCGCCTGCATCCTAACTCTCCGCAGTGCTACGAATCTGGCATTCGCGCCTGAATCCTAACTCTCCGCAGTGCCACGAATCTGGCATTCGCGCCTGCATTCCCTCAAACCGTTCAGTGCTACGAATCTGGCATTCGCGCCTGAATCCTAACTCTCCGCAGTGCCACGAATCTGGCATTCGCGCCTGCATTCCCTCAAACCGTTCAGTGCTACGAATCTGGCATTCGCGCCTGAATCCTAACTCTCCGCAGTGCCACGAATCTGGCATTCGCGCCTGCATTCCCTCAAACCGTTCAGTGCTACGAATCTGGCATTCGCGCCTGAATCCTAACTCTCCGCAGTGCCACGAATCTGGCATTCGCGCCTGCATTCCCTCAAACTATTCAGTGCCTCGAATCTGGCATTCGCGCCTGAATCCAAACTCTCCGCAGTGCCACGAATCTGGCATTCGCGCCCGCGTTCCCTTCAATAATTCCCCGTCTATGCCATCGTCCCCAACGACCTCCACCCGGGACGTGACACCATAATTGTCAAGCTTTGATACGGAACATTTAAATGCTAATTAAATAAAACATGAAAAAAGTGGGTAGGTAATGGTTTATTTTACTCTGTAAAATATTCCATGGAAACAGTGAAATACGGGACAGTCTCGTATATACAGGACGTATAGCAACTCTACATACGTACATACCTACTTGCCCGAATCACGTCGTATTTGATTTTCCTTTTATTAAAAAAATCTCACTAATATGCCGTAAATGCTCGAATCGAGCCGAAACAGAGAATGTAAAAATTTCACCTTATGATTAGCTTAGCATGTCTACATACATGTTTTCCGCTTTTAGCTACTGATTACGGCTTTTGCAGAATTTGTAGAAGAAATTAAAATCTAGAAGCCTAGCTTGTCCGTGGACCGACATCGACATGCGAAAATCAGACGCACGGAGAATGCAAGAAGACAATGTAGTATTATACTTTGTTGCCGCTGCCAGAATGATCGTTTGTCGCGTAAAGGACCTCCGTGCCGTTTCCCTCCCATTTTATCTCACACGCGAGTCGCGACGTCCGTAAAACAGGACCTTTTTTTTTACTTGTGCTTTAAAAAATACCATAACTGTTTTCTCATATGTACATATCTAGGAATAATGAAAACAGACCTTAACGCAAGCGATACGCTCGGGTACTTACATCGGAGATGTTCTTTACAATTTTTAAATCCATACAATAGTTAATAAGGAAAGGGCCAATCAATTTGTAACGAAAAGTAGAGTTTTAACTACTAATCTATCGTTCCCAAGTAATAAATAAACTATTGCAAAATGTCGGGTGCCGAAAACTACGAATATAAATTTAAAAAAAACGTTTGGATTCCTTGTTCTCAATGATTTATACGTGTCGTAGGATGGGCACCGTCTATTTAGTCATGCGCGGAGTGCAGAGATTTGTGGGAATGTCAATAACAGCGTCAATTTTTAATATTTTTCGACATACGACTCGCGAAAATGTTAGTTAAGTGTTCCACTACACGTAATGTACTAACAATCAATGTCATTTTGCAATTTATAGCTTGTATAAGCTTTCAAGAAGAGATCACCGAAATAGATTTTCGGAGAAATATCCACGCGAATCCTCGTGAGTCGCTGACAAACCGAGCCAAAGCGTAGCGTAACAAAAGCCTGTCCTCTGTCAAACTCTCACTCTAAACAAGTCACACGTATACAATCACGCACACCTTTCAGCATTTCAATACATTTCAGAGTAGTTCCTAAGTTGGACGCTGTTCATGAGCAGAGGCCGCTAAATTCAGTCCTCGAGTTATGGGTCGGTAATACAGTTTGGGTGGTGACACGAAGTCCCATAAGGTGATAGGTCTATTCTATACTTCGTCGATGGTTTTACCATTGCATCGACAAAGTATAGGATAGTAGTGACTACACGCTCGATTTGGAAACGTCTGGCAAGGTCTTATCACCGCTTATAGACTGCCAGACTATTTTTCCTATTGGTATTACAACATAAACAATTATTCTACCAAATTTCAGCCTCGTCGCTGTGAGTCGGGTTTTTGTTTTTTTTTTTTCATGTTTGGGGGTCTGCCAGACCACTAAGGTCCCCGCGCAGCGCTGGGCGTGCCCTCGGGCCCTGTCCCCGGTCTCGACTGCCAGACCGCCCATTGACTTTCAGCATAAGGGTAATTAGGAAAATGATAGAAAAACCTCGTCACGATGAGACACTAAAAATGTTCACTGGCTCCCAGACTATAGCAGGAGTGTTGAAAATCCGGCAATACTTGCAGAAGCTTTGGAATTCGACGAGCAACTCGCGAATAACATTGCTACAATATTGTCCGTCTTCAAATATAAAAAGCCATTAAAGCTAAAGGAACTCGAGGAATTCTGTTGGGAGACATATTGTCTTCAGTATAAATTATTTCCGTGGGCTCCAATGAGTCCTACCTTACACAAATTATTAAAACATGGTTGCGAAGTAGCAAGACAGTTTCCACTACCAATAGCGTACTATTCAGAAGATGCAAATGAATAATCCTGGCATAAACTGTATAGGAAAAATATGATACTGCATTCACGACAAAATAGTCGAAGGAACAGGTTGTTAGACGTTTTTAATCGAGCAATATAATACTTAACCGACCCGAAAATTTCAATTACATTAATAAAAAATCGATTAAAGTTGTACAAACAAAATAATGTATCACCAGAAATGAAAAAATTTGTTGATGAGAAGTAAGTTAAAAATATTAAATACTTACCTTACTTCATATGTAAATGAAAATATAATTATGGAAAATAGATATCTAATTTATCTTACACTGCAGCCACACACCGCCTACAGAGAGTACCAGTGACAATGACAGCGATACGTTAAGTGATCACGAGATGTGAAGTGTTTCATGCTTTGTAAGTAACTCGAAACATTCAAATACTTCACTATTCTTATTCTGATTGTGTTCCATATATGGGAATACAATATACCTTCAAACCAGTGGGTTATCAAATCATTTAAACGAAAAAATTATGATTTCAATAGTTTCTTTCACATAAATCGATTTTTTCCAAAATCCTGAGGTAGTAGACAAATTTTGCGAACGGATTTGAAATCAGCGTGACAAAATGTACAGGAAATGATGTACAACATGTCAAGAAAAAATCTAACTGTACATGGTATTGGATAAATCACAACTTTGTTGTAATATTTCAAGTTTAACACAGATTTACAAAGTTAAAAAACGTGCGTACCATAATCTCTCTAATGTTCCCTTATTCTGCAATATTTCAGCTTTAACCTAAACAAAATCATCGCTCTATCTCATTTCTATCAAAAGTTCTTTGATTTTTACACAAACTTCATCACTTTGCCCCACTGTGCGGCGCTGGTGGTATATTCGAGCCACGTAGCACCAGCGTATACGTATAAGGTAAATGGCCCAGTCCTTAAACAAGGCCCAATAATTAAAAATTGAGAAGAAATTTTATTAATAATAACAGTTTTACTAATTTGCAACGTTTAAAGTGTTCGAGATATAATTGCAAAATGTATTAGCTTTATATAGATACAATTATAAGCTTACATAACTGAATAGTTATATCATGCAAAAATATTATTGTACAGTAAAGCTTCGACAGTTCCAATCTCTATTCTTACCTAATGGGCTCAAGCAAGCGAGAGAATATTTTTGTTAAGTTTGTAATTAATTATTTTTTTATCATTTTTGAAATAGTACAGTTGTTTTGGATTTATTATATATCGAAGAATTGAAAATTAATCGGATCTCTTAATAATTTTTTGTTTTTAATATTGAAATTGTTGCGTTTATTCACTAGTACACGATAACATGACACGGCCCAGCTATTAAACGCGTGTTCAATGGTTGTTAAACATTGGTATTACAGACGCCAGTATTCAGTGGTTTTAAAATTATTAACATTTATTGTACCAAAGTAAGTATTTTTTGCATCCTATATATTTACGTTAATATTAACTAGACAAAAATATAATTCTCTTTAAGAATTATTAGGATAATTAATCTTAAACTCGTTATAATATTAACATAACCTAAAATTTTATAATATACTTTTAATCATTTTTTTAACTTATTCTTAATTTTTTTCAGGCATAAAGTCATGCCGAAGATAAAAAAGATAAAGAAGAAGAACTACAGTCAGAAGGATGTGTGTGCAGCAATAGAATCCTATAAAGCAGGCACATCATTACAATGTGCCAGTGAGAAGTATAATGTGCCAAAATCAACCATTTATTTTAAAACTAAAGGGATTGTACCTATAAATGCTGCAATGGGTCCGTCTACTTATTTGACAACAAAAGAAGAAGAAAAGCTTGTTGAGTGGATCTTTTATCTTGGAGAACGTGGGTTCCCCGTTACTAAAGATCAACTTTTGGACAGTGTTAGAGATTTAGTGATACAATTAAAAAGAAAGACACCTTTTGTTGAGAATAGACCAGGGCGGCACTGGTATGACTCTTTTTTGCGAAGACACCCTACAATATCCACACGATTAGCCCAAAATCTTACAAACACACGTGCTTCTGCAACAGAAGAAAGGTTGCGTGCCTGGTTTTCTGAGGTGCAGATTTATTTAAATAAAAATGGTTTGAATGGTATTGATGCAACAAGAGTGTATAATTGTGATGAAAGTGGGTTTTTATTGTGTCCAGAAACTGGTCATGTATTGGCGAAAAAGGGTTCAAAATCTGTATATTATGTTGTAAATGGTATAGAAAAGGAATGTCTAACTACACTATTTATGATCAATGCTGCTGGCAAAATGGTTCCACCAATGGTCGTGCATGCGTACAAACGAGTGCCATTTAATATAACAAGAAAAATGCCCAAGGAATGGGCTATTGGTGTAACAGACAACGGCTGGATGACTGGACAAACATTCTATGAATACATAGCAAATATCTTTCATCCATGGCTGGTAAAAAATAATACTCAATTTCCAGTCGTTCTTTTCTTAGATGGCCACTCGTCTCATTTTACTTTACCATTGGTCACCTTTTGCCGTACTGTTCAAATTGAGTTAGTTGCGTTATACCCTAATGCGACACATATACTTCAGCCATTAGATGTTGCTATCTTCCATTCACTAAAAAGTGCATGGCATAAAACTGTGCTGAAATGGAGAGTAGACAATAATGGTGAACGCTTAAGAAAAGAAGATTTTGCTCCTTTATTAAAAGAAACAATTGATTCAATGGAAAATCTTGGAAATATGATTAAGAATGGGTTTAAGACTTGCGGGTTATATCCTTTTTCTGCAGATGCTGTGAATTTTAATATTCTTAATAAAAATAAGAAATCTAATACTGCAGAAAAAGAAAACATGAATGAAAATGTAACTGTGAATAGAGAAGAGTCTTATACACAACATTTGGACTTGTTTGAAAAAAACATTGACAGTCAAGTTTTAAAAGATTTTATAAAAGCTGAGTCAAGTGGATCTTGGACTGGACAAATTAATCTTGAAGGATTGTTTATGTACTGGATGAACATAAAGAAAAAATGTGGTATAGATTAAATAAATGTGATCTTACTTGTACAAGTATTACTTGTACATCTAACAAAGTTAATTATAATTTCAATTAATTTAGGTAAAAACATTAGAAAAGAAAAAAGTATGGACGTTGTACATAGTTTAAATAGTGAAGATAACTCTACTTTAAGTCTACAATTAGCAAATGTACAAAATATAAGTTTAGATACATATCAGCATATAGTTTTAAGTAAGGATGTGGAACTAAGTGAAGAGCTGTTAACGATAGAAGATTTAGATATTATTATTGATCAGCAACCATCCAGAATACCATCAGATGTTGAACCGAAAACTGAAATTTCAAAGGGTATGTACATTTATTTACACAAATAAAAGGAAATCAAATGTAATTATTTGAAAAATTATAACTTTGCAGATACAAGTGATTTAAATTTAATAGAATCGACTTTAATGCCACTCGACCTCTCGAATGACACTAATTTACAAGGAAGAAACCCTTCACCATTCACAACAACGTTGTTTTGGCCTAAAGAAGTTGAGAAGAAAAAAAATAAAAGATTGAAAGAAAAATTACCAACCGTAGCAACTTCTGATGATTGGTATAATTACCACACAAGAAAAGAAAAAGAAAAATTAATAAAGCAAAAGGAAATAGAAAATAAAAGAAGACAAAGAGCTGAAACTAAAGAAAAAAAGCAATTGGAACAGGAACTGAAAACGCGCATTAAACAAGAGAAAGATGTAGAGATATTAAAGCTACACCGACTAAAGAAACCCAAATTAATTAATAAATAATAAAGAATTTTACACAAATTTATTATAAATAAAATGTTTTTATTATCCCAAAATATTACCATATTGAATTATTTTCATTAATTGATAGAAATAGTTCAATTAAATATATATTCAATAATTGGGACACTGATAATTAATGACTGGGACACGCTATGAATTTCATTTAATTACTGGGCCATATGAACAGTTTCATGTTTTAATTAATTTAAAACTTTTCCTTTAACAAATTTAGATTCTTGTTACGGTATCTGAAAGTAGAAATTTTACGTTTTCGAATGATAATATTTAGTTATAATCTTATACTATTTAAATATAAAAGAAATTGCAATTATGTCAACTGCTTCCTTAACTGTTTTACCATTGGGCCATTTACCTTACGCGATTTAGTAAACAAACCGTAAATTACAACTTTCGCCCTGGAATTGGCAAGAAAGAAGTTCTTGCGGGTATAGTTGCCTCCAGTTGACACCCGTGCAGACGCGTTTGAACGCTAATAAGCACTGTACATTGAAATAATAATGAATTTATGAATCGTGTACTGAGACAGTAGGAAGGTGGAAGTTCAAGCTAGCCGATAAATGTAGGAAAGACATAGTTGCCGAGACGTATTGAGAGTGGAATCGCGCTGTTGCCGCATTTCCCCTAGGGTAAATCCGGGAGACGCGGTCGGGCCGGAGAGTTGATCGAGTCGCTATATTTCAGACTCTCTACGTAAAAATGCGTTAAAGTGTAGACCAATTAGTTCTCTAGAAGCCAAATAGTTGAATGAATAGCGTTATTTCGCTTCCTTCTGTTTTTTTCTGGATTTATAAGCTTTAAAAGGTAAATTGAGGTTACAGTTAACCTCTTTTGTCAAACAGCGGTGTACAAAATCAACTTTAACATATACTTCTAAGTTTATTTTCGTTTAATGTTTGGGATAATAAGATAGTAGAGATATTGAGGGACAATGCAGCCAAAGTATTTGGCCATATTAACCCTTCCTCTCAAAGCTAACGCGAAGACCATCTCTCGCTGCAGAAAGGAGAGATGGTCGAGTAATCATTATTTTATTGTTTTTTTATTTTTTATTATTATTTTATTATAATTTTTGTTTATTTCAGAGACCATAACTGTTATAACCTAAATTTTAAAAGTTATGGCATAAGAATTAATATCTTTCTTTAAATGATTTTGGTACGAATAACCATTACCAATGACCTTAATTTATTTTGGTTACAGTATAATCAATATCTACTGCGGGAATTTTTTTTGGTGACGGTATAACCAATATGAATTAAAAAATTTTTTTCGGTTACTATTTAACTATAGAATATCTGGAATGCGAACACGGGACTGAAAAACCTGGACTGGCCAGGGCGAGAGAGATAGTGGCATTGAATGGGTATCTATACTGTATTATACACCATCCTGTAGTAAATGTACTTCTATCCTGTAGTAAATTTGAGTATAGGCAAGTATAGACTTGTGTGTAAGAGTGAAACAGGAAGAAAGAATAGGAAAGGGAGAGCGATGGGAGGTATAATGATAGGGGTGAAGGAGGAGATGACAGGAAGGCAGGATCGAGGACATGGAGAAGAGGAAGGGATAATGGTGGAAAGAGTAAAGGCAGGGGAGGAGGAATGGACGGTGGTGGCGGTGTATGTGAACCGGGATATGGAGAAGAAGTTGGAAATTATTAGAGGGTCGATGGAAACACAAAGGGAGGAAGGGGGGTGGTAGTAGGGGGAGATTTTAATGCGAGAACAGGCAGGCAAGGTGGCAGGATAGAGAGAAAGAGAGAGAGAGAGAGAGAGAGAGAGAGAGAGAGAGAGAGAGAGATAGAGAGAGAGGAGAGAGAAGGAAGAGGAGGGAGGGAGAAGGAAGTCGAAAGATAGGAAGGTAAACGGGGACGGAAGAAAATTAATAAAGATAGTGGAAGAGACGGGATGGGAAATTTTGAATGAGAACATAAAAGGAGATGAAGAGGGGGAATACACACACAGCAGGAGGAAAGGCGGGAACGGTAATAGATTATGTGTTGGGGGATGAGAGAACGAGGAGAGGAGTAGAAAAGGACAGAGTGGATTCGGATCACCACCCGTGTGATCAATGTAGTAACAATGAAGGAGGCAGGCAGGGAGGAGAAGAAGGAAAGCGAGGGAAAGAAAAGTAGGAAAGGGAAAATGGTCGGAGCGAATTAAGGATGAGTTCGAGAAGGGGGTGGAAGGGGCGGACATGGGGGGGGGGGTACAGGAGGAAGTGAACAAGGTGATGGCAAGAATAAAGGAGGAGATGAATAAGGGGGGGGGGGGGGGGAGACAGGGGTGAGAGAGACGCAACGCAGGAGAGAAGGGTGGTGGGACAGAGAATGCAGGGAGAAAAAGAAGGAGGTGAGAAGAGAGTTGAGAAAGTGGAGAGGGAATAAGAGTAGGAGGGAGGAGTACAAGAGGGCGAGGAGGGAATACAAAGAGGTATGCGAAAAGAAGAAAGAGGAAGAGAGAGAGAGGGCGGAGAGAGAGGGGGAGGGAAAGAGAGAGGGAGGGAAAGGGAGGGAGAGATGGGGAGGGAGAGAGGGGGAGAGGGAGGGAGGGGGAGAGGGAGGGAGGGAGGAAGGGAGGTGCCGGAAGCAAGGACGGAGAACAAAGTCTGGGAGATAGTAAATAGGGGAAGAAAGACATGGAGAGGGGTGAATGAAGGGATAAAGAAGGAAGAGTAGAAGGAGTATTTTATGGGGCTACTAGGGGGTGTAGAAAATAAGGTGAAGATGGAAGGGGAGGAAGATAGGAGGAAGAAAAAGGAGGAAGGAATAAGTAAGGATGAGATAAGGGGAGTGTTGAAGAAACTAAAAGAGGGGAAGGCGAAGGGAGAAGACGATATTCCGTATGAGGCGTGGAAGTTTGGGCGAGGGAAGGCGGTAGCGTGGGAGATTTGTGGAAGAGTGTGGGAAGGAGAAGGATAGACACAGGGATGGCAAGAGGGGATTTGGTGAAAAAACCGGGTGAAAAGAGGAGGAGGAGAGGCGGTGCAGGACTATAGGGGAGTGATGCCGTCGATATATAAAATTCATGCAGTGGTGCTGGCAGGGAGGTTGGAGAAGGAGGTAGAAGGGCAGAGGATGATCCCAAGTAACCAGGTGGGATTCACGAAAGGAGTAGGACAATGGACAACATATATGTGTTAAATTATGTGGTAGGGAGACATATAAACAAGCGGAAGGGAAAATTGATAGTGATGTTCGTTGACCTCAAGGCGGCCTTTGATTCAGTAGACAGGAGGATTTTATGGAAGGCAATGGAAAAGAGAGGGGTGAGGGCAGGGTTACTGGAAAGGGTGAGGAAAATATAGGGGGAGACGATAAATAGGGTGAAGGTGGGAGGGGAAATAGGGGAGAGTTTCTGGACGGCCAAAGGATTGAGACAAGGGTGTCCGCTAAGTCCAATCCTGTTTAATCTACTAACTGCAGAACTGGATGAGGAGTTAAGGAAAGGAAAATGGGGAGGGGTGGAAGTAGGGCAAAGGAGGATATGATCATTGGAATATGCAGATGATGTGGTCGTAATGGCGGAAAGGGAAGAAGAAATGGAGAGTATGATCAGGAGGATGGAAAAGTATATGGAGAAGAAGAGGTTAGAGGTAAACGTAGAGAAAACGAAGTTAATAAGATTCAGGAAAGCAGGAGGGAGAGAAAGAGCAATGTAATGGAGGTGGAAGGGAAAAAGAATAGAAGAGGTAAAGGAATTTAATTACTTAGGATATGTATTTAAGAAGAATGGAGGACAAGAGTCACACGTCAGGAATAGAGTGAAGAAAGCGTGGGTGATAATGAGGCAGGTAAGGAGGCAGAATAGGAAAGAGAAAATTTGGGAAGAACTGGAGTAGGAGGATGTGGCTTTTTGACACGCTGGTGTGGACGGTGTTAGGGTATGGAGTGGAAGTATGGGGATGGAAGGAAAGAGAGGAAGTGGAGAGGGTACAGGAGAAGTTTATAAGGTCTACACTAGGGGTAGACTGGAGAACACTATGGTAAGGGAGGAGGCGAAAAGGATGAAACTAAGGACGTGGGCGGGAAGAAGAGCGTGGAAGTATGAGGAGAAGCTGAGCAGGGGAGAGGGTGGGGGAGCTGGCAAGACTATGTTGGGAAGAGGTAACGGAAAAGAAGGAGGAAGAGAGGACCGCATGGGAGAGAGAGGGGGGAGGGGAGAGAGAGAGAGAGAGAGAGGGAGAGAGAGTTTAAGATAGAAAGGGGATGGCAGGAGGAGGGGGTGGGGCAAGAGGGCGGACGGGGGGGTATGAAGAAATGGAAAAGGAAGATTGTAGGAAACAGGAAGAGGAGAGAAGAGAGAAAATACGATGGAGTGAGGAGAGGTATGGAAGAATAGCGAGGTTTAGGTTGGGGAACGAAATGAAGGGAGGGAGGTATTGGGAAAAGCGGGAGAGGAGTTGCAGGATTTGTGGAGGGGAAGAAGAGACATGGGAACACGTGATGGAGAGGTGTGCAAGGGAAGCGGACAATGAGAGGGGAGGGAGTAGGGGAAGAGATAAAAAAAATATTGGATGAAGGAGGGAAAGGAGAGGAATGGATGAAGAGGTTGGAGGAAAAGAGGGAGGGAGCAGGAAGGGGGTGAGGAAGAAGGAGGAAGGGAGGGAAAAGGGAAAGGAGAAAGGAGTGAAAGAAGGAATGAAGTGGAAGAAAGGAAATGAAAGTCGAAGGTGGCGGGAATAGGCGTTAGGAAGTAAGAGGAAAGTAATGTGCGAGAGGGAGGGAAAGATATGCATAAAATAATAATAAAAATAAGAGTAGAGTAAGAGAGGGGAGAGCGGCGAGGGCGAGAGGATGGTAAGAGGGAGCGAGGGCGGCGAGAGAGCGAGAGCGGCGAGAGAGCGAGTACGGCGAGAGAGCGAGTACGGCGAGAGAGCGGAAAATAGAGTGCAGTAGCATAAGAATTAGAGTAACGATAGAGAATAAGGATAGGGCAAGAAATTGTAAAGAGAAGGAAAGGAACGGAGAAGGGTGTGTGAAAGGAGAATGTAACCCTCAGGACAAGCAATAAACCACACACATACATATACATAAAACAAATTTTATGTTACACGATTTTATTCAAAATGCACTAAGAACTAAATTAAAATGCACTAAAGACTAAAAAATAATTCTTTTCTGGTACTACAATTTTTTTCCTATTCGAACGTAACGCATCATTTCTCGATATAAATTGTGTATTTACTACGGAAACCACGATGCCACTAGCGTCCCGAACGCAGCGGCTTTTTGTCGTTTTCGTAAAGAACGCGAGTGGCTGATTCCATGTCGTTGTGTGGTTATGGGTTATATTTATCGATGACTGGGTAATTTTCACTCCTTCGGGGTTCATTTTTTTTAAATATTGTATTGTCACCCAAAGTACGCACGCATGCAAAGTTTCAAGACAACTCGATAGTTGGAAGTTGGTTAAAGGGTATAGCAGCATAAAATGGTCAAAAGTGCCCTTGAACCGATTTTAGCTGGCAATGCACCTTTCAATAGTGTAGCACAGGAAAACATGGTACACCAAGTTTCAACCCCCTATCTCAACCAGGAGGGTAGTTATAGGGTAAATTCGAATTTTCGGTTTTTGCCATATTTTCCCTATTTAATGGTCAGCAAAAATTCTAAAAAAATCTGAAATATTGTAAACATGATTGTGTATGGTTGTGAATTTTTTCAGATTTTTTCGTTGCAACTGCTAAGTGTAAGAAATAAAAAACGCAAAAAAATGTCGAGAAATGCAGATTTCGTGTTGAAATTTTCGAGCGAATAGATTTTTAATTTTACAGTAGTTAGATATTGACATGACTATTATCTACAATTTTTTTCAGATTTTTCGGTAAGGAGCGCCAAAGTTAAAAAAAATCAGAAAACGCTATTTTCGAGACATTTCGCGTGAAAACGTGATAAGTACTTTCAATTCTTGCATTTCCGTCATAGAGTGAATGCATTATATGATTTTTAATATCTCTACATTCGACAGAGTAATATGTAAACGGAGGGAATTAAGTTAATATGATTAATTGGAAGTGTATACGCAACATATATCGTATGGTATGAAAGAATCATTCAGCGCCGCAGTTAGCGGAGTGGTTAGAGTGTTAGACTCCAAAACTGCTCCATACTCTCTTTTGTCGTAGGTTCTCACCCCACCAACGTCCAAGTTTTTTTTTCATGATATAAAATTTTTTCATCGTTGATTACATGATAATACATGATATTCATTTAAAAATGTTTCTAGAATATTTTAAAAATATTTTATCATAAGGTTTCCATAAAAATAATTTAAATGCACCGCCGCGCCGGTTTTCTGCCTATGTATTGTTCTAGCTCCGGATAGTTTATAATATTTTGTCAATGGAATAGATGTGTGGTATTATTGGCTTATGATACGTATTCTGAATCCACTGGTTGGATTCGCCATTCTTTTATCAACGTACATCGTCCTCATTCGATTGTGGTCGCAGTGCGTCCGATTAATGGCTGATTTAGAAAAATAAACGTAAAAATATTGCCTGTAGGTGTTTCCCCCTCCATCAGCGGGAGCTGGAGCTCGCCGATCCCTGCCCAGACGCAGCTCTCGTGCCGTATTCCTTCAAGACTTCTCGATAGTAGGAGCTGTGGCAACAGCGCGGCAGAGACAGAGAGAACCGAAAATGTGGTAACTATGCGTCAAAAAGTTGCCTACCCAGTGTACCTGAAGATGTCATCCCTGTACAAGTTCTTTTTATCGATCGCAGTAGTTTCATTAGGGTCCGCCTGTTTACAAGGGACGCTTCGATCGATTCAGACCATAATAAAAATGAGACAGCAGCCTTAATCGCTCGTCGATTCCATACACGAGCGGGCCGCTCGTCGATCCCATACATGAGCGAGCCACTCGTCGATCCCACACACCAGCGAGTATGCGAGCCGAGCCTGCAGTTCACGAGCGGCTCCCTCGTGTATGGGTGCCTTAACCCAACTCTTTCTTCCATTGTGAATTTCTTGATATCTTCTTTCGCCTCGACATTTGTTATTATATAATCAATTACCCGTGCTCCTTCTCAGCCGCGTATATCTACCTATACGATTATTCTCCTTCTTCATCTCCATCCATATTCCCGTATTGAATATTCCACCCTGCTTCCTCTACCATCGCCAATAATAACTTTCCCTCCGTGTTTTTCACTTTGTCTTTTAATTTCCATACGTCATGCTTTTCTTCTGTTCAAAAATCGCCCCTTCTTATCCAATTCTTGCATCAAAATCTCTTCCGATTAACAACTTATCAACCTCCTTCTCCTCTTCTATCTGATCTAGCTCTTCTTTCGTCTCCTTCATGTCTCTGCTGTACACTGTTATTATTCTCCATTTTTCATTTTGTATTTTTATTCTTCTTTCTTGAATATGTTACGTTCCCTCGGTCGATTCTTCCTGTTCTATGCCCTTCCTTATACCTATGATAATTCCGCCTATCGCTCTCCCTTTTTACTCTCTGATAGTACATTTTCATGAACATTTAAGCATGAGCATGAGCAATTTGTGGCAATTTATCTTTGAATCCCTCCCATCATTTCTCCTTAATCCACGTATCCACTAAAACTATTACATCGAGTTCTTTTAAGAAATACCAAAACTGTTTGGTCTTTACTAATTAATCCTGCTACATTCCAGTATCCAATTTTAATTGTGTCTATTTCTCTTTAATTTATTATTCCTTTTCCAATTCTGTGTGTCAACCCCCCCCCCCCCTTCGCATGCCGGCAGCCGCAGGGGCGTGGTGAACGGTTCTTGGTACTGCCTTTTGTCGTGCTTTAGTTGTCCTCGCAAGCTCTGCAATCCTCCAATAATTTAGAGATTCACAGAGCTTTGCCGGTTTCAAAAGTTTACTTTACTGTACAAAATCTTCACCTTTGCCCCTTGATCTCTTTCCGCTTTGGCAATATATTTAAAATTTCTTTGTATCTCCCTTTCATTTTTCGTCAAGTCATTGTCAATAAACAGCCTCGTATCTTTCAATTTATTCTTCTTTAACATTATTTCTCTTTTCTGTTGACAGCTTCTTAGGGGGGTAGGTCACTCTCAATAGCCCTACAACAGGCCTTTTTTCAAACGCAACTTGTAAAGTCATAAATGACAATAGAGACAACGTTTTTTTTCTAGTTTTAATCATTATTCTATGAGTTTTAACACAAAAAACTAAAAGTCTAAATATCTCTATGTACATAAAAGTTGTGAGTAAAAACGTAAAGGGGTGTACCCGGTACACCGTTTGATGGTGTACATCAAATCTGGAAAACCGCTCCACGATTTGGATGAAAATTTAATCAGAGATGCCGGAAATCATTCCCTAGGATGTGTCGCGAGCCGATTTTCGAAAAATAATAATACAATTTTTATGTTGAAAAATACGATTTTATCGATTTCTAAAATTATCGAAACAGATTGCGACGCTACGCGTGGTAGGAATTAGAATTCAGCACGGGTATAACTAGGTTATTTTTTAAGAGTTGAAGCCCGCGATTTACAAATGTTTCTGTTAGAGAAACAATTTAAAAATCGTCTTATGAACATATTCCGTTTAACGGAAAAGAAAGGAGGATGAAAATAAAACGATATCACATTCACCTTTTAACTTTGCTGTCCTATTCCGGTTTATTTAACGCAAAACAAATTTCATTCGCTTGCAGTAACGTTATTTGTAAAAAGAGTGCTTTAATGTTTTTTAAGAGCACCTGTTGCTGAACCCCACCCATTCATCATGTGTTTGCGCATACATTAACGATGGTCTATATGATATAATACAGACATATAATAACAACAATAATAATAATAATATCCTTCTACTATACTACACATATTATTTAACAGGAACATATCGAACCCACACGCACCGAGTTTGGTGCAATTTTGCAAGTCTGTAAAGTAGCCAAAAATATTCGATACATATTTTTTGAAAAAGGAATTCATTCTCCTCCATAACTATTAGAAAAGTTCATTCGTTTAAACTATATACTAACTGACGTTATTTGACTAATATGAAGTGATGTTCGGATGTTTCAGTAAGTTTATACAGTATGTACGATTTGTTCGTATATTATTTTTCACACGCTATTATTTTTCTAACTATTGAAAATGCAAAAAAATGTTTCATATGAAAGTTTTTTATTTGGTGCAGGAAACTTAATAGTATATGAGGGGAAAGGAGTATGGTATTTAGAATGCAAAAAGTATATATTAAAGGTTTGGAATATATAAAGCAGGGAGTCGAGACCGAAGCAGAAACCGAAATTCAGACCGGTCACATGTCGGTCAAGTAACCAGTAACCGTAACGAAAGTGGAGAGATTTCTGACCGTAGTAGCGAGAGGTTGCAAAAGGGAACCGAAGCTCCTGACCAATTGCACTTCGGTCGGGAATCGGGGACCGTAGTTCTGAGACGAACGGGGACCGGTCGGTAGATCGGTCACCACTTAATGTATGAAGCGGTCCGCCGACTGGTTAGGGCTCCGGCTCGGTTTAGTTCGGGTGGGTTCGGTTCAGTTCGACCTAGCTGAATAGGCCGGGAAGGTATGTATGCTGTTCCTTTCGCTCTCATTGTTTGTCTCTCTCGTGACGAGATTTGTGAAAGCAGACTGTTGCAGTTATGTATTACTCTGACACTGTCAGTCCCAAACTGCGCCGATGTACCGAGGCATTGTTGTATTTGAAACACTACATTAAGAAGATCCAAAAGTGATCGAATTAGCGTGAAATGACCCGTAGAAAAGAATCCCCGTCCAAGTTAGAAATTATCTGCAACTCAGGAAACAATTTCGCTTTTTTAAGGGAGTACACGGTGCGTTTCTGTAAGATGTTTAAAACGCTTTCATTCGACGACCCTTGAGCTTTCATAGGGAAGAACAACTCGGCTGTCGAGAACGCCTAATCCTAAAATAAAAGCAACTCTTCGTAGTTTACCACACGATTCTTAACATGGAAAATGTAGTCCTAGCTTCGTTAAAAATTTCAAATTGTTTTCAATAATTGCTATTTTACTCAGGGCTTTATGGTCGCGATTTAGCCACTCGTAAACTGCACTTTATTGTTATACCATAGACCCTCATTCGCCAACGAAAGGACGCATCCTGAAATTTTGTCCATGGATCATTCCAAGGTTTTATTTTCTCTAGGGCGAGGACAAAACACCCTGTATTTGCGTTGAACCATAATATTATATGGAACAGGGACTTTTGGGTATACTTAACCCCTATTGAAGTTCAAACAAACGCAATTAAAGAAACTCTTCCGCAGGCATAAATGACACGATTATGGGGATACGAGATCAGTCGATTTTATGTTCTGACCTGATTGAAGTAATACGGGGGTTCGGGTGGTATGGTAAACCGTCCGCAATAGTGCAGCGCGCGGATCGCTTACCTGAAACGGGGCGAACCGCTGCCTTCGAACATACCATCCTACGAAAAACCTTTTTTTGTAGACAGTAGCTTAGAAAGATGATCATACTTATTCAGAATTTAAAAACATACCACGTGGCAGGCAAAATTGGGAAAATAAGAATTTGCCTACATTTTTTGACGTTACAAAAAATGAATATCTTAAAATATTATGTGAATAGGCAAAATAATCTAAATTAAAAAAGAAAAAAATGAATGCAATACGATAAATAGTGCCAAAGGTAAAAGTTTATAAGTATAGCGTAGTTTCAAAAAGGGATATGCAAAAAGTAATCAAATCACAACTGTGGTTCTGAAACAAATTCGGAACCATCAAAATAATAATTAGCTCCCTCTAATTTCATATCGACTATGTACATCATGTTTCATTTGGATCAAAAATCCTGACATCGACGTCAAAAAGTGATCGAGTGGGGTGACCTTCCTGCTATGTTAGACGAAAAATAAAAACACATAGTATTGTGTTTGTAATATTGGAAACATCATAAATGTTTGCAATTTCATTCGTTATATCGATTGGTCCAAACATTCCATTTCTCGTACAATATTCATAGATACATTATAAATGGTAACAATTTTATTAATATTAACTTTGGCGTTATCAGCGTGCAACCTTTTGAAAATTGACTGTTGTTTCCAAAACAAATTGTTAATCCTTGATCTATCGTTAACTTTGTTTATTTATAACTAAACATTTTATTGATAAAAATATAAATTATTTCTGAAAATTATTTATAAAAATATTTCATTGCGACTATAAAAGTAATATTTCATTTATAAAAATATTTAAAGTAGATGTTTATAAAATTATCTATAAAATTTAATATATTTAGAAAAAGACGTAAATGTATTTTTAAGAATTTATATATAAATTAAATTAATTGATTTTATTTATTATTATAAATTTGTTTTATTTATACTATGTATTTCGCTGTGAATTGCAAAAGATGCAAGGCCAGGTTACTAACGTGATAAAAAATAATTAAAATAACCTACTAATTAATTTTAGTCACAATTTGCGAATCGCAACAGGGATAGTAACAATTTGTTTCACAAATTTTAATCGGGGGTATTTCTATTTTCTGCCTATTTCTCATGATGTGATGAATTCTAGTTGCCCGCATTTTTATCTCTCCCGACTTTGCGTCAACCGTATTGCAATCGGTCGAGCCTCTCGGTTGACCGTTTTGCGAACCTCTCCATACATTAACTCCAACCTCTCCATAAATTAACGCGACCGTATTCCTGACCGATCTAGACTTTCGGATGACCGTAAGTCTGAGAAAAATTCTCTCTCGGTTATCGGTTGAGAGAAAACTTCAGACCGATTGTCGCTCTCGGGGTCGGTCGAGAGAACCGTAAATACCGTGTCGAACGTCTCAGTGACCCCGACCGCGACCGTAACCGAAATTCTATCGGTCTCGACTCCCTGATATAAAGTGCTCGACACGACCGTACGCTGCCTTGAAATCGGTTGAACGGTAACGCGCACCTTTTATAACGACCCTGATGGGTTCGTAGGTAAAAGCTTTCGAACAATGCGACTCGGAGGTCATAAACGGTAGAGTAGTGACATAAGGACAAAGTCAGCAATAGGCCATCCAGTAATGAGTACACCAATTTCTATCATAGAAGTATCACAAATGGATTACTAGTATTTTTCTGATGAAAATGACACCAAACTTGATAAAATCCTAATTATTTTGAATGACTGTAATAGAAAGTACTTGGAGTAAAGTAATTGAGGAAAGTAATGAAGAGTACCTGATTTCTACGTGAACTGACACGGAACTGCTATGTCTGCCCAGATCTTAACGTAAGCGATACCTACGCTTGTGTACTTACATCGTAGAAGTTTTTTATAATTTTTAAATCGATTCAATAGTTAATAAGGACAGAGCCAATCAATTTGTAATGAAACGTAGGGTTTTAGGGACCTCGGGTCCCAAAAACTACGAATATAAATTTTACAAAAACTTTTCAGTTCATTATTTTCAATATCTAAATTTGCAATGTCTAAATCTATTTAGATACGCGCGATGTGCAGAGATTTGCGGGAATGTTAGTAATGGCGTCAATTTTTAATATTTTTCGGTGTACGACACGTGAAAATATTAGTTAAATGTTCCACTACATGTAAAATACACATTCTTAACAAGCACATCCATGCTAGTGCAAATAAAATAGGACTTAATGACAATTTTATATTTACCCATGTCAATGATCCAAAGCATTGTGCATATAATACTAGGCAAAGGGTTTTATATAACACACCAAAACATTGGAAACGCCACCATAATCACTACATATCAATCCCATAGAGCATTTATGGCATTATCTGGACAAAAAACTACATAATCATAATATTACATGTAATGAAAGTTTGAAAGCCACTCTGCTAAAAGAGTAGAGTAAAATACAGCCTGCTATAACATCTAACTTAGTAAATTCCATACCAAGTAGCTTCGAAGCTATTATAAAATCAAAAGACAATCCCGCAAATTATTAAAACATTAAATATTTAGTTTATTTTCATAGTTTACTAATTCTTTATTACACTATACGAATACTTTTTGCGCGTGCATTTCTGCACATCTATGTGTTTTTGTTAATATCTTTGTAAATGTTAAAGGGAATAAAATTTTGTCTATACAAAACCTATTCTACATACATCGAAGAATATTGATTAATCATTGATTTGCGTTAAAATTTATTACTCACATGGATATACAAAGCATTACTTTAAATTGGTCGCTGTACGAATACTTTTTACACTCACTGTATGTACCATTAATTTGTAAGGAAATTATAACATGGGAGTTAGGGAACAGACTCCAGCGAAAGCCACCCCTGCGAGTACGGACCGGTCGAAAATTGGACGTATAAAATACGATCGGTCCTGAGAAACAGGGTAGAAACTTGCAAGTTAATGGGGGTCCTCGAGTCCTCGGACCCCTATACAGAGTCATCCGTTAAGGGGGCCGTCTCGTTTTTGTTACTGTCCGATTCGATCGAAGCGTCCCCAGTAAACAGACGGACCCTAATGAAACTACTGCGGTCGATAAAAAGAACTTCTACAGAGGTATCATCTCCAAGTACTCTATGTAGACGAATTTTTTACGCATAGTTGCCACATTTTCTGTTCTCTCCGTCTCTGCCGCGCTGTTGCCACAGCTCTTTCTATCGAGAAGTCTTGAAGGAATACGGCACGAGAGCTGCGTCTAGCGTCAGAGCCTCGCTGAACGTAAAGGAGGATAGCAATAATGAAAGACAGAGAGGTTGGATAGTGAAGTTAGGAAAAATGTCAATGAAACAATACTAATTTGCGTATCAATAGTTTTTATTTATACGTAGAAGAATGTAATATTTTGTATAATCAATGTGCAATTTCAAAACATACAATTTGAATAAGGTACATCACTGAAGTGTAACACGCCGATCGTAATGAAATCTATAAATACTAAAATTCTTCTAAAAACATGTGACGCTTCCGTTTTTATCTAACTATACATCAAATTATCTTCTTTATCAACAAGAATTGTCGGTTGTTCAAATACAAATTTAATAACGTAATCATTTTTTTAAAACATCAATTTGGACAAAAGTGTATTTCAATTTAATACTTTTGTACATGGTTTTCTTCGAAATTGTTATTCCACGATTGTAAAAATTTATCAAAATAAACTAGAGATAAGTACTAACAATACGTATATTTTGGAATGTCTCATTAAACGATTTTATTCAGCTACGATCCCCTGTTTGTTTGTATGTTTGATTCAAATCTGGGAACTCAATTTTAATCCACTTCCATGCATCCAATTGTCTTGAAACTTTGCAGGGGTGCGTAGTTTGGATGACAATACAAAATTATGAAAACAAACTCCAAGGGGGTGAGAAAATTACCCAGTCACCAATAAATAATAACCCATAACCAAAAATCCAATCGACTTAAAATCAACCACTCGCGTTCTTTACGAACTTTTAGCACTGTAAGGTTCAAGCAAACTGTTAAACTGCATACAGCAATAAAAGATACTTGTAAAGAAGTTTGAGCTGTGAAATGTAAATCCACGAACACTAAAAACTAGAAAATAAAACAATTTATAATAAACAATTTTATTCAAAATGCATTAAAAACTAAAAAATAATTATTTTCTTATACTACGATTTCGATGATGTATTTTCACTTTAAATACAATCGTGGAGCAGGATATCTCGCAACAAATTCATTTCGACACTTGATGCTATACTAAACTGATTCATATTCTCTTATGAAATATCCTGCTCCACGTTTTTATTTAACCGTTTCAGTGCGACGCAGCGCGATCGCGCTGTTCGCATACTGTGGTGAACCGTGTCGCTTTTTTTGGTCATGATCGTCAATTCCATTACGCTCGGTTCAGAATGTATCTTGTCCCGAGTCTGTCAGAGTTTCCTCTCGTAATTACAAATTTTCTTTCAAATAATCGTAAACAACCTGCATAATTAGCTGTCTTTCTTTAACACATTGAGTCCCAAGGTTTATTTTTAACAAAAGCGCTATCGCGCTTCATGGCACAATCCGACACGGATTTTTAAAAACCCCTGGCACTAAAACGGTTAAAGTTAAAAAAACACCATCGAAATTGTAGTACAAGACGTCTGTCTGCTCCTGTGAACTTAGGAATGTGTCTGAAAAAATTAAAGGGTGAATTAAATTTATTATTTCCTTCGTCACTATCTTAGGAAAGTGACGGCAGCGTCGATCGACTCGCGTGATCGCATGATCCGCGAGTAAAAGTGCCATTGCTGGCACTTGTGACCACTGACAAGAGTCAGCGGTGCGACGCCGGATCTTGTGACCACTGACAAAATCAGTGGTACCGAGCTTTACAGCGCGGTGCGACGCCGGACCGATACAATAGTCTCATTATTTTCGGAGGGAGACCTTTTTCGCTTTTTCCTTCGCTCTCTCTGCTAGTATAAATTGTGGCTCCTGAATAGGCATGCACCTATTGTGCCGACTATCTATTAATTCGGGTAGCATGCATTCTAAATAAAATTGAACCAGTTTTGGCTCCATTTCTCTTTTCCAAAACGCATCATCTCTCTCTACTTTTATAGATTTCAGCCCCTTCGGGGTCCAATCGCAAAATATACAGTACTTTCTGTCAGTAATATGTAACTGGCCTTGTACTTGATAAAAATAGTGATGCGTTTTGCTCATTGAAATACCTGTTGCACATATGAACATGCGCCGGACAACGGGACTTGTTCTATAGCTTCTTCCGGCGAAAAGTTCGCCGCTGATTTGGGGCATTTGATTTCCACAATACCCTCTTGACCGATGATTCCATCCGGTGAAGCTCCTAAGTAGGGGATGCAGCTGTCGATGAAAATTCCACATTCTGCAATATCTGTGTATTGCTTCTTCAATTCTTCGCGAAGAATTTTTTGCATTCTTTCCCGTATTCCACCGCGGGTGCACTAATTATCTTCGGATAAAGAATTGATTTCACTGCATTTGCGCAAAGCGTGTCAGGTCGGCGATGGCACACTTGTCCAAAATTGGATGCTGTTAACAATTTGGACCTGTACTGCAACCATCTGCGGTTCTTTGCTTGTCCGATTGTTTCATTTTCGATAGCATGTCTTTTCTCTTGCCAGTCACTGAGCATTTGCATATGCTTTTCCCGCTCCAGTTCATACATTTCGGATGGCATGTCTGGCTTCTGTGCATTTTGTCCATAATCAGAATCTTTCTGCAAGGGCAATTGCTTGCGTACATATCACACAGCCTTTGTGTCCTGTCTTGCAGCTCTCTTATCCTTTTCTTTCTTTTTCTTTTCTTCCATTTGGCGCACAACTTCGGGCGTTTTCTTCTTCATTACCGCATTCAATCGCGAGTGCACTTGGTTACTGTTGTACCCCACAACAGCAGCAGCACATCTCCCTGTATACGATCCCCTTTCGGCGAAATTTAATCTTTTTCCGTCAGTGTACATAGCAATTAGTCCGTTCAAACTTTCCACAGCGTTATTAGTAGAATTATAGAGTAAGCTATCCGCATGAGCTGACAGTGGACGAAGTATTTCTTTTACGTCCTGGTACACTCAAATTTTCATCAATTCTGGAACGATGTTTCTTTCATTCTCTTTATTCTTTCCATTGCAGAAATATTTTAGTTGTGCACACTCTTTGTGTTCACCAAGCACGTGGCTCGGAACATTTTGTATGTCGCCATGCAAATTCTTTGTTTTCTCGTCGGTTGATACATGCTGATTGTATCTAAACTTTGCGGCTTTTACGACCTCCGTGCGCATCCGACGAATGCTACTTTCCACAATTTGTCTCAACGGTCCAGATGTGGTCTTCTTTACAATCGCTTTCATTCTTGTGCAAATATTTCGCAACGAATGATTCGTGCATTCAATCTTTTTTACACGAGTCTGTCTCTTATATGGATCAGCATCAATAATCTTCTTATACACGCTACTGTCCCCATCAGCAATCAGAGTATAATAAAAGAGCCCACGTTTTTCTACGCTAGTGTTGAATCCTTCTACTATAGCATCGCTTTCCATAGCAGTCGATGCTCGACATGTGCTCCAGTTTTTGAAGCATATGTGCTTTCGGGGTTCTTTCTTGTTTTTCGCAGCAATCCGACAAATTCTGCAAACTTTATTTCGAACGCCGTAAAATAAAACTTTTTGCATGTGATAGCCAACTATCACGCCGACTCCAGATGCAGAATCGTAACATCCACTGCGGTAGGACCTCTTCATCCAGCTTCCGTCGGCCACAACGGGGATGTGAGGGGTCCCTAGCCCGGGAAGAACGTCGCCTCTTTCGATCGCCAAACGTTTTTCTTCTTCAGCCGTTGCTAACATCTCTTCTTCTGCAGCGGCAATTGCAGACTTGACGAATTCATCTTGATTCTTCACAAAGTTTTTCTTCGACTTGCAAGGTATGTTCACTCCCGCCAAAGTGTGTTCCAAGTGGGCATAGCTTCCTCCACATAAAATTGTTGCATTAACGGCGCCCTTATTGCAATCCACTTCTTCAGCTTCGTCCGATTGATTGCAGATTTCAGCTTTGTAATGGCATAATGTGCACATTACGCTGAAGATGCTCTTGAAGCCACGCCGTTTCACACCAGTTACTCGTAGGTGTTCAATGCCACAGTCTTCCCTATCTTTTGCATGCTTACCTATTTTTTACAATTGCGCAAGCACAATTGGGAAATTCATTACATCGTTGCTATTTAGGAGATGCGATTGCTCTTGCGGCTCCTTCTTCGCAACTTCTTCTATAACGAAATTTTCTTCTTCGTTACTTTCTATATCACAGTCTTCAAGCGCCTCCTCAGTTTCTCCCGAACTGGCCGTATCAGTATCTTCGTCAGATGGCAAGTACATTATCTCTTAATGCGTATGATTTCGTCCATCGGATGTTGATGGTTCCTCTACTATACGCTCCTCGGCCACTTCTTCTGGACGTTGTCCTACGGCAGTGTCGTCTGCCGTTTTTGCGTTTTCTTGTTTCTTCTGAAGGGCTGAAGACCTTCTCTTTTGGCGATGTACTTTCCGTTTCGAAAATCTCCTTGCAGATGGACGTAAATGTCGGGAACGAAACGGAGGATTACTGTCCATATCTTCTGGCACGTCCTGCATATTCACATTTTGAGAGTCACTCACTTTACATTAAACCAACAAACACAACATAACGCAACACAATTCAAAATCCTTCTGCCCGTTACAAAAAAAAACGTAAACGCGAACCGTCAACGTGAAACGTGAATCCGAAGACTCGTCTGTGGTGTATTCTGAAACAAATGTAGCTTTACAAACCAAGTAACGGCCAGGGATCGACGGGCTCCAGCTACCGCTGATGGAGGAGGAAACACCTACAGGAGCGGTGGTTATGTGTGCGTGACTGACGCACGCAGGCACAGTTTACGTACCATACCCACCGCTCCTGTAGGTGTTTCCCCCTCCATCAGCGGCAACTGGAGCCCCTCAATCCCTGGCAGTCAATCCGTTGCAAGCGACCGAACGTGGATAACGCGTTTGGCTAGTCGGCTAAATAAAGGACAATACACACTACAACTTGGTCTTTACAAAATGCAGAATCAGGAAAATGTATTATATTGTATACTAGTATACAGAGGGACTCTCTGTATAATATATAGCCAGAGGCTAGAGTATTCAAAGGCAATGCCGCCAATAAGCCACACCTCGCTGAGTTTCGAGGATTTCGACGCTCGCGACGAGATTCAATACGGCATATTAAAAAATTCTTTATTCTTCATCGAATCGATATGGCAGTGAAACCAATGAATTCCTGGAATTCTCCCGATTAAAATCATGTCAGGTAAATCGATCTATTTTTAACAAAGTTAGCTTGGGGCCATTTTCATCGGCACGACATCGATTGACGCCATTTTCGTAAAGGTCTGATGGGAAATGCAGAACGTGGAATTCGTCACTTCCACGAATCTCAGCGAGAAGCGGATTATTGGCGGCATTGTCTTTGAGGACTCTAGCGAGAGAATCACGCTGTACAATCTTACTATTTGCCATAAAATAATACATTCATCATTTCATTTCCAAATGAAGGATGCCCTCCCGACGGAGTCGGGAGAACGTGAAGAGGGCGTATGACAGGAGGAGGAGGAAAAAAACAAAGAGAATGAGGAGAAGAAGAACGAGGAGAAGAAAAAAATGATGAAAAATATAGCGAAAGTAAGTTATGTTGAATGTGTGTGTGTTTCTCTGAAGTTTGTTTGGTATGAACGGCGAATATTTTTTGGGTCCGAATATTTTTGGAATTCACTGTATGAGTCGTTGTTTTTCAAAGTGGTATAAGTCGACCTGTAGCTAAAAAATCGTTCATTTTCTTTAACATTTTTATTGATTATTATTCCATAATAAAATTTCACAAGTTTATAGTTTTAAAAACATTACCCGATTTGATTAACGGATGCGAATATTTTTAAGTTGATTCAAAAGCATACCCTCAAATATCTCAATGTATGAATAAATGGACTTATACCACTTCAAGAAATAACGGCTCATATGTAGGCGAAGAACTACAAAATTTAATTTTTATGGTACTGTTTCAGATGAAAAAGGAGCTCAAACGCCTATGGTACTGGCGTGGTGGAGGGCGTGGTGGAGGGGGCCAAGGAGGCTGCCGTGGAGGCCGCGGCGGCAACCCGATAATTATAAACAATTTCCAAAACAATAATATTACATCTTATAACTTTTGAAAATATAATACTTATAATAGCTCAATGATTGTTCTTTTTGTTTATTTTAATGGCATGTAAAACTTTCACATTTTCTATCGTATCGGCATGAACGCTTCAGTAACATACTGCTGAGATTTTCCAGATGAAAATGAATTTAAACACGGTAAAAATCGGATTATTTTTTAGCATTTTTAGATTTGGAAATGTTACATTTATATTTAATTATCAAGTACAATTCTAGAAATAATCTGAATTATACCGTGTTTGAACTCATTTTAATCTGGAATATCTCAGCAATATGTTACTGAATACTGAAAATGGCACGTTTTACATTTTATCAACACTGTATGCCTCTCCAACCGAGATTACAAGCCGCCGCCGAACAGTCCAAGTCCTCGCTGGTCGGGACCGGCGTTGAACCCGTATCGTGAACAGAGCCCTAATTCCCAGTGTTCGTTTCTCGCTTCTTTCTGGCCGAAGGGGGGAGCGAAATGGAACGCTTTGGCTGTGCGACGGGCGCAAACGCAAAGGACGGAGTGTCAGGCATCCGAAAGACAGATCGAGACAAAACATCATCCTGTCGTCTGTCTCGTACCGCCCTTGCTCGCTTTCAGTGCCTCTCGCTCGCTCTCGTTCCATTTCGCTCTCGCCTTCGTCGGACAAGAGTGATACAAAAGTGGTGGGAAGAGTGAAAAGTCCACAGCGTGTACACTAAACCGAGCCCGTAAGGAGACAATACTGTAGTATCTTTTATTTGAGTTTATCCAGATATTATCTTTGCCCATCTCTGTTCTCCAACCGCTTCGCCGTGATTCATTCAAGCCTCCCTTACGACAAAATAGTAATAGAGGAAATGCGGCAACAGCGCGATATGATTCTCGATACGTCTCGGCAACTATATCTTTCCTATATTTATCGGCTAGCTTGGACTTCTACCGGTTCTGATGGTAAATGGCGCGAAAATATCATCAGCGCCGGTGACGGAGAATCCTTGAAGCTTCATTCTGTCATTTCTCGAGTCTGTCTCATTGTCAGTACACGATTCATAAATTCATTATTATTTCAATGTACGGTGCTTATTAGCGTTCAAACACACCAAGCCCGTCTGCACGGATGTTTACTGGAGGCACCTAAACCCGCAAAAACTTCCTTCTTGCCGATTCCAGTACGATAGTTGTAATTTACGGTTTGTTTACTACATCGCGTATACGCAGGGCCGACGGAAGCATTATGCAAGTTACGCGCCGCATAAGGGCGCCAGCCGAATGGGACGCTAATAAACTATATCGTACGCTTAATAATAAAGGAATCCAACCCCCACATAAACGAAATGTACACCTCGTAAAGACAAAACATTGTGACGTCCCGGGTGGAGGTCTTTAGGACGATGGCATAGTGGGGTTACATGGGAAGAAGGGGATTCAGGCGCGAATGCCAGATTCGTGGCACTGGGGGTTGGAGGAAATACAGGCGCGAATGCCAGATTCGTGGCACTGCGGGTGAATAGGAATACAGGCGCGAATGCCAGATTCGTGGCACTGCGGATGAGGAAGAATACAGGCGCGAATGCCAGATTCGTGCCACTGCGGGTGAGTAGGAATACAGGCGCGAATGCCAGATTCGTAGCACTGAACGACCAGGGGTGGTTTAAACAGTAATCGCGCCGGTGGAGACACCCGTTAGAGGGTTGTATTGTAAAAAAGCCACACGTAATATTTCCGCGAAATATGTCTAGCCATATGGTCGTACACGGCCCATGCGAAAGTACGTCTTGTAAACACTGTAAGAACTCTCACGTTCGCGAACCGAGATCAGCTGTTGCAGTAGGCTGTTTTGTTTTGGAGTCTTCGTAACCGAAGGATAGATAAAATAATTCGAAGCGTGATTTAAAGAAGAGCTGTTTATTCAATTTGCAGCACAAGAATATGCCATGCACTGTTAATGCGATAGCGGTTAGATTTTATAATAATGCGTTGAACGTTAAGCATTAGCACATAAACATTTATATAAATGGTAACAAATAGCAATATATGTGTATGAACATGAAATACATGTGTATAAGCCAAAGATAATAGTATGAAAAGTAATTGGAATTTGCTACGCTAACAATATAAGTCAATGAGCGTTAGCGAAATGATAATAATAATCAATAACCGTTAGTTAAGATAACGATATGAATCCTTTAGCGAAATAATAATATGAATCAATTAGCGTTAACAATACAAAATAATATAAAGCAATGATCGTTAGCAATGATAATAATATGAAAAGCAATAAGCGTTAACAATACAAAGATATATATATGGAGATGATATGCCGTATAACAATAATTAGTCGTAATTGCTTACGGTAGTTGCAGTAGATGGATTATTCGTTATTCACTGAATTTAGATTAAAAGTGTAAACGTTTTTCTTCGCGGGAGTATTTCCGTAGAAGTGTTTCCGTAGAAGAGAGCTCCGGTCTCTCGAGCCCTTGTATTTATATGATTTACAGGATTGTCAGGTATGAGGGGTATGCGCGGTATGCACCATGACTCGTGTTCGAAATATGCATCTATAATTAGAAAGTGTTGATGACTCATGCGGGAAATATGTGTTACAATAGGACTTCCGGGGTTTTTATTTGGGCTTCTGAAAAGGGAACTCTCAACCCATCTGATGGATTTTGGGTGTTTTGACTGGAGAGGGATGAGGGTGGCTTTGATTTGGAGGGTCGTAGGGAGGGGGTGAGACGTGGTCTCGAATTAAGAGGGTTTTTTGGGACGAGGGACTTGTTTAAAATTAGATACGAGGGAGGAGATCATGCCTCGTAGGGCGAAGAGGGGAAGGAGTTTTCGTAGTTGACCATCTTGAGATGGGGACCGCTAAGGTACAGCGTCAAAATGATCGGTGTTTGGGGAAAAGGAGTAAGACTTGAGTTTGAGGAATTTTGGTGGAGTTGTGGAGTAATTTATGAGGGAGACTTGAAATAATACCGCGCGAAAAATAGTGGGACGTCACAACATAATAAATAGAAAACAGGTGCAAAAATTGGGGAGCACCGAAAATTTTCTTGCATAAGGCTGCCAACTAACCTCGCGTCGGCCCTGCGTATACGTCACGCTGGTGCTACATGGATGCAGTACACCATTAGCGCCAACAACGGAGAAGCTTTGAAGCCTCATTCTGTCACTTTTCGATTCATAAATTCATTATTATTTCAACGTACGGTGGTTATTAGCGTTCAGACGCACCAGACCACCCTGCACAGATGTCTACTGGAGGCAACTGTACCGGCAAAAACTTCCTTTTGTCCGATTCCAGGACGAAAGTTGTAATTTACGATTTGTTTACTACACGCGTATACGGACACGCTTAACTTAGCTTGTGTGAGCGTACGCACGCACACATTCAAGGCCCGAGAGACGGCAGCCTTAAAGTTGCAACCTACGCGCGCACGAACAGCTGAAAATGGCAACTCCGCCTAACGGTCGCATTCCACTACAACCACATGTGGGGAGCGTCGTCTCCCTCCATGCAGACTGTGCAGGAGTAAGGTGCCGGCTAGTTTGCCAGCGGACGACGCGTACACTTCGTTTGAAATATTCTAGAGACAAGGAAATTGTTCTTTCTCCAGTAACGACTAGTACGGCATTACGTTATACGCATTGTGCGTGGTAATCTCGGACCGCGTGGTCGTTCACGCGGGAAATAAAAGCATTGTGTATGCACCAAGAAATCTGGTCCGATTCAATCGATCCCAATCCCTTTGGACACGTAGCGGCAGTAGGGCTGCTGAGGATATCAACGTTTCTCCTCACCATATATATCCCTACACATACGCCGATACTTCCGCCATCTATGAACTGCTGATGAAAGTGTACGATCTTTTAGATGTCAGTAGAGAGCGCAGGGTGCTTTTGGCTTTCGCCAGAGAATACTAATATTAACGCCCAGACGGGTAAGAAAACGGTAGCTATTTTAAGAATGCGGCCGGGCCGATCCCGTTCCGCGTGGCAACATCTACCTATGCGACGATCCAGCAACGTTATTAGACCACGCTGAGGCGTTAGTGGCCCGGGTTGAAGAATTTGGGGCCTTTTTAAACTATAAATGATATCGGAATGCAATTTGCGCCACAAAATGGGGAAAAATTATCCCCTTCTAATGGTGGAAAATTTACCATATTTTACATTTACTCAATTTTCCTTTTTCAATTTTTAAACCATAATTGTTGCGAGAAACTTTTGCAAACTGTTTATTTAAATACTTTATATAATGCTCTTTTTAAAATTCATGGCGTTGAAAAACAATAGGCTAGTTGTCTCTTTATCATTACTTTCATACATTGAAGAATTAAATTATTATTCAATTATATATTAGTTCAGCAGCCTCGGAAACTAATGTTCTGGTTTCCTTTTTTTGTGATTTTATCCTTAATGTAGTGCATGCCCAGGTCGGAAGTAAGGGGTAACTAACGGAATGTGTCGTTGTTTCTAGCGGTCTTCGAATTTTTTCTACAATTTTTGTGTCTGAATGTTTTAACCTTTTAGTTATTATACGCCAAGCCCGTAGTGGCTTCCGTTTATGCCATCTTTTGGAACGGTACGCCACTATGGTGATTTACATCAATGTCGTTTCTTGAAACAATACACCACTATTGTGACTTCCACACGCAGGTGGCGAAAAGTGAAGTCACCCCTGTCATAGCCAAAATTTTTTAAATTGACACGGGTACGAGACCAGTCGACACATTTTTTTCAAACTGCGTTACAGTAATCTGGGGTGCGACCGGGTAAACCGATCATAAAAGCGGAGCGCGCATGGTTCGTTTACCTGAGCCGGGAAATACCGAACAGCTCTTTGCGACGTTAATTTGAAACAGACCATCCTAAAATTCTCGAAGCTCGGGCGTCACTGCTATCCAGCGCTCGCTGACAGCTCCGAACGCCAGGCCGGTGCGAGAAGTGGCTTCTCGCATATTTCGACATTCAATTTCTGTTACAAGCCTATCATTACATTTTCCTTAAATTAATTCCGCCATTATCGTTGATTTCGTCCTATTTTTCACCTACACTACGTTGCTGTAGGTATTACCGCTGAAAACATGACAAAAAAGTTGAAATGCTAAATCTTCTGCGGACTCGCATTATGTTAAGTATAGTTACCAAAGGATGTATGCCTCATTTTAATTATAAAATGTTAGCATTTTGGAAGGATATTGGAATACAATAATTTTGTTCCCAGAAAATCTCAATAACAGTTGAGTTAAGAACTCCACGAACGCGTGACCGACGACCAGTGATACCAGATCGGGGACGGGTTTCCTCGAGAATTTCCCCCACCTCGCATGCACACTATGCAGGAGTCGCGTATGTGATCTACACGCACGTGATTGGTGCATAGTGTGCATGCGAGGTGGGGGAAACTCTCGAGGGAACCCGTCCCCGATCTGGCATCACTGCCGACGACGTGACCGGGCGTTGGACTATCAAGCGGTTCGTACCACTCGGTCACCGGGGGCTCGGAAACCGGAGCTTCGGGACGGGCTGGAAAAATTCTTACAGGATCGGGCAAGATCTCGATACTCTCGAGATTCTCTTCAAATTCTGAACTAAAGTTTCGAATCGCTTCGTCAGTTATTGGAATTAGGATTTTCTGTATAGTCTTAGACAATTTAGTCTTCGCTTGAATGTTGTAAAACTATTTAATACTTTTAAAATAAAAGTATTACTTGTTGAGTAAAATTATTTTCTATGTGTCTGTGTAAAATGAACGGTGGTTTTGAAATAATAGCCCAGAATGTCGTAAGTCACCATAGTGGCGTACCGTTCCAAAAGATGGCATAATCGGAAGCCACTACAGGCGTGGCGTATAGTAGCTAAACGGTTAAAACATTCAGACACAAAAATTGTAGAAAAAATTCAAAGACCGCTACAAACAACGACACATTCCATTAGTTACCCCTTACTTCCGACCTGGGCATGCAGTACATTAAGGATAAAATCATAAAAAAGGAAACCAAAGCATTAGATTCTGAGGCTGCAGAACTAATATATAATTGAATAATAATTTAATTCTTCAATGTATGAAAGTAATGATAAAGAGACAACTAGCCTATTGTTTATCATCACCATGAATTTTAAAAAGAGCATTATATAAAGTATTTAAATAAACAGTTTGCAAAAGCTTTTCGCAACAATTACGGTTAAAAAATTGAAAGAAGAAAAATTGAGTAAACGTAAAATATGATCAATTTTCCATCATTAGAAGGGGATAATTTTCCCCATTTTGTGGCGCAATCAAATTCATGCTTATTAAAAGATATGTAAGCATCTTTTATACGTATGGGTGTATACCGGTGCTCCACCTCCCAGGAGATGGACATCACTTTCAATTAAAAACACACATCTTATTTTAAATTATCTCTTGCTTGAAAAATCGTACTGTTTATTGCAAATATTAATTTTTAAATAAGAATATTTACAATAAATTAGGTTTTTCGTATTTATTGTAAATATTCCTATTTAAAAATTAATATGTGCAATAAAAAGTACGATTTTTCAAGGAAGAGATAATTTAAAATAAGATGTGTGTTTTTAATTGAAAGTGATGTCCATCTCCTGGAAGGTGGAGTACCGGTATACACCGTACACCCATACATATAACAGATGTTTAACATGTCTGTTAATAAGCATGAATTTGATCAACTTTGCATGTGAAAGGTGTAGGTATACAAATGAATAAAAAAAAAATAATGCCAACACAAGTGAGTTGCGAACAGACAACCTCATGGTTAGTAGTAGGGAGCGCTAGACACATTTTTTTCAAAAATCATTTTATTTATGCCTACAATAAGTTTTTACACGTTATAAACCGATAGCAAAAGCATACATTGCAACTATTTTTGGAACACTTATAAATCGAACACTTACAATCTGCCCGCTTGTGGGCTTCAAGGTAATCCTATGTTGTCGTTTTTTTTGTTTTTTTTTTAATTGTAGTTTCCTACTTGGGTGATTAGTTTGGACGTTTTGCACCCTGAGTGTTTATTTGGCGTGTGTTTCAAAAAGGGAAAAGGGCGCTTCGGTATTTTTTGCTTATAGAATAGAAATAAATATAAATAATATTATTCTAAGTAAAAGCAAACTTATATCTATCTTATTCTAGTTTAGCCTAAGTTAGACTAAGTTATTCTAGGTTGCGCTAGGTTTTTACAATGTGTGCAGTATATACAATATATACAGCGATTATCTTATCTTTAGGGGGGCGAACAACCAGTATTTTTTTTTTGGACTTCGGTTTCGTAATTAGGTCCTTGTCTCGTAGGTTTGTACAGAATTTAAGGCGTGCGGTTCTAGTGAATGTTTCGGAGTTGTGGGGGGGATATGTTATGGCTTTTGGGAGGGTGCCCCGATCGATATGGGGAGCGCTAGACACTAGCCCAAGCTGTTCGTTGGTCATTGTTTTCTCTCAAATGTATGTAAGGGCACTCCACATTTTTCAAAGTCGAATTTCTCGAATTTGGCTGAAAAGCGCGTCTTACTGCTTTGGGAAATTAAAGTCCGAGTGAAGACCTTCGCGTACACTAAGCATAAACAATTTTTGAGTTGGACAATCCTGAAAGTCCCCTTGTAAGACGCCTTCTGGACGTCTTTAAGACGTCTTTTGGAAAGAAACCTTCAGTTGGGCCTTTACGGTAAGCCCTATAAATAGTTGGACAACAGTAGGAAAGCCTACTTTGGCCATCAATTGTTGACCCAACCTGAAAAAAGTGCCAAATCTAACTGTTGTACAATTAATATTATGTGCGTGGCCCAACTGTATGCCAACAACAAATGCTACTAGGGTAATGCATTTAATTTTGAATAGTTCAGTAGTCAGACTATCATGCGAGATTTGTATGAGGTGGTAATACCGGTTTGGATCCGTCTTATTGTATGTGAATTTCGAAAGGTTCAGAATTTTTAGGTTAGATATATTCATGTCTTCGATTTCCTGTCTGATTTCAGAGAGGTTAAAGTCGCCTTTGATTCCTTCGAGGATGATAGACTTTGGTTTAATGTTCTTGGGTGTGTATGTGAAACATTGAATTTTCGCTTCCGTTAGTTTGGTTGTAATTGTTGCATGAAGTTCAATATTGTTTGTGTATATTGTGTGGTTTGAGTTGTTCAGTTCTTTGATGATAAAGTCTTTCTTGGGAATATTTAGTTCTTTAAATATGTTTAAGATAGTCATGATATCTGTTTCTATTGTATAAATTGGTGGTGGTTTGCTTACTTTGGTTGCGGATGTTTTGTTCCTTCTCGTCGTCGACATCTACCTCGTTTAGATTCTCATCCGATGGAGACAAGGCTGTGAAGCGGTTTTGAGTCGGACTTGGGGAATTTTCCTGAGTGGTAGAATGTGAGATTTTAGCTTTATTTATTTTTTGGGGGGTTTCCCAATTTGGAGATGATGATCCCGTTGAGGTCCGCTGATGGGTTTCGCCACTGGACTCGACACCCCTGAGGGAAGTCTGAGAGGATGACTTCCTGGCCATTTTTAGGTTAGGAGTGGCTTGTTTCGAGAGGCGGGATATTCCGCTCTCTTTTAACATTTTTGTTATATTGATAGTCGAGTTGTAAAGAGTGCAGTTTGGCCGCTTTAAAACCCCTTTGTGCTAAAGGGTTATGCAGCGCATTCTCTTTTTCGTCTTCGTCTCTTGAGATTCTCCTCTTCAGGCCATGTGATATTGTGGCCATCGTCGAATCTCTTGCCCATTGGGCTAATATCGTTGCAATCTTCTCTAATTCTTATGTAGAATTCTAGTAAAACACTTGCACTGATATATCAGACTAATATTTTTTAGTTGTGAGTACTTGGGCTCGAATAATTTCGCTTTATTACGCAGTACGGCAAACACGTGTCTACACACCTCGACCGACGGGCTGCGAATCCCACGGAATCGAACTCACGACCGCAATAACGCCATGCCGGCGTCTTACCGAACGCTCTACGGTATATTCTTAAATCCACGTTAGCTTTTATGCTTTATACGGGCACTATAAAATGTTTAATAATTTACATGTAAATATCATCTTCATTATTAAGGCCTATTGGCATAAACGCTCGGACACCTATTTACTTATTTTTTAGATAGATCCATCGTGCCGAGGCTCATCAAAATCGATGTCTATCACATAGTATCCTCCCCTTGTTAGAGAACAAGCACAGTCATTAATAAAATAGTTTTATATGTACCGGTTTTGTAAATATTCTTTTTAATATGGAGGTGCCCATACGCTGAACAATCCTTCATGGTCAATGTGGGCCAAACGACCTGGCTTTTAAATTTGCAACTTGATACCGGTAAGTTCCTGGTTTTGAAATGGCACTGACCTGACATTTTACGGAAATTTGAGGTGTCCTCTTTCGGTATAGACCGCCAGTTTTTAAATCCGAGCGTTCGTTGGTGAATGGCAGCCGTTACGAAAACATCGTTTTCGAGCGTGGATCGTTCGGCCCCCTAGTATGACCAACGCGTAAATTTTATCGAAAAAGTGAAAAAAATTTATTCTACTCTCATTCGAGGAACTTATTTCAATAAAATGTAATGTATATGGTTGTGATAATATTTTTGTTCACAAGTTATATGTGTGTAAAATGAGTACGAACACAGAATGTAGGGTAATTCCGGGGGAGATGGCCATAGGGAAGAGATGACCAACGAAGATATTTCGAGAAAGAATATAGAGATGGCGAAAATTTCGTATCAGTGTTTTGTTTCAGGTTATATTATGTGAACTTATGCGTAATTTCGTAAGAAAAAACGATCAAAAAGTAAGTAATGCCTGTGTAATGTTTCTGACGTAGTGTAAAATTATTTAGTGCGGTTAAAAATCCATTTCTTTGCAATACTTTCCTGGTATATTTCTGAATATTGAATTGTTTAGGACAATAAACATGTTTGTAGCATTTTATAACGTAAAAATGAGTAACGGTATGTTTAGATTTTAGCACGATAATTAGTATGGCCATCTCATCCGCAAACTTAGGAGAGACGACCAACGTTTGTCCGGGTTATAGATGGCCATATTTCTGTAGCACCTATATATTTAGGTTTATCAGTGGGAATGCTACTGCAGCCTCACCTTTACTCTAGTTATTTATTTAGCAGCGGCAAAAAGCTCAATGGTTAAGACTGAAAGAAAGACTAAAAATACCAGAGGAAAGGCAAAGGCTAGAGAAGACGTTCAGTCCACATCTAACGGTGTTGAAACAACTGAACTAGGGAGTGCTTCAGGTGCAAATATTTTAGAAGACACCAATGATTGCCGTGGATGTGGCGAGAACTACTATCGAACACAAGAGTCACTCGTGTGGCAGTACCTAAGTGTTGCTATTTGTTATTTGAACTTACGTAATAAATATATTTAGCATTATTACTCAGTGTACATTCGGTTTGTCGACTTTTATTTTAACCGCCTACATTAATGTACAAAAAGATAAAAACAATATTCTACTAATATAATAAATGCGAAAGTGTTTCGATGTTTGTTACTCAATTACGCCGCAACTACGCTACGCATCTTACTGAAATGATGTATACACGAAGTGTAGGATCAGGAATAACATATAGGATACTTTTAATCCTGATTTTTTTAACCGATAAAGCCATACTAACTCTGGCCATCTGCCCCGGACACCTATGGCCATCTCTGCCGGACACTTAGGGAAAGATAGCCCACCAAAGGTATTCTAAAATTCAAATTTTTGATGATTTTGTCTTTATGTTCGTTTAATTTTTGTAGCTAGTTGTAAAAGAAGAAAGTATCTCGTGTCACAATTGTTTTTATTTAAATCATAAAACTTTTTGTGTGAAAGCCTTATAAAAAAAGTATGGCCAACTATCCCAGAATACCCCTATATGTGTGTCGAATGCGCAGCAGAAGACTACTTGGACTCAATTCTTTTCGTTGCTAAATGTGCCGGTGATTATGAAAGTGGTGAAAATCGGGTACTTTTTGTTTCGAGATATTTAGACTGTTGCGTTTGGATGTATTAAACAATATTTTTGCATTATTGAACAAAAAATTTCACAACATATGTGCTCTTCTGATGTCAAATTTATCTATCATTGTCAAATTTTATGAGTAACTTGTGCGAGAATGTGTTTTTTAATCCTTTAGTCGTGTCCCCACTGCGTCGGCATTTGCCAATCGGCAAGGTAGCTCGATAACGCCAAACAAGTTCAGACGTGTCTGTCGGCTTGACTCGCATTGAAAAACCGAACGCATGCCGATCAATTTATCGAGCGGCATTGCCGATCAGCAAATGTTGATGAAGTGGAGACGCGGCTTTTTAATGTCTCTCAAATTCCAAAAGTGCTTAAACGCAGTTTTCCAAACTTCACAACTTAATAAATTCAAACATTTCTTTCGAACAAAAGCAAATTTTATTTTCAAATACTTTGCAACTAACAACTTTACCATTTTTGGTAGTGTATTCCTTACTATTTCTCCAAATTTTTCTCATATTTTCAGCATAATTAAGTATATTTTCGCGTTTTCTTTCTTTTTTTTCTATTCTTGTCCTACATCTAAGGTTAATGCATAATCCAAAAATATGTAATTATTCCCCTTTTCACAAATTACTTGCAGAGAAAGTGACACTATCATGCAGCGTTGTGGGGAAACCAGTCACGCCTGGCAAACTGTTTGGAGTGATGGGTGAAGTTACGCACGCCACGCATGCGATGGAAACGATGGGAAACGAAATGACACCAGCGCAAAGCCAAGCCAACTGGCCAAGCCAAGTGAAGCCGCAGCCAACCAACGTCGACAACCGTTGATTCTTCGCGACGCTGGTTGGCCGTGGCCTCACTTGGCTTGGCGCTAGCGTCGCACAGTGGTTCGAATATACTACATGCTAGCTGGACAAAATTATTTTTTCGCGGGTTTGGGTTTATATTGGGTTCAAATTGTTAAAAAAACAATCTTGATTCGTATCACAGTTTATTATTTCACTAAAAATATCCATAAAATAAAAATATGGCTAATTCAATAAAGGAAAAACAACAAAATGACAGTATTGTACTTTGACTATAATTATCAGTTATAACATTATATCTATTTCTGTAATTTCTGAGTTTGGAAGTTTAAAACCTGGTTTTTTAAATCAGCTTTCTGTGCATCACTATTAAAACAGTGTTTTACTATATATACCACAGCGTTCCACACAACAAGGGTTGAATGTACGAAAAGTAGAGACTTTCTAGTTGTTTTTTTTTAATCAAATGATCGATCTGCAAACATTTGCAAAACTATGTTTTGTGAATTGTTTTCGAGTGCGACTCTCGGCAGGAGAGATAGCACAGTTGTTATATTTCAGACTCACTTACGTAAATGCCACAGAAAAAGCTCGGCCCACTAATCCCAGAAATAATTGAGTTGTTAACAAATAATTCCACTAAAACTGCTCTGCAGAGAGAAATTGCCGGCACCATTCCGCTTGATGAAAATGAGATATCATCACATTCTACTGAATGTTCTTCGGATGATACAAGTACTGAAAAAGATTAGCGTATATTGTAATTAACAAGAAAGTAATAATTATAAGGCACACTTATAATTATAGTTAAACTATAATACTGTCGTTTTAGTATCTTTTCCTTTATTGAATTAGTTATATTTTTATTGTATTAATATTTTTAGTGACATAATAAACTGTGATATGAATCAGGATTGTTTGCCAACAATTTGAAACCCATATAAACCCAATATCGCGAAAAAATAATTTTGTCCAGCTAACATGTAGTATACTCGAACCACTGTGCGTCGGTTCGTTTCCCATCTTGGCGTTGATTGGTTGACATGTGTGGCGTGCGTAACTTCACCCACCACTCCAGTTTGCCAGGCGTGACTGGTTTCCCCACAAGACTGCTATCATGTCACTGCTTACTTGACGACTATTTTTAACAGACTTCACAAAAGAAAGAGCTTCTCAGTTCGAGGTGTTTGTATGTATGTACGTTTACGTATTGCTTGTCCGCGAATTTCTCCGTAACTACTGAACCGATTTTAGTGAAACTTATTACATTTAGTTTGGCTTCGATCAACTTCGGCCATGGAGAAAGAATTATCAAATCGGTCAAGTAGTTTTGAAGTCACACCAAAAAATAAGAAATCTGTTTCATTATAATACATTGTATGCACGGGCAGGCAAATGGCGGAGTATCAGGCGTCCGAAAAACAGAGCGAGACAAAATATTAACGCGTCGTCTGTCTCGTATCGTTTCTTGCCCGCTTTCAGTCTCTGCGATTCGCCCTCGCTCCATCTCGATCTCGCCATCGGCAAGAAAGTAGCGAAAACGATTGCGCGGAATTGTGTCCCCCTCTACGTTATAATATTATATTATATTTATTAAATTATAACATATATTATATATTGTTGTATTTATATTATAATATATATTATATTATTTAAATAAATGTAGTTATATAACTTAAATAACTAAAAAGTACAAAATAAAAAAAAATTTTAAAAAATTAAAACCGACTTCAAAAAAATAAAAATGCGCTAAAAAGTAAAAAATAATTTTGTTCCTTATTTAATCTACGACTCTCAATTTTTTTAAGTCAACGCCAAATTTATACAGCGCTAATGATGAAGCACCGACATAAAAAATTGAGAGTTGTAGACTAAATAAGGAACAGAATTATTTTTTACTTTTTAAGTCGGTTTTAATTTTTTTTAAATTTTTTGTAACGATTATGGCATAATATTGAAATATAAATCAGTATAATATAAAATAAGATAAATCTCAATTTTGTTTTTTTTATTTACACCAATTTCATAATCAGCGGTACAAATTACATCCTTATGAATAAAAGTAATAATAATAATCATTTAATAATAATAAGAATTATTATAATAATAATAAATAGTTATTTCTCTAAACCAGCACCGTCCAACTTGCCTCTCGAGAGGGAAAAGCCGTCCCCGACCATCGTCCGCCGTTGCCATGACGCACAGACGCGACCGATTCAAAGTAGCAGCAACTTCCGAGAATAATGCGGTACAACGCGTAGAAGATTCAAGTCGAAACCCGCATTTTGTTACGGCGCGAACACCGTACCAAAAACACGTAACGATCGAAGGTCAACTTCCGAGAATAATGAGGTACGGCGCGGAGAAGATGCAAGTCGAAACCTGCATTTTCGTATCGCGTAATCCGAGAATAATACGCCTCAGCATCGGTGCGCGCTATCTCGAAACCGCGGAACTTCAAGGCGGACAGCAGCGACGTTCGAACAAGGAGCGCGAGAGAGAGTGGAGTTCGCGAGTGCTACACGACGCAAGTGATTGCTCCGACGTTGTTCGCGATGGAGGAGTTTCAGGAGCGCGAGAGTGGATGGACCTCAAGGGCGTGCAGAATCTCTTGACCACCGTAAACAAACACAATCCATTGCGTGCTGGGTGCGACGTGCTGCTCCCGCGAGCGGTCATGGTGAAAAGAGGTGTGGCGAACGTGCAGTGCAACGACAACACGTGCTTTATGTGGTCGGTCGTCGCAAGTCTGTTTCCAGCTACTGCACACAGAGACAGGATTGCGTCGTATCCACCCTACTCGACGGTGCTCCGTACGGATGGTGTGAGACAACCCATGTCCGTGAACCAGGTGCAGAAATTCGAGGAGGCCAACTACGTGTCCGTGAACGTGTACCTGTGGTCCAACGAGAATGAATGCGTACCTCTACGCGTGTCCAGCAACAAGCGGGAGGGAAGACACGCGAACGTGCTGCTGGTCCAGGATCCCAAGGATTCGCAGCGGTACCATTTCGTGTGCATCCGCAGTCTCTCCCGCTTGATTTCCGGACAACTCAGCAAACACGGGCATCAAGTGTTCGTTTGCGATAGGTAAGCAAATAAGAATAAATATAAAAAAATTCGAGCGATACGTGACAGACGAAGAAGCGTTTACATTGTTTTTTTTTTACGTATACGTTTCAGGTGTCTCAACTTTTTCTCATCGGCGGAGCGATTGCAGCGGCACACCAAGGATTGTCTACGATTGAACGAGTGCGCGGTACAATTACCATTCGAAGACGAAAAACTTTTGCGGTTCCAGCATCACGAACGCAAGGAACGCGTGCTGTTCGTTATCTACGCGGACTTTGAGTGTGTGCTGGAGAACATCGAGCAGCCATCGATGGAGCGTCGGCACACGTACCAGTATCAACGGCACAGAGCTCACAGCGTAGGACACTATGTACATTGTTCTTACGACTAGGCTCTGTGCGGATATCGACCGTATCGCAGCGAATCCGATTGCGTGCAGTGGTGCGTGCGGGATGTTGCGCCCAAGCAACGCCCAAGCACACGTATCATACACACCGCTATACATTATACATATTGTTGCGAGCACCCTATGTAGAGGATTCATGGCCCGCTGGTGCTCGCGACGAAGACAAGAGACAGCGAGAAGGCGATCGGATCGATCGCCTGTCAAGCTGTCATTCGAGAGTCAGCCGCCATTACAAGCAGACGTATCGATATTGTATTCCTAACCGATTATATTCGTTACCTGTTCTTATATTATTCTTGTTACCCCGTGTTTAATGTTCTGTTATCGTTGCTGTTCAGTAAATTTATATTATGTCGAACGCAAAACGTAACACTGGTGTCAGAAGTGGGATGCCCACTCGAAGTGGGATGCCCACTCGTGCGTCCGCGGCCTCCGCGAACCCTTCTCCTGCAGCGACGGGTGGTGCCTCTCTACAGGAGATGTTCACCTCTCTTCAATTAAGTATCGCGGGACAGATGAGGGAGCTGCGAAGGGATAACGAGGCCCGCTGGCAGAGGGAGGACCGTCGCAGGGAGGAAAAGGAAGCCACCGACCGAAAAACACAGGCGGCTCTCGAGGCCCGGTTGTCAGAAATGGAAAATCGCATCCAGGTCGTAGTCTCCTTATTACAAAATATTCGCGGATCGGTTGACAGCGGCGCGAGTCCTCGGGGTAGAGAAACAGTCGCCAATGTAAATAATAATGTAAATAATGATGTAAACAGTGATGTACATAGTGATGTAAATAGTGGTGTAAATAATGTCCCCTCGGCGCATGTCTCTACCTCCGTCGGTATGCCCGCCGCTGCTCCCTTTTCGGGACCGCACGTACTCAGCTTGGGGTACGCGGTGAAACCGGCAATTTTCGATGGAAAAACGTCGTGGGAGGAGTACAAGGTACAGTTCCAGACTATCGCGCGCGCTAATGGGTGGAATGACGAAAAAAAGGCTACAGCCTTGATCGCTTCCCTCGGGGGGTCGGCGAGGGCGTCCTCACGACGCTCTCCGCTGCCCAATGCGAGAACTTCGTGGAATTGGTTTCCGCGCTCGAATTCCGCTACGGGGCGAAGAATCTGTCAAATTTGAATTATGTACTCTTCCAGAGCCATAGGCAACGGAGAGATGAGAGCATCTCCTCGCTGGCCACCAAAATTGAACGTTTGGCGCAGTCCGTTTTCGCCGATTGCCCGGCAGAAACCCGCGACAAACTTGCCGCGTCTCAGTTTGTAACAGCATTGTCGAGCTCTGTCATACAGCGGGAACTGCGACTTGGCGGGTTCACCTCCCTAAGAGCCGCCGTGACCAGAGCTCTGGAGATGGAGGCCATCGAGACGATGTCTTGCGATCTCGCGACAAAGTCCCGTGATCGCGACGCGGAAAAACGGAGAACTAAATCTTCCCACACTTTTGAGAGCCCGAAGAAGAAGGGGGCGTTCGAGGGGTCGGACGATCGCTCAGACGACAACACGAAGAAAAGTTGCTGGCAATGTGGAGGGGCCGGTCATCTTCGCAAGAACTGCTACCAGTTGAGGGATTGAGGAATACGACAGGGGTTACTGAAGGCGCGACGGAGGGAGTTCGAGGGCGAATACCGTCGTGACGCCGCGACGAAGGGAGTTCGATGGCGAACATCGTCGCGGGATAGCTGTGCAGAAAGTCGTGACGGAGGGAGTTCCAGGGCGAATACCGTCGCGACGCCGTGACGAAGGGAGTTCGAGGGCGAACATCGTCGCGGGATGGCTGTATAGGGAGTCGTGACGGAGGGAGTTCGAGGGCGAATACCGTCGCGACGCCGCGACGAAGGGAGTTCGATAGCGAACATCGTCGCGGGATAGCTGAATAGGAAGTCGCGACGGAGGGAGTTCGAGGGCGAATACCGTCGCGAAGCTGCGACGAAGGGAGTTCGGTAGCGAACATCGTCGCAGGATAGCCGAATTGGAAGCCGCGACGGAGGGAGTTCGAGAGCGAATACCGTCGCGGAGAGAGAGAGAGAGAGTCGAGGATGCTGAGTTCGGGAGTTCCAGCCTGGAGAACGAGTGTGGTTGCTACCACGAAGAGCACCCGAAACTACGAGCGACTGGGAAGGACCCTACACGGTGGTAAACAAGATCAACGACGTCGTCTACAGAATTCAACGCTCGCCTAGGAAGAAGTACAAGGTGGCCCACGTACGACGCCTTGCGAAATATGAGGGACAATTGCAAGAGGAATGAAGACTTCCGAGAGAAGGGATGCAACAGGCAGAGAAGACTCAAGAAAGAAGATTAGTTTAAGCTAATCCGGTGGACTGGGCTGCGGAGGTTGCCTTCGTAGTCCGGCCCCCGCTCTTGAGTCTGTTACAGGTGCACAATACCCCACGACGAGGGACAAGGTGTCGGGGGACTGCTACCGCGGCTTGGATGCGGTCCCGAATTCTCGGAATGTACCACAACAGCGTGGCGGTCCGCAGCGGGGTGCGGACATACGTGGAACCACCCCGCTACCCTCCTGGCTGGGATCCTGGCCGCGTCCCCGGTACAGTGTCTACCAAGGGGTCCCTTCCTACGAGGTGGACAGCAAACGGGAAATGGTGTCCCCAATCACCGGACGGACGTGCGACGCAGTCGCACGGATCGGTCGGAGGGGGCATCGCGGAGACGGGACCGCTGACGAGCTGCACCGAGACGGTCCCCTGGAACAGCACCAGATGCCACGAAGAGGAATGGGGCCAACAAGAAGCCACGGATTGGAGTACTGGAGGAGATGAGAAGAAAGAAGAGGAAGACGAGTTGGGAGTCCGGGGAAGATTGATCGGGGAGCGGGCCGGTGACAAGCTCATGAGTTGTGACCCCCTGTTGTCGTGCCCGTCTCGCCTTTTCGTCTCCCTGACTCTGTTCGACTCCACCGTTCCTCGTGAGAAGAAGAAAAAAAAAATTAATGCATGAAATGTTTTTCTGAAAGGGACTGTTAGAGTTCCGGGGACGGAAGAGAGGAGGTTCGATGCTTGACTTCCACCGAGGGACTGTTGGAGTTCCGGAGACGTCGTGGGACAATGAGCTGGAGTCCAGAGGAGCTTCGTCGCTTGACTTTCACCGAGGGACTGTTGGAGTTCCGGGGACGTCGTGGGACAAGGAGCCGGAACCTCCAGAAGAGCGTCGTCGCTGGACTTCCGCCGAGGGAACACAAGGAATTAACCGTTGGACGAGCCCGTCCAGAAAAAGGATTGGACCTCTTGCCAGTCTCTACCCAAGAAGAAGATGCGCCATCGAAGAAGATGAAGCCCATACAAGAAAGAAGTACGCAAGACCGAAGACGCAAGTGGAGGGTAGAGACGCGAAGAGCCATGCACCCACGCCTTGCCCAGGGTTTTTGGGGTGGTTTTTCCCTGGGCGTGAAGGTGAATACCGAGGCGACGGACGGAAGAGGCCACATAGCGTCCTTCCCACTCTTCCAAGTCAGGGTGCAGCTGCGATCAACGGAGAATCTGCAGCGGTCGAGACGACCGCTCCTCGAAGGGGGGGAGCAGTGTTGCGAGCACCCTATGTAGAGGATTCATGGCCCGCTGGTGCTCGCGACGAAGACAAGAGACAGCGAGAAGAAGGCGATCGGATCGATCGCCTGTCAAGCTGTCATTCGAGAGTCAGCCGCCATTACAAGCAGACGTATCGATATTGTATTCCTAACCGATTATATTCGTTACCTGTTCTTATATTATTCTTGTTACCCCGTGTTTAATGTTCTGTTATCGTTGCTGTTCAGTAAATTTATATTATGTCGAACGCAAAACGTAAAACTTACTATATTACGTTCGTTACAAAACGTTCGAGACGCTTCATAGCTAAGACAACCGCTAAGCAACCGATTCTACAAAATCAGCAATATGCGAGCGCTTCGCCGCGACCGGGAATGGTAACGCGTACCACGCCCAAGAGGGATATAAAACCAATTCGACTCCGCTAATCGACGGATTCTAGACGCGACTCTCGACCTGTTAACACGGCTAAAACTCCTGTCTAGTTTAATTTAAAAAAAGGCTTAGTCTTGAACTTAATCGAACTTGGTGTAATTCACCCAGTAGATCCTTATCTTTTGTTCACTCCCGAACCTACGATAACGCCAAATCCCGTACCAGCTTTGCAACTCATCACGCAGGGCACAACAGGGAATTGCGCGAATTTGCGAACGTCGCGAACTCGTAGTTGTGCAACAGAAAAACAATGACGCCGTTAACGCAGCAACAGTGGCGGAGTTTTCACGGGGCGACAGTGTGTCACGTATGCGGAGGACCCTTCGACCGAGGCGAGGACGATAGAAAAGTGCGAGATCATTGCCACTCGACGGGCGAGTACAGGGGTGCGGCGCACAGATCGTGCAACTTGCGCTACCAATGTTCGGGCACGATACCCGTGGTGTTCCACAACCTGTCCGGCTACGACGCGCACTTCGTAATCAAGGAGTTGGCAGACGCGTTCAATGGAAAGATCAGCCTCCTACCGTTAACGAAAGATCGATACATATCGTTTACGGAGGACGTGGAGGACCTCAAGGGCGAGCGCAAGGACTGGCGAAGAATGGTGAAGTTCCGATTCGTCTATTCGTTCAAATTCTTGGCCACGAGTCTGCAGAAACTCGCGTCGGATCTCAAGAAAGAGCGACTAACGATTCTTCGACGCGAGTTCCAACATCTCCCGGACGAGCAATTCGATCTCTTCACCAGAAAGGGGATCATGCCGTACGATTACGTGGCGTCGTACGACAAATTGAACGACACGCGACTACCGCCTCGTGTCGGAGTCTGATTACGCGCACGCAACGAACGTGTGGAACAGTTTTCGTATACAGACATTAGGCGACTACAGTGATTTATACCTGAAGACGGACGTGCTGTTGCTTGCGGACGTGTTCGAAAACTTTCGCAGTGACTCTATCGCGAGCTACGAACTAGACCCCGCGTATTATTGTACGTTACCGGCGTTCACGTGGGACGCGATGTTGAAATACACGCGCGTCGAATTGGAACTGCTCACCGATGTGGATATGCTGTTGTTCGTGGAGCGTGGTATACACGGTGGTCTGAGCCAGTGCTCGCACAGGTACGCGCACGCCAACAACAAGTACCTGCCGACATCGATGTACGACGCGCCGCAACCATCCACGTACTTGATGTACTTCGATGTGAACAACCTGTACGAATGGGCAATGTCACAGGCGATGCCACGCGGCGGATTCCGATGGCTGGACGAGGCGGCGGTAGCCGAGTTGAACGTGAACGTGAACTCCTTGCCGACGGACGATGGACCAGAAGTGGAAGTGGATCTGGAGTATCCGCGGGACATTCACGACGAGCACGCGGGCCTTCCGTTCTGTCCTGTGCCCGAGTACGCGCCCATCGGTAAGGAAACCAAGCTGATCGCAACGCTCCGCGATAAAGAACGAAACGTGATTCATTACCGCTACATGAAGCAGTGCATTCGACACGGACTCCCCGTATCGCGAAATCATCGCGTTCTACGTTTCGAACAATCGCAGTGGTTGCGCGACTACATCAACTTCAACACGGAGTTGAGGGCGCGAGCCACCAGTGATCTTCAGAAAACTGTACAAACTAATGAACAATGCCGTGTACGGGAAGACTATGGAGAACGTTCGAAATCGAGTGGACGTGCGACTAGTGGGACGGACGCCACGGTGCCGAAACATTGGTCGCGAAATCGAATTTCCACAGTCGCGCGATATTTTCGCAACACTAAGTCGCTATCGAGAAGCGAAAACTACTAGTGAAATTCGATAAACCCATATACGTGGGTATGTGTGTGTTGCATGTGTCTAAGGTGTGCCTATACGACTTTCACTATGACTATATGCGCGCAAAGTTTGGCAATACGTGCAAGGTGTTGTACACGGACACCGACAGTTTAATGTATCAGCTGCGGAGCGACGACACGTACGAGGAGATAAAAAGTGACGTCAGTGTGCGATTCGATACGAGCGATTACGCGGTTGACAGAGTTCGTGGGACTGCGGTCCAAGATGTACGCGACTCGAGTATGTAACGCGTCGGCGAAAACGACCGAGGCGAAAAAAGTGAAGGGTGTGAAGAGGAATGTGGTCGCGAACAAGATACAGTTCGAGGACTACGTGCGGTGTCTTCGCGAGCACGCGGAAACGACGGTACGACAGAACCATATCCATGCGCGATTACACGACGTCTATTCCGTGAACGAGTGTAAGACCGCACCCAGTCCGTCCGACGATGTCAGCACCCTTCCGTGGGGTCTTGTTTGTGTGTGCGTGTGTGTGCGTGCGTGCGTGTGCGTGCGTGCGTGCGTGTGTGTGTGTGTGTGTGTGTGTGTGTGTGTGTGTGTGTGTGTGTGTGTGTGTGTGTGTGTGTGTGTGACGTAATATACGTATCTATACTAATAAACATTCAATGAAATAATGTACAAGTATTGTGATATATTGGTGCTTTATTTTTGAAATACAAAGAAACGAATAAATGCATAACGATATGAATGTAATTTCTGTGTAATGTATATTTAATTAATAATAAAGAGCCGATGCTGCGTCACAAAACGTCCTTTTCCTGTATCCACGAGTTCTTAGACGAGTCGAATCCCAACCATTTCACGTACGCTCGATTTTTCTTGCGACAAATAATCTTCTCGATCAGATAGACGTCCGGATTCGCGACCGAATGCAGTTCGTGCTCGTAGAATCCGCCCGAGATCGGCTCTCCTGCGGAATCGCGTAGAACGTACGTTACAGGTTGCGTTCGTCGTACCGCGGTGATTTCGAACACCTCGGTCGACCAGTTTGGCGTGTATCCCTTCTCGAAGATCGTCATGAATTTGCTCACGCGTACTTTGTCGCCGACGTGGAATTTCGCCGGTCCTCGTCGTGTTGATCGTGCGATATTTACGATGATTGTAGGTGTGCACAAGCATAGGTAGTAGATCCAACCAGCGATAGGACGCGTTCAAGGAGAATTGTTTCCACATCAGGTTGTTCAGCGTACTATTGAAACGCTCGACGATCGACGCTTTCATCACGCTGTAGGTCGAGTAGTGGTTGAACCCGCGAGGAGTTACGCATCGTTGAAACTCCGCGTTGTAGAACTCCTTTCCCATGTCGGTTTGTAGATTTCGCGGACATCTGCCGCTTCGTCGCAACACGGTCGCGAACGCCTCGGTCACGTCGCGCCCGCTTTTCGTTTTCAAGGGCACGGCCCATGCGTACTTACTGAACATATCGATGATCGTGAGTATGTAGTTGTAGCCACGATTGTGGGTCGCGTACCCGCGCATTTCCACCAAATCCGCCTGCCACAGATCGTCGTAGCCTTGAGTAACTACGCGTCTACGCGGGAAATTTCGTCTCGCTGGAGCGTGCAGTTCGTCGACTAATTGTATTCGCTCCTTACTCGTGCCCATAGCGGTGCAGGCAGTGGCGGCGAGGGTAACGTTCCACGACCAGCAGCAAGTACTGTACCAGGCACTCGAAGCACGTACGGTGTTGGCGAGGTTTGTTGTCGTATTCGTTGCTCATCGTCGCGCTTCCTCGTGTTTCTGTACTTCCGCGGTCGATGACGCAAGCGCGCGTCGAGTCTATCCTTCAAGTGATGAAAGCGTCGTTCTATCGTGGTATGTATCATGGTCTCCAGGTCACGGGTACGTTCATCCACCACGGTATTTATCGCAGTCGTCAAAGCATCCAGTCGCTTCATCGTCAATTCATACATGTCTTCCTCCATAGTGTCGAGGGCACGCCCGACGGTACGTTCCATGTCGTCCACGTATGACTTGCCACGCGACGTATCTTGCGTTCCATCCCGTCAAACGTCGACCGATAGGGGTTCAGACACAGGGCGTTCTCCCGCACGTAATTCGCGACGTACAGATTCCGCGAACGAATCGTCTCCATGCGTTGATCCTTGTAGCATCGGCGGTGCCGTGCAAAAATGCTCCAAATTTGTTCACCGACATGCTGGAGGGCGGTGATCGCGAACGAGACTGACGCATCGTCGATCCGCACGACCAATATACGATGAGGCCGGCTTCGCGAAGTTCCTCCACGATGGAGGCAATTTCGTTATCGTGTCCGGTGTGTCCGGCGTCGCGCGACGCCACGAGCAATCGTAGTCTATCGACTAATTCGTTCGGATCGTCCCAGTACACGTAATCGATCGCGTTATCGGTGACCGCCATCGCGCCGTCGATGGGTAATCCGCGACCTTCGCCCGCGATCCCGCCGACGTTGCGGTCTCCACTAATCAACACCGACACGATCTTCCTGTACTTGTGATACTTGTTGCCTAGTGTGGGCTTGCTAGCCGAATGGTCCCGTCGATGCGCGTTCGTGGTGAGCACGGAATCACCGATTCTCAGCTGTTCGTCGTCGCCTAGGTACACATCGTACACGTTGTTGATCAGTTTCTTGGTGTCGGTGAAGAACAAGCGCAGATATTCCCGCGACAGCGGTCCGCTGGTTTGTCGGGTGTACGCGTCGAGGTTGTCAACGGTGGTAGTTTTCGGTTCGATAACTTCTCGAATTGTTTCGTCCGTCTCACCCTGGTCCAGATCTTGTTCCTCGGTTGTTTCGTGGACGGTGCGTTTCGTTTCGGTACGTATCGTCGCTTCGGCTGTGAACGGAGTAAAAGATAATCGTTTCTTCTTCAAACGGTGTTGTTGCTGCTGCTGTTGGTTCCGCTTGACGAGCGATGGTCGTGGCTTCGAATCTATCGCTGGACTCATTTGCAACGCCGCAGTGTTCTCCACCAAGTGTTTCAGCAGTTCGACGATCGGACTGTTTGAGTTTCTTTCTTATAGCGTCGCTGATTTCAGCAATTTTCTTCTTCGTCTCGACGTCTCGCGACTGTTGTTGTTGTCTACGACGCCGTTTCTGTTTCATTCCTTGTTGTTGTTGCTGTGTGCTCTCCATGTTGACACCGCTAGTCGCTGCTTCGTTAGACATCCTGGTGTTGCTCGATGAAGGACTCACGATTAGGGTGGAACGAAAAAATGAAAATTGTGTGACTGTTTTCTAATAGTGAAAAAAAGTTGCCTTTAGTCTTTCGGATTAAGCCTGTAAAAGTTAATTTCTGTCAAAACAATTTTTAAGGTGCCGCAAGGGGTTAGATTTTTTCTTTTTCATTTTTAAACATATATTTTAAATTTTATATCTATAAACTGTTTTTATAGGTTTAAAGTAAAAAATGATCCTTCACATTTCCTTTTATAACGGAATTCATGTATGGAGATAGTTGAAATTTTTTAGTTTTTACATTTTTAAAAAAATTTCACCTTTTTTAATAGGTGTATAGTAACAAAACTTCATCGTATCATAAAGTGTCAGTGCAATTTGAAGTGAACTTGGGTGAAGTGATATATCATTGCTAGGAGCAAACCAACCGCATTAACATATTCGTTGCGGATTCGTAGGAAGGTACTTCAATATATGTAGACAACACATGTTTTTTCAACCCAGTTACTGTAACATTGAATTTGCTGTTTAGATGTTATTCAGTTATTAAATTGAAAATGGCTAAGTATCACCTGCGCTGAAACTTTGTCGTAAGTATCTATAGCAATACGTGCAGTTTCGCTACGCGCAGGGCGGATTTTAACAAACGAAACATGAAACAAATGACGGTGTCAAAAGGCATCATCCGCAGCGAATGTGTTAAAAGTGTAGGCATTGTAAGCAAGCATGTCAATTGGTGCGGTCGTGCACCCATAATAGCATAAATTGTACGTTTGATAGGTGTGAAATATCTGTTGTGTATCGCGAGTTGTGTGCTATAGAAAAATAATAAATTTCTATTTCCGCGATATTGTTGGCGAGTGTAAAAGAAAATGGCAACACTAAAAAAAAGTACAAACTAGACAAGCAGCTGAGTGTCCTATATTTGGCTATCCAATGGACTTAAATTTCAACGTTCTCCCCAGTTATGAAGATATTATGAAGTGTTACCTATACATACGGCAGGAATTAAGAGCACTGAGCGTAAAGGAACCAACGTTAGGTGAACTTACTGACAAATTAGTTCCAAAAGTTCAACGAATATGGGCAAGAGCTTCTATTCCCGTTGTCTCTCAAACTCGAATTTCACAGATGATAAAGTCATATCATGAAAAATATAGAAATCTTCTAAAATCAAAGGGCAGAAAAGGAACTCAGAAGTATGACTCAAATTTAAACACCTTTAGAATAAATTCAAAGCAACTTTTTGATATAGCAGCCTGTAAATGTTCTGATTTTGCGAGATGTGAATGTGAAAAAATTAAGAAAGTCCCTATTATTGAAAAAGCGTTTTTGGAAGACCAAAGATCACAGAGGCAGATGGTCATAGGTGGTGTTGACAAAGCCACTACTAAAAAAAATTGCACACAAGGAGATAAGGAAGCAAGAACAACATTGTAGAATTTTAAAGTATAGAGAAGAGACATCGGATAATATACGAATGAAACTGGAAAGTTTGAGAAGTGCAAAAGAAACCAACGAATTTGATTTAGACTCCAAGGAAGAATCCAAGGAAGAAGTTTCACCAGTACGTCTACCATCCTCGTCAGCGGTTGAGAATTCACATTTGGAACCATCAACCTTGCAGATGCAGATGCGTGTTAAATTGCCGTCGCTAGCATCTATCTGTGATAGAACTGCGGTTTCGGACATAACAGCGGCAGCCATTGCCAGTGCGGTACTTAAAGATATTGGATTTATTACACCATTAGACAACAGCAAAGTAATTGATAGGATGAAAGTAAGAAGAGAACGAAAAAGGAATCGAGAAAGGCTTACTGTGAAATCGCGTCATGAAACAGATGAGTTACAGAATGTTAGAATTAAAGGCTTGTACTTTGACGGAAGAAAAGATCATACTATTGTACAGGGGAAAAAAGGAACCAAATATTATCGTAGAACCATCTCAGAAGAACATATCTCTCTTGTAGAAGAACCTGAATCAAAATATTTAGGTCATGTTACTCCGGAATCAAGCACTGCACTTAACATTAAAACCAGTATTATGTCTTTCTTGCAGGAAAAGCAAATAAATATTACAAATATCACAACAGTGGGATGCGATGGTGCTGCTACAAATACAGGGAGTACTAATGGAATTATTTCCCTGCTTGAAAAAGGAATGGGAAGACCCCTGCAATGGATAGTTTGCCTCTTTCATGGAAACGAGCTCCCTTTCCGTCACCTCTGCAGATTCTTAAGCGGCAAAACTACAGGGCCAGCGAGATATGCAGGAGATATAGGCGACAAAATTGGTAATTGCGAAGAACTTCCGCTTGTTAACTTCAAACCAATCCAAGGATATCTGCCGAAGATACTAATAGTATTAAAAGATTTGAGCACTGATCAAAAGTATCTTTTGGAAATATGCCAGACAATTTCTAGTGGCATATGTTCTCCTGATCTAGCAAAAAGGAACCCAGGTAAACTTTGTCATTCACGATGGCTCACAACTGCAAACCGCATTCTCCGTCTGTACATTAGTACTGAATATCCTTCAGAAGAACTCTACATCTTGACTGAGTATGTAATGAAAGTTTACGCTCCCGTCTGGTTTAATATTAAGCTCAAACCGTCTTGCGTTCATGGTTCTCAGCATCTATGGACACTGATCAAATTGTCACGATACCTTCCACGGCATCTCTTGGATATTATTGACCCAGTGATCCAGAGGAATGGCTATTTCGCTGCTCCTGAAAATCTTCTTTTAGGACTGCTTACAGATAAACGCAAAAATATTCGAGAATTGGCACTTCGACGAATCTTGAAGGCAAGAACCATTCACAATGAAGGCATTAGGAAGTTTAAAATTCCTGGAATCAACTTCGACGCCAATGACTACGTCGACCTAATTTCATGGCATAATTGTGAAATCACTGAGCCTCCGATGATACAACAATTTGAAGAAGATGAACTACGACATCTGGTAGAAATAACTTCAGAAAACTGTACGGAAAAATATCTGCCAATCAAGTTTTCACAGTTTCCTTGTCATACACAAGCGGTAGAGAGGATGGTGAAACTCGTAACTGAAGCTTCATCTGTTGTCTGTGGAGAAACTACAAAGGATGGATTCATAATGGCTAAGATCGAATCTCAAAAATTGATGTCTTCTTTTGAAACGAAGAAACAGTTTCGATTAAAGACATTTCAATAAAAATTTTCACGTTTAATGATCTAATTACATCTAAAATTTTCATTTAAATCAATTTTTTCATTATTATTTTGTGAATGAGAAAATAAAGAAATCTTCTGAAATGATAGTTTTTATTAGCTACTGCCAATCCCTCTCATTTAAGATTATCGTTAAATAGTATTAAGAAAAATTATCTGGTGGAAACAAATGGCAAATTACTGTAAATTACTGAAAAAATCACGAAAGCCGCACACAATCAGTAAATATTAACTTTTGAAAGGCTTGCGGCACCTCAAAAAAATTGTTGATCACGTTCAAACTTTGACAGCTTAAATACCATTATAAAAGGCAACTTTTGCCCACTATTAGAAGTCATGAATAATAAAAAAATATTTTGCCCCTATATTTCGTTCCACCCTACTCACGATCTACTGAGGTCCGCGCGCTACCACGAACTCGTTAAATCTTCGTCGATACCGACCATCGTACATGGTACGGTAACTTATCGATGACCACGAAATCGTAGCGTCGTCTCCAACATCTCACGCACAGGTCGTTGAACGCCTCGAACGTCATGCCCCTGTTCACGTGATCGTTGTACGCGCGACGCAAATTCGTTCCGTCCTGTTTGAACAGCACGATAAAATTCACGTTGTCTCTGATCAAGTGTTTCGGTATTCGCGCGTACGATTGGCACAGGTAAAAGTAACCCACGTTCGCGTGCCTGCCCATGGAGAAGTATTCGCGAATCGCGGTCTGTTCGTCGCACGCCACGTCGTCGAACACGAAGATCGAATCGGGTCGCGCGTCTCTCGGTGGGACGATCTCGGCGGTGTCCGTGTGGGGAAGGCGGTGTCTCCTGCAGGCTGAGAAGCACGTTCGTTTTTCCGCACCCGGACGGACCACAGATCACGGCTCGCACGCTGTTCGGCAACAATGAACCGTGCCTGCGCGAACGACTCTCGTCCCACACCGAATCCTCCACCGTCCTGTTCGCGGTAACGCGAATAGCGGTTCGGTTGTTTCATGAATCGCATGCTCTCCCGCCCCCTCTTTCTCTTCCGCCGAAACCGTAACACCAATGCTATTAATACCCGCGACACCTGTCGAGCGAATCAGACTCGTAGCGCTCCTTGAACCGATCGCTATCGAAGAACCGTCGACTTACGACTGCCCTTGCATCCCCGTGTATCTGCATTTTCACGTGTATGGTTGCGGTAACGCGTAGACCAACAACGAAGAAGAAGTCAACGAAAACAGGATCGGGACTCGTGAACGGTATCATAAACCGTTTACCGATAGAGCTATACATTCCGGGATATCAGTTCTGCAGACCGGGGACGCGTTTGCTGAAGCGATTGGCTCGCTGCGACAAAGGTATAAATCCGCTGGACGCCACGTGTCGGGAGCACGATATCACGTACTCTCGTCGAAAGGATTTGGAGGGACGACACGAGGCGGATCGCGCGTTAGCCGAACGAGCGCGAGAACGAGTGTTCGCGAATGACGCAACTTTCGGTGAAAAAGCAGTGGCGACTGGAGTGTAGGCCGCGATGAAAGCTAAGACTAAACTCGGCATGGATGTGAGAAGAAGAAGAACTACGAGAAGGAAACGCAAGTCCAGAGGACTACGACGGTCGCGACAGCACCGTATCCTACCGGTAGCGAAACGCGGAGGTTTTCTTCCGCTTCTTCTGCCCGCTCTGTCGGCTATCGGGGCATTAGCCGGTGGAGCGCTGGGTATCGCCAAACGACGCGAAGGCTGCGCGAAAACAGCTGGAAGAAACAGTGCGTCATAATCGGGCGATGAAAGGGCGAGGAATGTATCTGGCACCGTACAAGCGCGGCGCTGGCATGAACCTGAGACGACGGTCGAGGAAAAAAAACACCAGTCGACCGGCCTTGCAGCGATAACGCGACATCAGCTACAGCGACAACAACCTATGACGTTGATGAACGCCGGTTGGGACCATACCATCGCACACGATCGAGACATTTTTAATAGCGCCTCGTTCAATTTCTGCGTATCCATGAACACGTTACTGGGATTCTGGGAAGATTACAGGCGCATCGTGATGAACGCGCGACACGAGTTGATCCTGATTCGCGTGCGACTTGATACGAACGCGATGTACGCCGTCTCCCTAAACCCTGCGATAATACCGAAACTGGAAATACGCAAGATACAATGGCGTATGCCGCACATCATGTTAGAAGACGCGCAAAAACTGTCGATGCTACGTCTCTTGCAAAGTGATCGACCGATCGTGATGAGTTTCCAATCATGGTAACTGCACGAGTATCCGTTGCTGCAAACGACTACGAAACACACGTGGACCATGAAAGCCTCGTCGCAGATCGAGAAACCGCGATACGTGTTCCTCGGTATACAAACCGATCGACAGTATAATCTCGCGAAAAGCGCGAGCAGATTCGACACGTGCAAACTCGCGAACATACGCTTGTTTCTGAATTCCAAGACGTATCCGTACAACGATCTGAACCTGGATTTTGATAAATCGAAATATGCGCTCCTGTACGATATGTACGCGAAATTTACCCGTTCGTACTATGGTCACGGCGAACCGTTGCTGAACACGGCCGAATTCTTACGATACGCCCCTATCGGGATCATAGATTGTTCTCGACAAAACGAGTCGGTGAAGAGTGCAACGGTGGACGTGCGAATCGACTTCAAGTGTAGAGAGAACGTGCCCGCTAATACCACCGCATATTGCTTACTCATACACGATCGTATAGTCCAATACAGCCCTTTGACGAACATGGTGCGAAAAATCACGTGATTCCAACGACTACGACTATGACTACTATACCGGTGAGGATAATCGGAAAAAACGTCAGTCGCTCATCTGCAACCGCTGGTGACAGTTGTTGTTGTTGTTGTTGTTGTTGTTGTTGTTGTACTACATACTGCTGCCTAATAAGAATGTTATCCGTCTGGTCGACCTACAAGGCTTTAAGACTGAACGCAACACGTTCCTCGTTAAAGAAATTGCGATTCTCGCAAACAATCGCGACACGGAAACGACCATCTGCTATTGGATTTTTGAACCACCGTACTACTACGCTCGCCTGTCACCGTTCGAGAAGCTTCAAGCGACCTGGCTCACGGCGCATTATCACGGACTTCGCTGGTCCGACGGCTGGGTATCGTACCACAGGCTTCCAGAACTGCTCACCCGCGAGCTCGCACCCGTCGACGTGGTGTACATGAAGGGACTGGAGAAAAAGGCCTGGTTATCGCAACTGCTCCTACGACGAACAGACTCAAACATCGTAGATATCGTTGAGATGTACGAGAAGAAGAAGAAAAATGACAACGACTCCTACGACGACTCCGACTCCAACAACGAGAATGACACCACCGATGGCTCCGACGTTGACGATGAGTATTGTGGAATTTTGCCTGATACGGTCGTTCCTAACCTGAAAGTAATGCCTGCAACGAACACCGTACGATGCGCTTTCCACACCGGCGGCAGTTGTATGTGCGCGCTGGAAAACGTGCAGAAAATTTGGAAGTATATGCGTTCCAAAATTTAAGGTAAGTGGCGATTTCCTATATTCTATGTGAAAACAATCCTACAATCTGCTTAACCGTTTCTTTCTATTGTTGTTTCCAGATTCTACGGACCGCAAGCAGTATGGTTTTTGTCCTCCTCGTACATCATAGACGTTTTGATATTATTGTTCTACGGAGCGTATGCAGTTTTTTTCCTACTCGTACCTTCACATCGTATTGATATTACTATTCTTCATAACAGTATAACATATAAAAAATGATTTATATGAATACAACAATAAAAAAAAACTATTGTTCATATGATTACATATTTTACCATTCATCTCCACATCCTACAACATCGATTTCTCACATTTTTTTTTCTTCTGACAATATATAGTTTTAAGGTAATACATGCGTAAAGAAATCGCAAACACTTTGTATATGTCTACAACACTTTTTTTTATTTTCGTCATAACATTTTTTTCTGTTTCTTTTCATTTTTTCGTACTGTGTACAACTTCATTATCCCCTACCACCAACACACTATACTTTTGCACATGTGTGAGTGCAAACCACTATAGAAGAGGTACCGATCGGTCTTGCAGACCACATTACATCGCGTACGTTCGTGCCTGCACTGTTAGTATCCGCAACCGTTCAGTAGACTCAGCTGTAATGCGTATTCAAAATGTTTAACCGACATTGCAACGCTGCTTCCCACATAGGCGAGAACCATCTCAACCACTACAACGATACGGATTTTTCTACTAAACAGCACCGTTCGAATATAAGGTACGTAGTACACTTTTGCATACTTTTTCATTTCCATGAAACCGTTCGAATCATCACCTCTGCGCGTGTGTTCCTTACAGCGATAAATCCACAACATCGCCCAAGAAAGCCGTCTTACAAATCATGGGACGTGATTACCCATTGACCTTGACTACCTATAAACGCATCGCAATTGGAATTCGTATCAGTCGGGATTCGTGCAGCGTTGAAATCGCCATAGTCGACAACAAATCCAACGAACTGTGTTTCTCTATGTCTACGTGGAAACTTTTGCTGCAGCAAGAACCGGAGATACTTCAACGTTTCCGAAACGACACAACTCCGTCGCATCAAGACCCTATCATCGTTGATCAGTTACGGATCGACTTCACGCGAATTAACAATTACCGAATTGTCAAAATATCGGATAGTAGTTCCACCATATACATGACCGAAGCTACGATACGCCGACTGTTCAAATACGATCGCTACATCAATCATATGTTCGCGGACTATGAAAAACTCATTTCGAACCGCATTCTTTGTTGGATTGTGAATTATTAGCGTTAGGCTTGGATTCGATGATAGACGATGCTCGCAACGTACCATACTGAGTGTATATATACTTTCCTAATAAATATAATACTTTTTCATACGAATACCTGTATTGTCTGATACCTTACACGATCCTTTCCTTTCCGCACAGACTATCACTTCTCCCAAAAACTATGTAATGTTCTTTCGATCTTCATTTCTTACACTAGGTATGTACGATCTCGAAACATCTATACCTCTTATTACCCATTTCGAATACTATCACATCTCTCGCACCGAATATGTTCTTGATACTCATCTCTATCCCAATGGACTGCCGACAACAGTATTCGATTACATCGCTTTATTCTTGTACGCATCATATTCTGCTGCTACGTGATCGCTTTTAAGCATATGCGTATTCTTCTCGAAAGTTCACCTGCACTCATTATCGCGAACAGAAGCGCACCGATGCTGCTGCGTAGTATTTTCGGAAGTGTACTTTCCATCGTTACAGATATATGTTTTTGGTGATCACACGATGCCATGTAGGTTTCGAATTGCATCTTCTACGCGTCGTACCGCCATATGTTTTTTCTGACCTCCGACCGCGAGAGGAATAGCGACAGAGAGATATACGACAATATCATACCTCTCTCTCTCGTGCTCCTTGTTCGAAGAACGTCGCTGCTGTCCGCTTTGAAGTTTCGCGGTTCCGAGATAACGCACACCGATGCTGCTGCGCATTATTCTCGGATTACGCGATACGAAAATGAAGGTTTCGACTTGCATCTTCTCCGCGTCGTACCTCATTATTCTCGGAAGTTGACCTTCGATCGTTATGTGTTTTTGGTACGGTGTTCGCGCCGTAACAAAATGCAGGTTTCCACTTGAATCTTCTATGCATTGTACCGCATTATTCTCGGAAGTTGACCTTCGATGTCCGTATGTTTTGCCTATGGCCCTAGAGGGGAACAGAAAGAAGGAGAGCGGTGTAAATTTCGTACCTCTCGCTTTCTCTCTCTCTCTCGTACACCTGGTTCGAACGTCGCGCCATAAGAACATGCAGGTTTCGACTTGCATCTTCTACGCGTCGTACCTCATGTTGCACAAAATGTCGAAAGTTGACCGTCGATGTCCGTATGTTTTGTCTACGGACCGAGAGAATGATAGATGTAAATCGTGCGTCTCTCTCTAGTCCGCTTCGAACACCGCCGCCGCTACCGCGCGCGTGATCTAGCCTTCGGGCGACGATAATTAGAAGCGTGCCGGTCCGCTTTGAAGTTTCGCGGTCCGAAGATAGAGCGTACAAATATATGTTTTTGGTGATCACGCGATGCCATGTAGGTTTCGAATTGCATTTTCTACGCGTCGTACCGCCGTATGTTTTTCTGACCTCCGACCGAGAGAGGAATAGCGACAGAGAGATATACGAAAATATCGTACCTCACTCTCGCGCTCCTTGTTCGAAAGTCGCGCCATAAGAACATGCAGGTTTCGACTTGCATCATTTACGCGTCATACCTCATGTTGCACAGGATGTCGAATGTTGACCTTCGATGTCGGTATGATTTGACTACGGACCGAGAGGATTAGTCATCGGCAATGCCCCCCCCCCCCCCCGTGTGTGTGTGTGTGTGTGTGCGTCCGCGCGCGCGCGTGTGCGTGTGTTCCCTCTCCACCTGCTCCATTGGTCGCCTTCCCCCTCCACTGACTCGTCCACACCTCCACGGGTCGCGTTCCCCCACCCGCCTCCCCCTCGCCAACGGTGGCGTTCCCCTCGCCCCGCTTCATCCCTTGGATTAGAAGAACGCCCCTAGGATACCTACTATCTGATACTTGCACTAGTTTTTGCTTATTACACGTAAAAGTTAAAATTGGGTTAGTTTCTTAAATTGAACCAAATAATAGTTTTTTCTTAAAGGGCCATTCCACTGTGACGGTTTGAAAAGAAGTTGATTTTGTCTTTTTCAATTTTTCGATAGTACATATGGGGAGTGATTTTTCAAAAAGGCGTATTTCCATTTCTGACCATGAAGCAAATTTTGATGGCATCGTCTTAATAATCTTAAATTACATCCTCTAGTGACACAAAACATTACAAAATAGGTTTATTCCTGTTTGAACAATTGAAGTGAAAATACATATTTCATACAAAGTCTTATTTCCAAGTTTTTCTAATGACATAGCGAAATAATTATTAGTCTGAAACAAAACAGACATATTTCCTATACTCATCTAGGAAATTGTAATGAATTTGAAACAAAAGGAACTTAGACTTACCCAAAGATATACTAAATGTACCCACTCTCATGGTATCTTTAGACTTATACGTGGCAAAACCTTTGTTTTAACCATACACATATTTACTCCACTTATCAAGCGTTTGAAATCTTTCAACTGTAGTTGTTTCTACGTTTTTACAAAGTCAGGCACAGTAATATGTACATTACAAAAGTGCTTATTTCCAAATGTGTTCATAACAAACGGGTTTATTTTCAAATGATTTCATACAAAACGACTTATTTCTTATAGTTTCCACCAAAAGGTCTTATTTCCAAACGTTTTGCTTAAACAACTATTAAAACAATGTCGCTAAATTTAAAACATTACCGGTATCAGATGGAAGAATAAAATGTACATTAGGGTGCATCTTATTTTTCGACCATCAATTTTTTTGGTCTCAGAGAATGTGACACTTGTTACGAAAATAATCTGGAAAATATTTCAGGCCGATTGGACCACGGAAAAACGAAGCGCACCAAATTTGAAAATTTTGAATTTTTAAAACTTGATATAACTGTACATTATGATATACGGTTGAATTTGTATTTTTTTCTGTTTAAGAATACATATACAGCATATACGATTGTTAAAAAAAAAATATCCGTGACCTTAAAAACTCGAAAAACCTTGGAAAAAATTTCCTGCCATTATATTCGCCTCTTTATATACAACTTTTGTCGGAAGAGTTTTTTCATATATCCATAAACGACGAAGATATTAAACATTTTCACAAGGGTTAGAACGGTTCCGAAAATAACTGTTTCAAACTGCTATATATCGGTTCTGACTGACAAAGGGACCCTGTAGCTGTGCCCCCGGGGATTTTAATGAAATTTTAGGGGATGAATCTGGAGGTCATCTGGATAACCTTCTGCAAAATATTTTATGCCAATGAGTATTTTTTATAAACAATCGATATGTGCCCCTTAAAAGGAGTTCACTTTAAACATATTTTAAGAAAGGGAGTTAATTGAGCGCGTATAGCGCTTACTTCCCAACCAAGCGGTGCGATCCTGATTTATTTTATCCCTTTCTTTTAACTCTTACTTTGAATAATTAAATTTCATACTGCTTTATTTCATAAATATAGTAATTTTTTAACACCACTGTTTATACAGATGCGAATGCTTCGTTGTACAGAAGAAAAACAGTTCTAAGACTGTCATCAAAGTATTACGTCCGAGATCTGCTCATGAACTCGTCGGTAGGAGCTAGGGCAAGAAGAGTACTGGCAAGATAGGGTAATAAGAGGGAAGGACGAGGAGCAATGGGCCCGCCTAAGATGTGAAAACGTGGGGAATTATTATAAGCATAGGGGCAAAAACTATGAGAAGTATAACATTTGTGGAGAGAAGGAGGACCTCGAAGGGCATGGAAAAGTAGAGGGGAAGCAGCGGGAATGGCTCGATGGGCTAGGAGTTGGCGAGGAGCGAGATGAGGTGATAGATTAAATGCTGCAGGAAGAATTCAACGCCAGGGCATGCGAGTCTGCTAGATTGGACATCGCTTTTTCAAGGCGCTCACATCAGTGCGATATATAGTTTAAAAAACTGTTAAAAATTTGAAACAAATTTTTTTGATACTGTGATAAGTGTATTAATAAGTAGACAAAGCATTATTTACGTTAGACATTCCGTTTACTACAAAAATAAATGGTAAAAAATGACAATTTTCAGGACTTCAGTGAAGTGACCCCTTAAGGATAAAATATGATCACAGTGTGAATTCTTTAAGTGATGCAGAGGATGAAGAATGCCTTCGTGTTGTTTGTTTGTTTGCCTGCATTTTCGGAATTAGTTATGGCCCATAACTTATGGGAAAAGAGTGGATTCAGTGCCTCTGTTGCAAGAGATACATAGGTCCATATAAATTCCGCAAACAAAGGTAATTAGGTACGTGGGACTACATCTAGACTCAAAATTAACATGGAAACAACATATCACTGCAAAAATTGAACAAATTCGATTAAAAAAGAGAGAAATGTCATGGGTAACCGATAAAAAATCCAAACTCAGCATGGAAAATAAACTGCAATCTACAAATCGATAACAAAGCCCATATGGACATATAGAATACCACTATGGAGTATAGCAGCGAAAAGTCACATAGCCAAACAAATAAGGAAGGACCTAAACATCCCTACGATACATGAATAACTAAAACAGCTAACAACTACAAAAGAAGAATCGAAGAACACACAAATCCGCTAGCCAAAAATAAATACCACCAACACATCCCGCGAAGGCTCAAAAGAACACACCCTGAAGACCTAACAACCCAAGCAACGAGAAATAACTCAGATCGATAGATCTTTTTGATAAAGATAACATATAATAGATAAATATAACAATTTACCTAATGTCTACACTGACAAATTGTAAGGAATATGTGAGATATAATAAAAACATACGTAAAAAAATAGGGTAATACCGATTAATGCACATGCATAAATTGCCAGTCTCACAACGACAGATTATTTCATCCAATTGATATTTATTTTTTTCTGTATGCTGTAAGTAAAATGGTTCGCACAATCAGAGTTATATTTTTTTATAGGGTGCAAGTGTATTTTTAAATAAAAGTTCTACCTAAAATAATGAAAAATATGCACGATCAATTTAGGATACCTGTGGTCCAAAATAGGAAACCTGTTTTCTAGATTGGACTATTCACGATAGTTTGAAAATATTTTTTTGTTATTACAAATAAGCTACGTAGCTTATTAGCTACGTAGCGTTTCAGTCTGTTATATTACATTTATGTATCAATTGTAAACCTGAAATTGTTCTCGGATTTTTCTGCTCAAAACTATGAACACGTTTCCGATTTATGAAGGTACTTTCTTAACCTTTAGAGGCCGGGATTTTTTCACTAAAATTGCAAATTTTATTTACTTAAAATTTATGCATATATACCACCAACATATTCGGCAAAGTATCCAAATTTTGGGTCGCATTGAAATCATCGACACATATTTCACCGACACTGTTTTCAGCGACAACAATTCTTCGACACCAGATTTAACCGACAACAGTTTTTATCGACAACAGCTTTACCCGACGACAATATTAACCGATAATGACATTGACCGACATCAAAACATTTGCCGAATGCGAACGCCTACAAGTCTTGACTCAGTCTGCGTATTGCTTTGGCTTGTGCTGTATCGGAGAACTATATTGACGAGTTAAAATAATTAATCTTACTAAGATTGTGTGATAGTTCTACAAAAAATGTCTCCACCATCTTTAGAGACTAGTGATTCCGTTATTGCAGGAGTTATATTATCAACAAAAAATAAAGTAAAAATTTGCATTGACGGTTACATATATAATAAAAATAAAAATAGAAATGACTTATACTATTGGGTATGTGAAAAAAGTGGAAAAAAGGGTAACAGTTGTGAGTGTGCAGCTACAGCCAATACGCTGTACACAAATAATAAACATATAGTTCGAAAGCATGATCCACTGAAGCACAATCATGCACCTGAGGCTTCAAATTCTGAGGTATTAAAAATATGTAATAAAATTAAAGAGTTGGCAGTAAACAGTAACGAAAAGCCCGGTATTATTATTAGAGATGTAAATGCAGAGGTGAAGAAATGTATCCGGACATATCTTCCAAAGAATAAAAATTTAGCCGAACAAATACGATATGCACGAAGGAAAAATAAAGCTAAAGAACCTCAAAATATATCAGAGCTATATTTACTTCAGGAATTAATCAAGACATTGGACGGAGAACAATTTGGAAGAATTATAAAAGAAGGAACACAGTGTATTATATTATTCACAACATATGAAAATTTAAAAATTTTAGTCAAAAGTAATTGCTGGTTAATGGACGGAACATTTAAAGCACTTCCTACTTTTATGAAACAATTGTACACAATTCATGCTAATGTAAAAGATGACGACAGTGATGATAATAATAATACTGTCATTCCATTAGTGTATGCACTTTTGTCTTCAAAGCGACAAAATATCTATATACTCCTCCTACAGAATTTAGTTTCTATAGCTGAAGAATTAGGCATTTCCCTAAATCCTGAATTTATTTTAATTGATTTTGAGATTGCTGCAATGAACGCAATTAAAGCAGTATTTCCCAATACGAAACTGAAAGGCTGCTTTTTTCATCTTTGCCAATCTATATATCGCAAAATACAGAAAAATGGCTTAACACGAAGATATGGAACGGATGAAACACGGAAAGAGAGAGAGAGAGAGAGAGAGAGAGAGAGAGAGAGGGGGGGGAGGGAGGGAGGGAGAGAGGGAGAGAGAGAGAGAGAGAGAGAGAGAGAGAGAGAGAGAGAGAGAGAGAGAGAGAGAGAGAGAGAGTAAGCCATTCCAAATTTAACGCTCCTCTAATACCGAGTCGGCGAGTGATTTAAAGTATCTATGATATTGTACGGAAGCAGCATCCAATCACTTCGTGGGTTACGGTATTTCCCACGATCAATTATTGTCCATCAATTATTGTCCATCAATTATTGTCCGTCGTCTTACGTCCACATTAAAATTTAATTGTAACCACCGAAACTGAAACGAACCCTTTATAACCGATTGTAAAATTCTATACACCCAATTTGAGCTTTTATATTGTTTATCATAACGCAAATCCATGTAAATTCCCCCACTTTTGTACCACCTTTTGATTTCCTTTTGCTTATTTTTGTAATACATGGTAAATTTTATATAAATCAGTCTCACATTGTTTCGAACCAGCTCACCAAAGTACCACATTGGGCAACCTGTATGGGTTGTAAACAAAAGCAGTACCCAAAACAATCCTGATTTTTTCTTAATAACTGTGGTTATAGTAAAATTACACAATCCCTTTTAAATTCGTTAAGCGTCGCGTGAGAAAATTAGACTCAACCGCTCGGTCGCTTAAAAATTAACGCCCTCACGTAACACCGATATAGTGATTGCAGCGTCGCTGTCGGTATCGCAGTGAGAACGCAGTGCTAACAATCGCTTTTGAAATTGTCAAACTATTTGAAGAAATAGGGGCATATTTTTTTTATATTTGGAAACAAGCGACCTTCTAGCAGAAATTTGCAAAATAAAACGTTGGTCATAATTTTCAAATACAAAATTAATTTTTCAATCTAAAAAATATTACTAGAATAGGCCGCACCTTCTAGATTAAAATAAAAATGACTTAATTCAATACGATAAAGAGTTTCCGAGATGAAAATTCATAAGCACAGCTTGGTTTCATAAAGATTAAACAAATTCAAAACCAGCAAAGTGTTGACTGAAACCCTCTCCTAATATTTTAGTTTGAACAAAATCCCCGGCATCAAGTGCAAAAAGTGATCGATTTGGCGTGGGATGACCCTAAATAGAATAAGAATCCTATGAGCCTGTATTCCTCCTCTTGTCCGCCATTTATTCTGCATGCCGCGTGCCGCCCGCAATCGCCATAAGATTCAACATTTGTCAAATTTCTATGGGAAGAACGTTGGCCTCGCCCTCTCGGACAGGATAGCGATATACACCCCACAAAGAAGTCGAAAGTCATTGGCCAAGCCGTAGGGAGCCGCGTTGGGCAAGCACCAATTCACGAGCCTGGCGTAGCGGCAACATATCAAGTTCTGGCCCCGGTCCCAAGGCGCCTTCTTTAGTAAATCAGACTATAGTGAGTTGCACAACTGCAACTCGCATACTGAAGAGTAAAATCAGAAAATACAAAAAAATCCAAAATAACACAACCCCCCCTCCCCCCAAAAAAAACAAAACAAAACACTACAAAACTTTATACGTTCACGTCGTTAGTTCTGGGTAACGCCAAAGGAATGATTTATATATGAATGTATCTATTGTTATTCATTTGGGTTTGTTTAGGTTGACAACACTGTTTCTGTGTAAAATTTCGATACTCTGACCTTAGAATCATGATTAGTGATATAAAAAATCTTTAGAAACATTAAAGTTCAAATTTTAAAATTTTCAATGGCCACTATAGTGGCCAGCGCGGGCCTCTAAAAGCTAAGGCGTCATATACGTTTCTCGGTACTAAAACGTGGTCAGTGTTTGGGAATGATTCAGGGAAAAACTACTAGTCCGATTAGTTTAAATGTTTCTGAGTTATATAGGTACTGTGTCCCGATGAAAAGAAGTCAGTTGAAATGTCACAGAGGCAAGAAAGGTTCTTCGCTTGCACGGGCTCCTGCCGCCCGTGTCCCGTTTGCTTACTTTGTATTCGTCGATGTTGTCGTGCTAGCCAATAGGGATATACTATTCGGACTCTTATTCGGACCCTAGAGTTTCTCAACCGTTTTCTTTTCATCGGAGCACAGTACATATGTATAGATTACACTAGTTTACAACCATTTTGCGCAGCATACGCCACTATTTTTTTGTTATGTATTCCGTGCACACAATTGTCACGAGGGCGGCCGGGGTTCAAGTCCCCCCCAAACAACTCCTACTCCCTTTTTCTTTTCCTTTTTTTTTTTAACAATTTTTAACATATTACTCTACGCATACTCTAAGTTTTAAGGTTACAAATACATTTATAACATAACATATTATTCTAATCATTTCTTTCGACCATTCTTCTGAGCAGGTATAAGACCACCCTTACGGTCAGAAGTAACGACATTCCACTTTACCTGCTCGACAATCGCAGGCGTCGAAAGTTTCGGAATGTATTATTTTTGCAATACAAGAATATGAAAACACCGGTGAAAGAGATGATTAGAATAATGTTATGTTATAAATGTATTTTTAACCTTAAAATTTGCGCAGAGCAATATGTAACGTACTATATAATACGTAATATCCACAAAATATATTTCCACAGGAAATATTGTAAAAAAAAAAGAAAAAAAGGAGTATGAGTTGCGGGGGGGGGGCTTGAAGCCCGACCGCCTTCGTAGTAATCTCATGTGCTACCGTTTTTTTTTTGTGTTTATTGATGGACATTATTCAATATATAATCTTTGGCATCAAAAACAGGAAAAACTGTCATGCAGTCGCGTCTATATGACTAAATTCCCTGATAGCTAAATCTGGGGAGCAGAATCTGACATCAGAACCGTAGTCGTCTGTGTCCGCATTTGGCTGCGTTCTGAGGTGCACAGCCTGATGTCAGTGCCTGATGTCAGATCGGCAGCAGATTCGCAGCAGATTCTGCCGTCTGCTACGGTTCTGACGTTAGACTCTGCGCTCTCATGCCAGAGCCAGACCCTGCTACCAATCTGATGTCAGACTGGAGACAGATAGTTATCAGGGCTAAAACTACTTGTACAGTGCATCTGCAGCATGTAATCACACCATCTTATATTCTTTGTAGAGCAAACATATTACGGCTAATTTGAGATCACAGTCAGAGGCTTCAGTGCGCCATGCATGTAAGTGGGAAAAATGTCCAGTGAAAAAACCACTTTATCTCTCGCATGTCTAGAGAAGAAACGAAGAGAAGAGATATGAATTAAGGAGAGCAAGAAGAAAAAATAAGCTTAAATCTAGATCTTATAACTATCGAAATATGTGCAGCTATTGACAATGGGGAGCCCAACGGGGTCTTCAGTCTACGGCAAGCTAGTTAGGTATCATCGCAGAGCGCTGTCGAGCAAGAAGCTTCGGTATGTGCGGACTGGTGTCGTTGACCCACCAGCATCTCGTGAACTTAAGTCTATGGAAATCGTAGAGATCCCTTTCAGGTAACTTCGTAGAGTACTTAAACTTACTGGTCTTGTGGATCGAATCATCCAGGGTGAGCGCAATACGTTTGTTTGTTTTATTTTGTCGCCAGTGGTAAATACAAAAAACATTGTATGCATCCTGCATGAGACCCTGACTGTCGCAAGATATGAACGTTTATGGAGATACGTAACCAGAGGCGATTTCTCTGGAAGCGGCCGCGTCATCCTGTGACGAAATGGCCCTCAGGAGCTCGTTGCTAATGCTCAGAAGTTTAGCAAAATATTCTCTCGTTATTTTTACTATCAAGTTGTCTATGCGTGGAATCTCTGCTTTGTCGTAGAGTACTTGATTTCCTATGTAGTGCTGCCAATCCGAGCTTTGTGATCTGTAAAAGCCCAAACAGGCACGTAGGCACTTACGCTCAAGGCAACATAACCGCTCTGCATTAGTGTGGTTGATGTTCCACCAAACTGGTGCTGCGTATGTTACCCCGGGTCTCCACCAAAGCGAACACGAACAAAAACATTTTCTCGCGAACATGTTAGCTAATGTTACGTTCGGAACGTAAAAATTTTTCTTTTTGATCGGAGTATGCATCAACAACGCCTAGCGTTATGGGAAACCCCTCGTTGATCATACTCCTGACCATTAATTAATAATATTTTTGATAGAACAAAAACCCCTTTTCTTGGAGCGTCGTCGCCTCGACGTATTGCCGTCCCGCGATAAAGATAAGGCGGTGCTGACGCAGCGGGGTTCTCACCGGAGAGTTGCGTTCGAAAGGACCAGTGGTTCTCCTGTTGTGCCGAATTCGTACTGTGTAAGCGGCAGGGGGATGTTTCAACAATGCCTCGCAGCATTGTGGGAGAACCCTCGTTGAGAACACCTCTGACCGTCGCGTTAAACATTGTAACATAATCAGTAACGGCTACAGCAGGAAAGCGTAGACTGGATCACTTCTTAGAAGAGTGACGGAATTGTATACTCTACATCCGGTGCAGGGAACCGCGCCTTCCCACGGTTTTGTCGCACGTTTCGGAGCATGTGTGAATTATTAATTAATTAGAAATTGTTTTTAAAATTTAAATACCTAACACAATTTCCGATAGTCCAATCGACTGTGGGATTCCCCTAGTCAGAAATTGTGTATATGAAATTATGATCATTGAGAGAGAGCCCTCAGCTGTGCGAGATTGTATGGTTTTCGAGATGTGGAGTGTCATGTTTTCCTGTGCATACGAATGTTCCGTAAAGATCGATCATATATTGAGTCGGGAATCTGATGGATGGACGTGAGCATACACCCACACACCGCCTCGTTAAGTAGAAAGGCCCATGGTAACGCGGCCGAGCGATAAAATGCAGCGTAAGCATTTTCGGTACGGACCCACTCTGGTCGCTGCCGAGAGCGTGAAGCTGCGACACTCTGTGACGGTAAATCGTGAGGTGCGTGTCATTGGGTCCGCGAAGTGTTTTAGAGATAGAGTTCTCCGGTCTACAGTGTAACCGCGTGGAAAGACTCAACTTTGCGAAACAATTCATTCTAATAACTTTGAAACATTAATTATATTAACTTTGCGAAACAATTCATTCTAATAACTTTGAAACTATTTATTCTAAACAAATATTCTATTAACTTCCGAATTAATTTATTCTGTTAACGATTTACTCTAAGTTTTCAACGGATTTGCTCAATTAAAATTATTATTATTCAGTTTCACTTCATGATTCAACTCACGTCAATTCAAAACGATAATCAAGTGTGTGCGTGTTCGCGTTTCATCCTCTTTTCTGATTCAGGTTTATCGGCGACTCAGAATTATACAAGCTCCAAGGTTTTATCAGCGACAAGAAACTATTTGACCCTCAAAAGGGAAATTAAAACATATTGTCATTTAGATTATTGTGACTGTCTGGTGAGTTGCACATCTTATCTCTTTCTGTACACGTTAATACATTGTTATAATCAATTCGTACCTAACGATAATTTCTGACAGTCAACGACTGTGGGATTCCCCTAGTCAGGAATTATACCGATTTATTCAGTTCTGTCAAATGTTTTACATCCATTAATTATTTAATCATTAAAACTTTATTTACCATCAAAATTCTACTCGTCAATTACCTATCTGATTCCATTGAAAAGACCCGTACGGGACTAGAGCACCAACGATCCCAAAATCTACCCCTTATCCTTCTGATAAGGTACATAGACATTAAAATTTAAAATAATTGACTGTTACGACTGCGGCGAGCTTCCTTGCTCTTCTCCAAAATAAACTCAGTAGCGCAAATTCTGATAGTCCAAAGACTGTGGGATACCCCTAATCTTAATTTGCGTATACTAATCGTGCCGCTCGAACACTAAAGGCCGCGGCACGTAACACTAACACGGCGTTCGGCTTGGTGTGGACGCCAAATAACAGTGTTAGCTAACAAATGACCCTCCTAATAGGCAATAAATCTTCCGGATGGTCACGGTAGATGTCGAGAGAGGGTGTTCGCGAACAAAGTTAGATGATCTACCAGGCACGAACATGTCTGACAAACATCGGCTGTTTTCTCGTTCTTGTCCCTTTTCAAAACCATGAAACTTGGGCCTTGCAAGCCCTTTCCATTGTGCGACTGCTCGTAAACAGGCGACCCTCTACGACCCACCGCCGCACAGTGGGAGAAAATGTCACAATCGGCGTCAAAAATCGATTCCCACGCCAAATCGAAATAAAAATCAATGAAACTTGGTATACTGGGGTATTAGGTATCGCTGATTACGAATCCGTTGCACGATTTCTGAAAAAGAAGATGGCGGATCTAATATGGCTGCCCAAACTCGGCCAAAACTAGTAAAATAGGGATCATACGAATGAAAAACGTTTTTTCTTGAAGTCCTAAAGCAATAACTTTATATTTTGTGAGTCTAGAAAGTTGCACTATACTGTATAGAATGCTATATTAAAGAATAGTTGTTAAAAATTGGTAGATAACAATAGAAAAACCAACATTATTTACTAATTTTATCATTTCCGCGGCAAATACTGCAAATACATGATTAATATAACCATTGAATATCTATCGGAGACGAAAATAAAGATTATTGATATAAAAAAATTATAGTAGAATTGTTTATTAATAATTTGTTTAAACAATTTTTAACAAAGTGACAGTGAATTGAATTTCATACAATCAAATTGATCATATTTTGTTGTAACATTACTATAAACAATTGATTGTTATTAAACAATTTGTTAACATAATAGATTTCAGTAATATTCAATAACGATAAGTGCAATTTGGAAGGTACATTGTTTTTATGACGTAGGTACCCACTACGTAAGGATTCTTGGAAATTTCATCCCCAAGGGGGTGAAAAGGGGTAAAATGTATTTTCTCGGACTCCTAAATATCTCTTAGGCCCGATTAGATATCAACTTAGTTTTTAGTTACAAAGGTTACCCCCACAAATGCCTATCAACAAATTTCAGGATATTGCCCTAATCAACCCCTAAGGTGAAGAAAAGGGGTATAATTTGTTTTCACAGATCCCTCAAAAGCTCTTCGGTCCGATTCCATATCGATACCTGGTTTAAGCCTAGTAACACAAATGCCTAAAAACCAATTTCAAAATTTTACCCTAATCAACCCTTAAAGGGTTAACTCTGGATCTGGTGTACTAAGTGTACATTGAATTGGAGCGTCTTAGGTTTTGAATAGTAGGTGTGAACGAACATATTACATATATAAATGTTCGTTATACAGAGGTTACCGAAATTACATAAAAATTGCTACCGTAGCGAAGCACGCGTATTTTGCTAGACATAAATAAATAACCCTAAACCCAGTATTTGAACGTTTCAAACTTTTTCTTACATTTTTTAGTTTTTCAGTTTTATAATTTTTTCCGTGTTTTTCTTAATTTTTTGTTTACTTGAAGAGTATTGAATAAAATAATATTTATATTGACTCATGGTCTTTTATAACTAAAATTCATCGGCTGACTCGTCCATTACCCTATTTTCATCAACCGACTCCTGTTCATTATCATTTGTAGAAATTAATAAGTTTTTAGCTTGGTCACACAAGCCTTTAATTTTTTTTTGTTTTTGCACTCTCAAAGCACTTATAATTGGGTCTGATGAAACCAGCATAAAGTGAATTATGTCTTCATTACAAATAAAACGTGAAAACAGTCTACTAAAATATAATCTAGCCTGCTTAAAAATTTTATTATTCGCTTCTTGAGCTTCCTCGGACAACCAACCAATGGGTAACCCAAAAACTTTCATTATGAGTAGGTAAGTAATGAGAGTTCTGGACCAAGTGTGGGCGAGGGGGTGAGGCGGGGCGGGGGGTATCGGCCGCTGGCGAGGTGGGGAGGGGGGTACCGCGCTCTTGGACGAGATGGGTGCGGGGGTGAGGTGGGGAGGGGGTACCGCGTTCGTTGGTGAGGGGGATGACGTCACAGGGGAAGGGGGATTTCAAAATTTTCAAAATGGCGTCGCGCGCGCAGGTCGAGTTCGTCGGCGAGGGGGCTGACGTCACAGGGGAAGGGGGATTTCAAAATTTTCAAAATGGCGTTCACCGCGTTCGTGGGTGAGGGGGATCACGTCACAGGGGAAGAGGGATTTCAAAATTTTCAAAATGGCGTCCGCCGCCGCGCAATCTCCGTACACGTGCGGGGATCGGTGCGCAGGCGCGAAAGATAAGGCGCGAAAGGATGTAACGCGGATGCTGTAATTCGACACCGATAACTATTAGAGATTAATTAACCTAAATAGCCCAACCGTCTCACGAAAGAATGCAACGTCGCCCTCGTATAAACATCCGCCGACGATTCGACACCCTCAGAGCGATAATTATTCGGACATCGCCCAACGTATTTTGAATGAAATAACTATTCGAGATCAATTCATAATACGGCAAGAAGTCTTCCGAAAGATAAGGAATCATGACACGCGACAGGATGTAACGCGTCGAGGCGCGTACGTGCGTGCTCCGCAGATGCTGTAATTCGACACCCTCTGACACAGCGCGAAGCGATAACTATGCGAGATTTATTAATCTAAACAGTACAGCTGCCCCATGATCATCATGTAAGAATGGGGCATTGCGTTCGCGCAAACATCCGCCTACGAAAACATAGAGCGATAATTATTCGAGTTTCGTTTCGAATATTTCAAAGATTGGGACCGCCGTGACGGATGCGAATGCCCTTATCGCGAACGGGGGAATCCGATACACGCGGTAACGCAACGAGTTAGTGCGACTTTACGTTACTCGATTGAGGTGCATGAGAGAAAAAGCGATATAGAGAATTCGATGATCATCGCCATCAATGCTGCAATATATATATATATTCATACATTGACGTGCACGCGTACGTGAATCTGTATAAAAGCAACGTTTAAATGAATCGTTACAGGTATTAACGTGAAAATCATCCATTTATTAAAACATATACGCGTACTATAGTGGTACATGATTTACATCGCGCAACATGGATTGCATTCCTAACGCTAACAATTCGCAATCAATCAAAGAATGTTGTTCAAAGTGATCGCTTTCGGAAATTAATTTTACATAATCTGTTGGTGCGGTAGCGCTACGTAGAACGTTTACGAACGTGGTATATTTACTAGCTACAGCGTATATATTTTCGGTCAACCAAGTGAACATATGATCGATGCAATGTTCATACGCGAACAGTTTTCGCATCGTGACTTCCGTCATGTATAAGGTAACGCGATTATCGGTGATTTTGACGAGTTGATCATTGTGCATGCGCGTGAATTCGATTCGCAAATGATCAATTTCGATGTGGGTCTGGGGTGTTGTTACGTTGTCGCGTAATTTTTTAAGAATGTCAGTCATATTTTGCAGTAGGAGCTTCCACGTAGACATTGAGAAGCTCAACTCGCCACCTTTATTGTCGACTATGGTGATCTCGATGCGACACGAATCCATGCCAATGCGAATTCCTATCGTGAGCCGTTTATACGCTGTTGAGGTCAGAACGTGTGGAACTCTTTTCGCGTACAGACATTGGGCGAGTACAGTGATTTGTATTTGAAAACAGATGTGCTGTTACTCGCCGACGTATTCGAAAGTTTCCGCACCGACTGTATCGCGAGTTACGATCTGGATCCCGCGCATTATTGCACGCTACCAAGTTTCACGTGGGACGCGATGCTCAAGTACACCAGCGTATGATTAGAGCTTCTGACGGACGTGGACATGTTACTGTTCGTGGAGCGTGGCATACGCGGCGGTCTGAGTCAGTGCTCGCACGGGTACGCGCGAGCCAACAACAAGCACCTGCCTGCAGGGATGTACGACGAGTCGAAGGCATCGACGTACCTAATGTACTTCGACGTCAACAACTTGTACGGCTGGGCGATGTCGCGGGCTATGCCGAAAGGAGGGTTTCGATGGCTGGACGATGCGACAGTGGCCGCGCTCGACGTATCATCCCTACCCGACGGCGAGGACTACGAGGAATCTGAGGGATACCTGCTGGAGGTAGACATCGAATATCCCAAGGAGATCCACGACGCCCACGCCGACCTTCCATTCTGCCCGGTGCGCGAGCACGCGCCAGGAGGAAAACAGACTAAGCTGCTTGCCTCGCTCGACGATAAGGAGCGATACGTCATCCATTATCGCTACCTGAAAGAGTGCGTCCGACACGGTTTTCGCGTGACGCGAATTCATCGGGTGTTACGATTCGATCAGTTGCATTGGTTGCGCGACTACATTCGATTGAACACCGATTTGAGGACGCGAGCCACGAGTGAATTTCAAAAGACTCTATATAAATTAATGAACAATGCGGTGTACGGAAAGACAATGGAAAATGTGCGGAATCGCGTAGACGTGCGACTGCTGACGCGGTGGGACGGTCGTTACGGTGCGGAAGCGCTGATCGCGAAACCAAACTTTCACAGTCGGACGATTTTCTCAGAGCAGTTAGTGGCCATCGAAATGCGCAAACTCAAAGTGAAGTTCGACAAGCCGATATACGTGGGGATGAGTGTACTGGACGTATCGAAAGAATGCCTGTACGAGTTCCATTATGCGTATATGCGTGCGGAGTTCGGTGATCGGTGTAAGGTCCTGTACACCGACACCGACAGTTTAATGTATAGTGTGAAATGCGATGATATGTACGAAAAGATGAAGTGTGACGTTGTCCGATTCGATACGAGTGATTACGCGGTGGACAATCCGTACGGTATGCCCCGCGTAAACAAAAAGGTGCCGGGACTCATGAAAGATGAGAACAACGGCACCTTGATGACCGAGTTCGTCGGACTACGATCTAAGATGTACGCGACTAGAACGTTTAACGCTGCAGTGGGGCTTCGAGTGAGACTAAGAAAGTGAAGGGTGTGCGGAGACATGTAGTCGCGAACGATATACAATTCGATGATTACATTCGTTGTCTTCATGATCTTACCGAAAAATCAGTTCGGCAGAACAATATACGCTCCAAAGAGCACGATGTGTATACCGTGAGTCAAGAAAAGAACGCTCTCAGTCCGTTCGACGACAAGCGATATATTTTAACCGATCGGGTCAGCTTCCGTGGGGGCATTATCGAATCCCCGAGCTCGAGCTTGAGCCCGACGAGTCCCTCGAGAATCCCATTGTATAGAATGCTTGTATGTTTGTATTTTTTGCATGTACATATGTATATACGTTTCTTTTGTATATGTTATTTATTTATTTATGGATATGTAATATATGTATAGCGTAGAATATAACCAAAATTGTATTTTATACGTATTAGTATATATATATATTTTTTCTCTACTTTATTAAGCTTAATTGTACGCATATATATGCACGAAGAAGAAGAATGAGAATGAGGAGGAGGAGAATGTGAATAAACGGACAATGTATACATTTATATGTATTTATTCATTCATTTATTTGTTCCAGTAACATCAAGCACGATAACGAATCAGAGAATATCCTTGTCGCGTATCCACGAGTTCCGCGACGAATAATCTTCTCGACCAGATAGACGTCTGGATTCGCGACCGAATGTAGTTCGTACTCGTAGAATCCACCCGAGATCGGCTCTCCCGCGGAATCGTGCAGAATGTACGTCACCGGGAACGTTCGTTGTACGGTTACGATTTCGAATACCTCGGTCGACCAGTTCGGAGTGTACCCCTTCTCGAAGAGGGTCTTGAACTTGCTCACGCGTACCTTGTCACCGACGTTGAATTTCGTGCGGAGTCGAACGCCTTTCGATGCAGAGGGGGAGGGGGGTTCATTCGCGGCGAACGACAAACGCGTCGCGGGGGTCACGTCAACAGGTCGGGCGTTGATCGTCCGATGCTTGCGATGATTGTAGGTGCGTACGAGCGCAGGTAACAGGTCGACCCAGCGATAGGACGTGTTCAAGGAGAATTGTTTCCACATGAGGTTTTTCAGCGTACGATTGAAACGTTCGACGATCGACGCTTTCATCACGCTGTACGTGGAGTAGTGGTTGATCCCGCGCATCTTCGCGCATCGTTGAAACTCCGCGTTGTAAAACTCCTTTCCCATGTCGGTTTGTAAATTTCGCGGGCATCTATCGCTCTGCCGCAATACGGTCGTGAACGCCGTGGTCACGTCGCGTCCACTTTCCGTTTTCACGGGTATTTATACTTGTACCCCTTGTTACACAGCGTGCGCTTGCTCGGCGAATGGTTTTGCTTATGCGCGCTCGTCGACAACAAGATGCGTCGGTACGAGCGAAAATCAGCGTCCGTGCATGTCTGCTGGTTGGGTTCTCGCATGAACAACAATTCGTACAAACCCCGAGTCCCCGGGTATCGCGTTCCGTTCACGTGAATGTCATCGCCGATCATTAGATCTTCGTCGGGCCCTAAGTATACGCCGTACACATCATCGATTAGTCTCCTGTTGTCGGTGAAGAACAGTCGTAGGTATTGTCGCGACAAGGGTCCTTTGGCGTTCCGTATATACATTTCGATATCATCGACGGGTTTACGCACCAAATCCAAATCGTAAGCCTTTACTGACGACTCATCATCAGGAATTTTTTCATCGTCTTCATCGACGATATCATCAACAACGTCATCCATAACATCATCGACAACATTATCTTCATCGACAACTTCGTCAACATCGTTGTTGTCGTTGTCGTTGTCGTTGATGTTGATGTTATCGTTGTCGTTGTTGTTATCGTTGTCGTCGTTGTCGTCACTAGAATCTGGAAGGTTATTCGGATGTTCCTTGATTATCGACGGAGTGACGATGACTACGACAACGATAACAACAACGACAACGATAACATCAACAACAACGACAACGACAACGATAACAACGATGTTGACGAAGTTGTCGATGAAGATAATGTTGTCGATGATGTTATGGATGACGTTGTTGATGATATCGTCGATGAAGACGATGAAAAAATTCCTGATGATGAGTCGTCAGTAAAGGCTTACGATTTGGATTTGGTGCGTAAACCCGTCGATGATATCGAAATGTATATACGGAACGCCAAAGGACCCTTGTCGCGACAATACCTACGACTGTTCTTCACCGACAACAGGAGACTAATCGATGATGTGTACGGCGTATACTTAGGGCCCGACGAAGATCTAATGATCGGCGATGACATTCACGTGAACGGAACGCGATACCCGGGGACTCGGGGTTTGTACGAATTGTTGTTCATGCGAGAACCCAACCAGCAGACATGCACGGACGCTGATTTTCGCTCGTACCGACGCATCTTGTTGTCGACGAGCGCGCATAAGCAAAACCATTCGCCGAGCAAGCGCACGCTGTGTAACAAGGGGTACAAGTATAAATACCCGTGAAAACGGAAAGTGGACGCGACGTGACCACGGCGTTCACGACCGTATTGCGGCAGAGCGATAGATGCCCGCGAAATTTACAAACCGACATGGGAAAGGAGTTTTACAACGCGGAGTTTCAACGATGCGCGAAGATGCGCGGGATCAACCACTACTCCACGTACAGCGTGATGAAAGCGTCGATCGTCGAACGTTTCAATCGTACGCTGAAAAACCTCATGTGGAAACAATTCTCCTTGAACACGTCCTATCGCTGGGTCGACCTGTTACCTGCGCTCGTACGCACCTACAATCATCGCAAGCATCGGACGATCAACGCCCGACCTGTTGACGTGACCCCCGCGACGCGTTTGTCGTTCGCCGCGAATGAACCCCCCTCCCCCTCTGCATCGAAAGGCGTTCGACTCCGCACGAAATTCAACGTCGGTGACAAGGTACGCGTGAGCAAGTTCAAGACCCTCTTCGAGAAGGGGTACACTCCGAACTGGTCGACCGAGGTATTCGAAATCGTAACCGTACAACGAACGTTCCCGGTGACGTACATTCTGCACGATTCCGCGGGAGAGCCGATCTCGGGTGGATTCTACGAGTACGAACTACATTCGGTCGCGAATCCAGACGTCTATCTGGTCGAGAAGATTATTCGTCGCGGAACTCGTGGATACGCGACAAGGATATTCTCTGATTCGTTATCGTGCTTGATGTTACTGGAACAAATAAATGAATGAATAAATACATATAAATGTATACATTGTCCGTTTATTCACATTCTCCTCCTCCTCATTCTCATTCTTCTTCTTCGTGCATATATATGCGTACAATTAAGCTTAATAAAGTAGAGAAAAAATATATATATATACTAATACGTATAAAATACAATTTTGGTTATATTCTACGCTATACATATATTACATATCCATAAATAAATAAATAACATATACAAAAGAAACGTATATACATATGTACATGCAAAAAATACAAACATACAAGCATTCTATACAATGGGATTCTCGAGGGACTCGTCGGGCTCAAGCTCGAGCTCGGGGATTCGATAATGCCCCCACGGAAGCTGACCCGATCGGTTAAAATATATCGCTTGTCGTCGAACGGACTGAGAGCGTTCTTTTCTTGACTCACGGTATACACATCGTGCTCTTTGGAGCGTATATTGTTCTGCCGAACTGATTTTTCGGTAAGATCATGAAGACAACGAATGTAATCATCGAATTGTATATCGTTCGCGACTACATGTCTCCGCACACCCTTCACTTTCTTAGTCTCACTCGAAGCCCCACTGCAGCGTTAAACGTTCTAGTCGCGTACATCTTAGATCGTAGTCCGACGAACTCGGTCATCAAGGTGCCGTTGTTCTCATCTTTCATGAGTCCCGGCACCTTTTTGTTTACGCGGGGCATACCGTACGGATTGTCCACCGCGTAATCACTCGTATCGAATCGGACAACGTCACACTTCATCTTTTCGTACATATCATCGCATTTCACACTATACATTAAACTGTCGGTGTCGGTGTACAGGACCTTACACCGATCACCGAACTCCGCACGCATATACGCATAATGGAACTCGTACAGGCATTCTTTCGATACGTCCAGTACACTCATCCCCACGTATATCGGCTTGTCGAACTTCACTTTGAGTTTGCGCATTTCGATGGCCACTAACTGCTCTGAGAAAATCGTCCGACTGTGAAAGTTTGGTTTCGCGATCAGCGCTTCCGCACCGTAACGACCGTCCCACCGCGTCAGCAGTCGCACGTCTACGCGATTCCGCACATTTTCCATTGTCTTTCCGTACACCGCATTGTTCATTAATTTATATAGAGTCTTTTGAAATTCACTCGTGGCTCGCGTCCTCAAATCGGTGTTCAATCGAATGTAGTCGCGCAACCAATGCAACTGATCGAATCGTAACACCCGATGAATTCGCGTCACGCGAAAACCGTGTCGGACGCACTCTTTCAGGTAGCGATAATGGATGACGTATCGCTCCTTATCGTCGAGCGAGGCAAGCAGCTTAGTCTGTTTTCCTCCTGGCGCGTGCTCGCGCACCGGGCAGAATGGAAGGTCGGCGTGGGCGTCGTGGATCTCCTTGGGATATTCGATGTCTACCTCCAGCAGGTATCCCTCAGATTCCTCGTAGTCCTCGCCGTCGGGTAGGGATGATACGTCGAGCGCGGCCACTGTCGCATCGTCCAGCCATCGAAACCCTCCTTTCGGCATAGCCCGCGACATCGCCCAGCCGTACAAGTTGTTGACGTCGAAGTACATTAGGTACGTCGATGCCTTCGACTCGTCGTACATCCCTGCAGGCAGGTGCTTGTTGTTGGCTCGCGCGTACCCGTGCGAGCACTGACTCAGACCGCCGCGTATGCCACGCTCCACGAACAGTAACATGTCCACGTCCGTCAGAAGCTCTAATCATACGCTGGTGTACTTGAGCATCGCGTCCCACGTGAAACTTGGTAGCGTGCAATAATGCGCGGGATCCAGATCGTAACTCGCGATACAGTCGGTGCGGAAACTTTCGAATACGTCGGCGAGTAACAGCACATCTGTTTTCAAATACAAATCACTGTACTCGCCCAATGTCTGTACGCGAAAAGAGTTCCACACGTTCTGACCTCAACAGCGTATAAACGGCTCACGATAGGAATTCGCATTGGCATGGATTCGTGTCGCATCGAGATCACCATAGTCGACAATAAAGGTGGCGAGTTGAGCTTCTCAATGTCTACGTGGAAGCTCCTACTGCAAAATATGACTGACATTCTTAAAAAATTACGCGACAACGTAACAACACCCCAGACCCACATCGAAATTGATCATTTGCGAATCGAATTCACGCGCATGCACAATGATCAACTCGTCAAAATCACCGATAATCGCGTTACCTTATACATGACGGAAGTCACGATGCGAAAACTGTTCGCGTATGAACATTGCATCGATCATATGTTCACTTGGTTGACCGAAAATATATACGCTGTAGCTAGTAAATATACCACGTTCGTAAACGTTCTACGTAGCGCTACCGCACCAACAGATTATGTAAAATTAATTTCCGAAAGCGATCACTTTGAACAACATTCTTTGATTGATTGCGAATTGTTAGCGTTAGGAATGCAATCCATGTTGCGCGATGTAAATCATGTACCACTATAGTACGCGTATATGTTTTAATAAATGGATGATTTTCACGTTAATACCTGTAACGATTCATTTAAACGTTGCTTTTATACAGATTCACGTACGCGTGCACGTCAATGTATGAATATATATATATATTGCAGCATTGATGGCGATGATCATCGAATTCTCTATATCGCTTTTTCTCTCATGCACCTCAATCGAGTAACGTAAAGTCGCACTAACTCGTTGCGTTACCGCGTGTATCGGATTCCCCCGTTCGCGATAAGGGCATTCGCATCCGTCACGGCGGTCCCAATCTTTGAAATATTCGAAACGAAACTCGAATAATTATCGCTCTATGTTTTCGTAGGCGGATGTTTGCGCGAACGCAATGCCCCATTCTTACATGATGATCATGGGGCAGCTGTACTGTTTAGATTAATAAATCTCGCATAGTTATCGCTTCGCGCTGTGTCAGAGGGTGTCGAATTACAGCATCTGCGGAGCACGCACGTACGCGCCTCGACGCGTTACATCCTGTCGCGTGTCATGATTCCTTATCTTTCGGAAGACTTCTTGCCGTATTATGAATTGATCTCGAATAGTTATTTCATTCAAAATACGTTGGGCGATGTCCGAATAATTATCGCTCTGAGGGTGTCGAATCGTCGGCGGATGTTTATACGAGGGCGACGTTGCATTCTTTCGTGAGACGGTTGGGCTATTTAGGTTAATTAATCTCTAATAGTTATCGGTGTCGAATTACAGCATCCGCGTTACATCCTTTCGCGCCTTATCTTTCGCGCCTGCGCACCGATCCCCGCACGTGTACGGAGATTGCGCGGCGGCGGACGCCATTTTGAAAATTTTGAAATCCCTCTTCCCCTGTGACGTGATCCCCCTCACCCACGAACGCGGTGAACGCCATTTTGAAAATTTTGAAATCCCCCTTCCCCTGTGACGTCAGCCCCCTCGCCGACGAACTCGACCTGCGCGCGCGACGCCATTTTGAAAATTTTGAAATCCCCCTTCCCCTGTGACGTCATCCCCCTCACCAACGAACGCGGTACCCCCTCCCCACCTCACCCCCGCACCCATCTCGTCCAAGAGCGCGGTACCCCCTCCCCACCTCGCCAGCGGCCGATACCCCTCGCCCCGCCTCACCCCCTCGCCCACACTTGGTCCAGAACTCTCATTACTTACCTACTCATAATGAAAGTTTTTGGGTTACCCATTGGTTGGTTGTCCGAGGAAGCTCAAGAAGCGAATAATAAAATTTTTAAGCAGGCTAGATTATATTTTAGTAGACTGTTTTCACGTTTTATTTGTAATGAAGACATAATTCACTTTATGCTGGTTTCATCAGACCCAATTATAAGTGCTTTGAGAGTGCAAAAACAAAAAAAAATTAAAGGCTTGTGTGACCAAGCTAAAAACTTATTAATTTCTACAAATGATAATGAACAGGAGTCGGATGATGAAAATAGGGTAATGGACGAGTCAGCCGATGAATTTTAGTTATAAAAGACCATGAGTCAATATAAATATTATTTTATTCAATACTCTTCAAGTAAACAAAAAATTAAGAAAAACACGGAAAAAATTATAAAACTGAAAAACTAAAAAATGTAAGAAAAAGTTTAAAACGTTCAAATACTGGGTTTAGGGTTATTTATTTATGTCTAGCAAAATACGCGTGCTTCGCTACGGTAGCAATTTTTATGTAATTTCGGTAACCTCTGTATAACGAACATTTATATATGAATATGTTCGTTCACACCTACTATTCAAAACCTAAGACGCTCCAATTCAATGTACACTTAGTACACCAGATCCAGAGTTAACCCTTTAAGGGTTGATTAGGGTAAAATTTTGAAATTGGTTTTTAGGCATTTGTGTTACTAGGCTTAAACCAGGTATCGATATGGAATCGGACCGAAGAGCTTTTGAGGGATCTGTGAAAACAAATTATACCCCTTTTCTTCACCTTAGGGGTTGATTAGGGCAATATCCTGAAATTTGTTGATAGGCATTTGTGGGGGTAACCTTTGTAACTAAAAACTAAGTTGATATCTAATCGGGCCTAAGAGATATTTAGGAGTCCGAGAAAATACATTTTACCCCTTTTCACCCCCTTGGGGATGAAATTTCCAAGAATCCTTACGTAGTGGGTACCTACGTCATAAAAACAATGTACCTTCCAAATTGCACTTATCGTTATTGAATATTACTGAAATCTATTATGTTAACAAATTGTTTAATAACAATCAATTGTTTATAGTAATGTTACAACAAAATATGATCAATTTGATTGTATGAAATTCAATTCACTGTCACTTTGTTAAAAATTGTTTAAACAAATTATTAATAAACAATTCTACTATAATTTTTTTATATCAATAATCTTTATTTTCGTCTCCGATAGATATTCAATGGTTATATTAATCATGTATTTGCAGTATTTGCCGCGGAAATGATAAAATTAGTAAATAATGTTGGTTTTTCTATTGTTATCTACCAATTTTTAACAACTATTCTTTAATATAGCATTCTATACAGTATAGTGCAACTTTCTAGACTCACAAAATATAAAGTTATTGCTTTAGGACTTCAAGAAAAAACGTTTTTCATTCGTATGATCCCTATTTTACTAGTTTTGGCCGAGTTTGGGCAGCCATATTGGATCCGCCATCTTCTTTTTCAGAAATCGTGCAACGAATTCGTAATCACCGATACCTAATACCCCAGTATATCAAGTTTCATTGATTTTCATTTCGATTTGGCGTGGGAATCGATTTTTGACGCCGACTGTGTCATTTTCTCCCACTGTGTGCCGGCAGGTACCCCACAGAAATAGTATGCGTGACAAGCACAAATAAAATTTTGATATTTTTTATTTTAAAATAATGAGAATATTTCCAACGTATAGATGAGATATTTCTAATAAAAATGAAACCAAACACGGGGCAATTCGGACAAATTTGAGTTCCGCTGATATACAATGGTTTTATAGTATCAACATTTTTTTATACTAGTCAATAACAGATTTTCTTGTAAAGGAAGATAAAATTTTTTTAGGTGGTGATTCGTGTGTAAAGCTGTGGGGTATTACTAGGAAATAAGGAGAAGTTATTAGCGCCGTGTTTGGTTTCATTTTTATTAGAAATATCTCATCTATACGTTGGAAATATTCTCACTATGTTAAAACAAAAAATATAAAAATTTTATTTGTGCTTGTCACGCATACTATTTCTGTGGGGTGCCTGCCGGCGGAGGGTCGCAGGGGGTCGCCTGTTTACACCTTAGTCCCACAATGGAAAGGGATACGGATCGCCAGGTATCGTCAGAAATGTTCGTCCACTGCGTTTCCTACCGTCGCGAACATCCTCGCGAACGTTCGTACGCGGTATTCTGTTCGTGTTCGCGGCGGTGTGGACGCGATGAAAACAGACGAAAATGTTCGCGAACAATGTTTTTGTCCGTGTTCGCCTTGGTGGAGATCCGGGGTTAGGATTGAACGTACAAGCAACATATATAGTATTGTTTTGGCTTTTGTGGATAGATATTTATTGTGAAAAATTCTATTACTTAGGAAAGCTTTTCCTGCCTTTTCTATTTGTACATCAATGTGTTTATTCCCTCTAAGCAGATAATCTATATAGACACCAAGGTATTTGATAACTTTTCTGTGCGGGATCGGAACTCTGACGTTGGTACCCTGCATAAGTGCTGTTGATTTGGAAATCCTTTTGTCCCGCCGTGGTTTTAGAGGACAGATTGGCCATGGGCTTGCAAAACAGAATGGTTTCGCATTTCGCAGGGTTTATCCTAAAATTCCACGCTGCGAGATATCTGTTTATTTTATCGACGGCCACCTCCAGTCCCTCACGAATGCGACCCACCCTATCATCGGCCAAATATACTACGATATCATCCGCAAATGACAACATTGCTGGTTGCACGGGTTTATTAAAATTAAACAATTTAGGATCTTCGCTGATAAAAAAATTAAATAGTAATGGCGAGTTTATCGTTCCCTGCTGCAGACCTTCCTCGATTTTAAATCTAAGCGACGACACACCTGTGCCATCCCAGGTGACAAAGCTCTTATCACTGACCATGTCCCACACCATGTGTATAAGCCAGCGCGGGAAATTCCTCTTATCTAATCTAAATATCAAGCCGTTCAACCATACTGAGTCAAAAGCTTTTTCTAAGTCCAAGAGGGCGGCGCCCACTAATCGACTCCTGGTCACCTGACCGTTCACGTTCGCCAGCATCTTGTAGATGGCGTGTGTAGTAGCGTGGTAATGCTTAAAGCCAAATTGGCTGTCAGGCACCACCCCGTTTCCCTTGCAGAACTCCTCCACCAGCGTGTCATTCAGGACCGCCTCGAATACCTTACTCAGGCTGGGCGTTAAGCTGATAGGGCGATAGCTACCCGGATCATTGGGGTTTTTCCCCTTTTTGAGTATCGGCAATACTTTTGCCTCTTTCCAAAACTTGGGGAAGCAGCTCCTGTTGATAGCATTGTTGAAGACAATTATCAAATCAAATATCATTTTAGATGGTAAGTGCTTTAGTACAATCGGTGGGATTCCGTCAAGGGCGAACGAGGTCTTACTTGGTAAGTGACCGAACGTATAGTTCACGGACTTTGGGCTACAAAAAGGCTGTAAAACGTCTCCCTCCAGGACTGAGTCATAGGCAGGGTTATCGGCGCCAAATTGAACGAATGTAGTATTTTGCTCTCTATTAGTGGTAAATCCAAATTTTAATGATTCGGCTTTGGAGTCGATTATCTGCCTCAAACGAGTGTTATCGTTGAGCAAGCGAGGCGAGTTAATAGACTCGTAATAAGCTCTGATGACATTGAGCTTTTCGTATCATTCTGTGAAAATGTATTCATCCCCTATTTTGGTTATATTCGTTAGGTCACTGCCACTTCTCATTAGAATTGCATCATTATCTACCTTAACATGGATATTGTCAATGCCCGCTAAGTGCTTTGGCCTGAAGATAGCATTAATTTTCGGGAAGAAGTTGTCCGATTTTCGAAAGTCTATATTTTTCACTACATTGGTCCAATATCTCTCTATTACTGTCCTGAACTCTCGTTGTAAGGCCTTCGTTAGCTTTTTTAACGTGACTTTAGCCATTCTTGTTACCCCTAGATGTGCCGCCGGGTCCAAGATATGCAGTTTATGTAGCAAGGAAACAACATAGCTTTTATTCTTTTGAAGTTTTCTGATTTTGTGATTTAAATATTTGTTAACACTATTAAAGTGTTTGTATATCGGGACCGATGCTGTTATCGACCGTACAATAGTGTTTGTTATATATTGCAAATGGCCCTCAATCTCCGCTATCGAGAGATTAGTGTCGAACGGGATATCGCGTACATATAGTTCTGATTTTTCGCGTAAATTTATCCCATTTAGTTGCTTTATAGTTATATCTAAGTCCCTGCTCTGGTGGACCGCTCAGAATAAAGGCGTCGCTCCGAGCCTCGAAGATCAGGGCTATGGCTGTATGGTCGCTATCATAAGGTAACGTCCGCGCCCTATCATTCAGGTCGTCCAGCCAAACCAGCCGTGAGTCCACCAGACAGACGTCGAGAAAGGTTTGAGCCGGTTTGAAGATAGGAAAAGCCGGGGTTATTATCTTTAATTTATAATGTATGTCATGCACCGCTGCCCATTGACGCATATATTTGCCGCGCTGGTCGTCCACATGGTCGCCCCAAGCTTTACACCTGGCATTGAGGTCCTCAGCCACTACGAAATAGTTCTTGTCTTCGCTCAACTTGAGGCTTTGGAATAGGTTATTCACCTCATTTATAAAAAGGTTTCTGTTGTCATTCCTGGCATATACACTCGCCAGATATAAAGAGTTATTATTACACATACTAACCTTGATAATGGCGTGCTCGAGTATTTCATTAGTGGCCAACGATGGGAAGTCAATTACTTCGAAAGGAATCCCTCTTTTAATAAGTATTGCAGTACACCCCCCCCCCCCCCCACCGCACTGCATTAGGCCTGTCCCTCCTGACAATATTATAGTTTTTAAAAGAGATCACATGGTTCTTATTTAGCTTTGTTTCCGAAAGGAATATTATTGTACACCGTGGTTATAAGTCTCTGCAAACTTTACTAACTCTAGTCTGCGATAATTCGCAATCAAAGAATTTACGTTGGTCGCTGCTACTCTAATCTGTTTGATATTACTTGACATTCTGGACATTTTTATTTGGTAAGTAATGTGTTTAGAATGAACTCTATCTTTTGAGTGTTTTCTGCCACTTTCGCTACTAAGATTTTGAATTGAGAGGAGACTATCTCCGCAAGTTCGTTTTTAACACTTAACGGACGGGCCACGTAAATTTACGTTTTTCCATTATGACTTCCTAGGACGGGCCACGTAAATTTACGTTTTTCCATTGTGACTTCCTAGGACGGGCCACGTAAATTTACGTTTTTCCATTGTGACATGCATGTTTATTTGATTCTCCTAAAAAGTGCCCGGAAACCGAGAAAGACAGACCAGATTCGACCCGTCCGTTAAGTGTTAAGATCCGCTACCCAGGGTGGCTGCGAAGCTGCTTGTGGGCGGTCTCGGTATTCGTGATGGTCACTGGGATGTGTGAGTGTCTCGGCTTCCTGTGCCGATGGGGTCCGTGACGATGAGTTCCTTTGGGGAGGGGGTGACCCTGTCTTACTCCGGCAACAGCCTGGGCAAATGAAGTGTCACCTCAGATTGTCGCCGTGATGTTGGTGATGTCCTTCATGGTTGTCTGGACTTTTGCAGCATTGGTCATTCTCTTCTGTTGTTGGGCGAATTTTATACATAGACTGTCACGTCCCGCGACGTGGAGTCTAATATTAATTAACCCTTTAAATCATTTATATTTACTATTCCGTACTCTGAGGTATTGTAATCACCTCGTATGAAAACATACAAAGTATTTGCAACGAATAGCCGATAAGACGTTATCATAAGAAGAGATCGAGCGAAGAATACGCGGACGGCAGCAAGCAGGACAGCCAGCATCAAGGAGGTAGCGGACAGCCAGCTGTACGGTGGTGCACACACACTGAGGCCCAGTTAACACCAGCTGATGTTCAGCGTGGGACGGAGGCCCCTTATCAACCAGCGAAGACGACACCACCTTCGCAGAGCTGTGCCCCTGATCCTCGCCAGAAGATTGCCCTCCCGCTATTTCCCGAAAATCGATCACCGATACCACTACCATATACTTAACTTCAACCCCTAGTACGTAAGCTGTACGGAACCAACCGTACAGAAAATATTATAAACGATTAATATATAAATCTAAATATGAATTAAGAATCTTACTATCGTCGCCGCTGGGAATCAGATAAAAATACGTATTAGTCGAGAAAAGGACGTCTAAAGGGTATGAACTAGTGGAACGTGCCTAAGCAGTAAACAAAACTCCCAGAATAGGGCGATGGGAAGATTCTTCCTGGAAGATTCCAGGTAGAGGCTGTGGGATGGGGTCTCCCACCTAAGATTTGTCATGTGACAAATCCTAGAGGAGTGATCGACAGCCCTATAAAAAAGGGACTGACCACCCGCGGAGCTCATTACTATGTTCATTATTACAGTGCTCATTATCATATTCATTATATAAAGTATCAAGTAATATTCTCAAAAAAATTACTAATTTTAAGAAGTGTAATCCACCAGAAGGTGCGATCAGTGTTTAAGTGACAGTTGTAAGTGAAGTTATTTGCTATTAATAAAAGTGTTAAAATCATACTTCATGTGTTTCAAGTGTTTTACCAGCCTGTTACTAAACTTTTAGGCAATCGAAGTTTTTATTAATGTACCACCGTAGAAGTGAGAATAAAGAAACTCAGATTCTCCTCCGTTGAAAGCGTCATCGGCAAGCAGTCAGCTGCCCACTATGTCACTAGATACTAGAGGTCAATCTGTTTACGCGGTCAATTTAATACTAATCGATCCTTCAAATCATCAAAAAAATGAATAATTAATGAACTACATTTGAGCTGATTTTCGGAATCACTGGCGCGCAGACAGCTGCCCACCGTGTCCTCTGCAGTCAAGCGCAAACCGGGTTCCACTCGAGCAAAATCTAAAAGATTTAATTAACCCTCAGATGCCCAAAAGCAATCGAGCCGGGCGAAAGGTGCAATTAAGACGATTAAATTATAACTATAAGTGCGCCCGGGCCCTCCAGAATCTTTGTTGGGAGTCTGCTCAGCACCCAGAGTCATCAACACCCAACAACTACAGGGTAGAATAATCAACGTAGAACCCTGGGTTCAGCCCAAAACCAATCCGGCACCGGAGATCGACGGAATATCAGAAATTTCCATCCCCTGGCGACTCATTCCGATCGACCAGTAAAAGGTAGGCAGTATAATATCCCGCGTTAATACCATAAAATTTTGCGCTCAACTAATCCAGAGCATAGAATCTCAGGATTTGCTCGAAAGCGGATTGAAAATATAAACTCCCTAAAAATCGCGGCCCCGAATAAGAAGTAGGGACGTAACATGGACATCCCTTATATGAAGCGGAGTGACCCTCCTAACTGCAGTTAGCACATTTTAGCTGCAGCTTACCGTCTTCTTTTAATATAGGACATTTACCCGGTTCATGAGAATTGGCACATTTGACACACCTGTATTCTAGAAAACAATTCTTGCTAGTGTGTCCCAGCCTTTCACACTTCCGGCATTGGAATATGCTGGGCCTCTTTAAGTGTTCCCAGCGGACTCTCTGGAATGCCAGTGTTTTAATCTTGAACAATTCTCTGGTTTTGCTGTTATACGACAGTTGTAACAGGTAGTGGTAGCTGTCTGTGTGTGCTTTGTAATATACAAGTTTGGTGAGGTTATTAATTTCTACCTCAGGGAGGTTCAGGTCCATTAACTCCTGCTTAATATCTTCTAGACTGAAGTTCCCTTTGATTCCCTTTATTACAATCGATTTAGGCTTTAAGTTTTTTGGTGTATATGTATAGAACTGCGCTTGTTTGCCAGTAGCATATCTGAGATCGCTTTATAGTGTTCTGATGACTGCGTATAAATGATATGGTTATCTTTGCTTGCTTCTTTAATTATGAATGCCGTTTTTGGTATGTTGGAAGCTGTAATTGCACTGCGTCAGCGTGTTAATGTCTGTGCTAATCGTGTAGATAGGTGATTGTTTGGGTACCTTCTTACTTGCGTCCATGTTGTGGGGCCCTGCTACTGGGGTGTTGTCTTCAACATCCATATCTTGCTCCTGGGAAAGAACGTGGAATCGGTTTTCTTCCGTTGTGGGTGTTTGTTCCTCCAGAGTCTTGTTGCCGATTTTCACGTTTTTTTTTATGCTCCCGATCCGTTGTCATTGATGTGCCTGGATGCATTACTTCCGCCATCTGTCGGAGAACTATAGCTGATGGCGCCGGGCCATGCTTTCAGATGACATTGAGGTTAGGCCTAACCTGCTTCTTGATCGCACAATTACTGTCCTTATGAAGATCCTTGTGAAGTTTGTCCAGCTGAAGTAAGTTCAGCTTGGGTGCCTTAGGTTGTCTGGGTCTAGTGAGGAGTTCCGACGAGACGTTCTCTTTGCCACCTGCCACTGCAGATATATTACGCTTCGCGCCATGAGGCGGTTGCGACGACATTATCCCCGAAAGGGATCTTCCCGACACATTACCGGGGCTGGATTTTAACAAACTATCACCGTTCACGCCTCTAGCTACGAATTCGGGTGTTTGGTATCACTTTCTACTTTCGCTATAATTGTAATTATGCTATATTCTTGCGGAGGTTTTGCGCGCACGTATGCCTCGAACGTGATCCAAACCGGAAGACCCGCGCTACCGTTGGGTCCACGGAACCTTCTTGGGTGTATAATACTATAAATGGTATATATCTGTATTACTACGTACGTTAAAAACTTTAAATTACAATTTCCCGAAAACGAAGGCCCATTCGACAAAAAGCTGAAATGGTATTTTCATACTACATGAGTACCACGACCCCCATATACTATCGTTTCAAAAGCGATTTCCACATCCGTGGTATCCCCTTGTGAATCAAAAATATCCGATTTTTTACCACACTTTGGGATCATAGTTATCTGATGATGTCGCCATTTTTTCGATAAAAAAATTGCGACAATGGTAACACTTTGAAGAAAACGGTCGTGATTTTCGCTATAAAAGTCGTACGTTTTTGCTTGTTATTAAAAAATGGTTCAATTTAATTGAAAAAGTTCACCATCACCGGATAACGAATCTTATGTAGAATATGTGTGTAAATAATTTAGTTAATCGTATGAACAGTATACAGTTATCATGCCCACCGTCTTGGAAAATGATGTTTCGAGAAAAACCCACATTTTTAAAAATTTTCCAATTCTCATACCCGAGGTATATAACCATAGGTATATAAACATATACCTATAAAAGACCAAAAGAATTAAACCAATCGGATTAATAGTTTATCCTTGAATCACTCGCAAACATTAACTATGTTTAGCGCTGAGAAACGTATATGACGCCGTAAATGGCGTAAGTGATCCCGTATAGGGAACTTTCTCATAACGCGTTGGCTGCCAGTTTCTGTTTCTTTCCCCATGTGCTAACATATTAAACAATAGTGTGGCATTTCAAAAACTTATTTTACGAGCAAATATACTATTGAGTTACACCACACGTTTTGCATACACAGTATTGTCTCTCTATGGCAGGCCTGGGAATTAAGTAAACACAGCGGCCGATTTTCAGAGGCAAAGCCTCCTTTCTCCCGCCGCGCGTCTTGGCCCCCGCGACGGTCGAGGAGCTTCGAGCGCCTCAGGCCCGTACCACATGAACCGCGCGTAGCGCATTGGGCGCCCCCCGTATCAATAGGTTTTCACATCACCCATGGGGTAGTATTATCGATGCGTTTTTTTTTTGTCAGTGGTATCCCCTATAGGCCTATTCCACTGTGTCGCGCGATAAAAAATGGATTGGAAAAACACATTTTACTATCAAAATTTTAATTATGTTTGGGAAAACTAAATTTTCGCGCACGTTTAGACGTGCTGGACAAATCTAAAATATTAACGCGGAGGCTGGACGACGATGTACGGATCAAAGTTGAAAGCAAGGAATCGTTTAGCCATGGGCGCTGTTCGGTCTTAATGCTACGCATTTTCGAGAACGAACATTCGCACAAATATGTGGATCCGAACATGGAGAAAATTCGGAGCGCGAAATCCCTAAGTTTGGGGTATGTCGATTCTTCCAGTGTTTTGAAGAATTCGGCTCCTTTTTCTTACCTCGTTTTCAAAGAAATGTCGTGCTGAAGATCGCACAGTTCTTCTTGATACTCGAGGGCTTGTTCTTTGATTTTTACGGTGAGGGGATTCTCAAAGAGAATTAGATCATTTCTGAGCGAATCGAAGTCAGTGAAACGCTCATCGAACTGATCTATCACCGATCGAAGAATGTGCAAATGATTACCAAAATCACACTTGTTGCCAAATTCTTCGAAAATTAAGCTACATGTGGGAAAAAAGAAAAAATTTTTTCTTCTAACAGGAGATGATTTTGATAAACTACCAGCCTCCTACGAAAAGAATCGACGTGGCTGCACAACTGCGAAATAGTTTGACCGGGATTTTGCAGTTTTAAATTTAAGGTGTTCAAATGGTTAGTAAGATCTACTATAAGTGAGAGTTCACAAAGGAAACTCGCATCTGTTAACAAGGGGAAATATTCTTCTGCCTTTGAATTTGGATATTCTTGCAAGAAATGGAAGATTGTTTGTAACGTCTTTTCGTCAGACATCTCCATTCGTTCAGAGCAAATAGACGGTGTCAATGCAATTGATTGTCAGTAAATTCGAAATTCACGAATCAGATCAAGATGTCCACAGAGTAGAGGTATTATGAAAATTTTGACAAGGTATGGGAAAACTTTTTTTTCGCTAAAATTAGTAATCGTACGATCTGTCTTCTTTGCGGATTTGAGCCTGCCCTAGTAAAGAAAAATGGTATTGAACGGCACTATTCATGTTATCATACGCAAGAGTATGCATTATATGAAGGCCGCGAAAAATTTGATTTAATAGAAGGGCTCAAATTAGTATATCAAGAAGGTCGTGCGTATATTCCTGAAGAACCTTCTTCATCGGAAAAAGCTCGCATAGCTTCTTACGCTATTTCTCTTTTAATAGCAAAACAAGGTAAACCATTCACTGAGGGCGATTTCGTAAAGAAATGTCTCACTGAAGCGGTTAAATCCTTCGGAAAGTGTATAACACTTGAAGAAGCTGCGAGCATCCCATTGAGTAAAAAAAAAACTATGAGCTCCCGAATTTTGGATATAGGCGCATCTACTGAACAGAAGTTAACTCCATTTTTGACCAACTGTCGTTATTTCTCTTTGTGTTTAGACGAAAGCACCGATAACCGGCATACTAGTCAATTGAGCATTTTCGTTCGAATTGTACAAAATGATTTTTCGTATGTCGAGGAGCTTTTGGACTTCGTGCCTATGCACAACACAACGACAGGACTGGATATTTTTAACGCAGTAGAGAACACTGTTAAAAAATTTCATGTTGATTTATCGAAATGCTCTGCAGTGGTAAGCGATGGTGCGAAAGCCATGACAAGTGCCAAAATAGGACTGAACGGGCAGTTTAAAAAACGCAGTTTCAAATTCCCAATGATGCACTGCATTATTCATCAGGAAGTGTTATGTGGGAGAGATATAAAATTATCTTCCGCAATGAAGAAGGTTACGCAACTAATCAATTCTATCAAGGGCGGAAATAAATTTCTATCTCACAGGAAATTTATAGAATTTCTTGAAACACATAACGCTGCTTACACTGATGTCTCTTTGCATTGTGAAGTACGCTGGCTCAGTGCAGCGAAATGTTTAAGCCAATTCCATGCTATAAGAAATGAGATCTTCCATTTCTTGCAAAAATATCCAAATTCAAAAGCAGAAGAATATTTCCCCTTGTTAACAGATGCGAGTTTCCTTTGTGAACTCTCACTTATAGTAGATCTTACTAACCATTTGAACACCTTAAATTTAAAACTGCAAAATCCCGGCCAAACTATTTCGCAGTTGTGCAGCCACGTCGATTCTTTTCGTAGGAGGCTGGTAGTTTATCAAAATCATCTCCTGTTAGAAGAAAAAAATTTTTTCTTTTTTCCCACATGTAGCATAATTTTCGAAGAATTCGGCAACAAGTGTGATTTTGGTAATCATTTGCAAATTCTTCGATCGGTGATAGATCAGTTCGATGAGCGTTTCACTGACTTCGATTCGCTCAGAAATGATCTAATTCTCTTTGAGAATCCCCTCACCGTAAAAATCAAAGAACAAGCCCTCGAGTATCAAGAAGAACTGTGCGATCTTCAGCATGACATTTCTTTGAAAACAAGGGAAGAAAAAGCAGCCGAATTCTTCAAAACACTGGAAGAATCGACATACCCCAAACTTAGGGATTTCGCGCTCCGAATTTTCTCCATGTTCGGATCCACATATTTGTGCGAATGTTCGTTCTCGAAAATGCGTAGCATTAAGACCGAACAGCGCCCATGGCTAAACGATTCCTTGCTTTCAACTTTGATCCGTACATCGTCGTCCAACCTCCGCGTTAATATTTTAGATTTGCCCAGCACGTTTAAACGTGCGCGAAAATCTAGTTTTCCCAAACATATTTAAAATTTTGATAGTAAAATGTGTTTTTCCAATCCATTTTTTATCGTGCGACACAGTGGAATAAACCTATAGAGGATACCACTAACAAAAAAAACGCATCGATAATAGTACCCCATGGGTGATGTGGAAATCTATTGATACGGGGGGGCGCCCCAATGCGCTACGCGCGGTTCATATGGTACTGGCCTGAGGCGCTCCAAGCTCCTAGGCCGCCGCGGGGGCCAAGACGCGCGGCAGGGGAAAGGAGGCGCTGCCTCTGAAAATCGGCCGCTGCGTTCACTTAATTCCCAGGCCTGTGCTACTCTTTACTCAAGGGTAAAAGGGGTTTATCCCATACATGTGAGGTCAGGACCAAGCAGTGTTCTGACTTCTCAGGAAAAAGAAGAATTAGTCAAATGGATTATACATGTCAGCAGACGTGGCTTTCCAGTAACAAAAAAACCATTTACTGGATAGTGTGCAAACCATTGTTAAAAAAACAAAGAGGAAAACTCCATTCACAAATGGTAGGCCAGGAAAACACTGGTATCAAGCGTTTCTACAAAGAAATCCAATGTTGTCTCAAAGAATGTGTCAGAATCTTTCCAACAAGAGAGCGAATGTATCCAAAGAAGATTTAGCAGAGTGGTTTGGAGAAGTTGAGCCTTATCTCAATAGTCGAAATCTTCTAAATATAGATGCAAATAGGATTTTCAGTTTAGATGAGTCTGCATTCTTCTTAAATCCTAAGAGTAGTAAGGTATTAGTTAAAAAAGGAGAAAAAAGTGTGTATAGTGTTTGTGGCAATGAAAGAGAATGCTACACAGCTCTGATTGGTGGAAATGCAGCTGGACAACTACTTCCAACTACGATAGTATATAAAAACGAAAGAATTCCACATTCAGTTGCTGCAAATTTCCCCAATGAACTCGTTATAGGGAAGAGTAAATCCGGCTGGATGACCAGCGAAACATTCTTTATGTATACAAGGTGTCCCAAAAATGCTGCGGTTCCTTGAAGGGGGTGATTCGGGGGGTGATTGCAAACAACTTTTTCCTTTGCGAAAATGCTCTCCGAGGTTTCGTTAACGAGATATTAACAAAAAGCACCGACCAATCAGAGCGCGAGTCTGGCGGCCGAGTTCCCTCGCTAGCGTGTGGCTGCGCGCCACACTGCGACTACGAACAAGCAACTCGGCATGCATCGAAGGAAATTGCGTAGATTGGCAAATTAAAAAGACGTAACAAATAAAATCGAACATTTTGTCATGGTTTGTTTGTCATTTAAAGTGAATAATGAATAAAGAATAAATGGATGAAAATCGTGTGTAACGTAAAAAGACGAATACACAGTTTTTTTTAGAAGAATAAAAAATAATAATTATTTCAAGTGGGAGGATAAGGAATACGTAAATTTCCTTGTGTTAATAACGTAGCCACGAAAAGTTAATATAACAGGAAATTAACGAAGAGTGATAGTAGTTCGTTATTGTGATAAAAATCCGTAATTCAATAACGGCCAGCACTGTTGCTGATAACGAATAAGTCTGTTTAAAAAGCCCGAATAAATATTTTCGTACGGGAATTTTTAGAATTATCGCCGGAAATAAGCCATAGCTTGCGTTAAATTTAAAAATGAATGATCATCAATAAAGTAACTAAAACTTACCCTTGTCGGAAATTCACCTGCAGCTTGAAAACCTGTGTCACTGGGTCACTGAACCGATCCTGGTCATCTGGACGCACCTGACATTGCGACCCTTAACTTTGGGTAGTGTCGTATACCTGGGACCAGCTGTGCACTGAGCTCGTCCATCGATGACCAGGATCGGTTCTGTGACCCAGTAACATTATTATTTTCGAATCTTCTAAAAAAAAAACTGTGTATTCGGCTTTCTACGTTAGACGTGATTTTCATCCATTTATCCTTCATTCATTATTCACTTTAAATGACAAACAATCCATGACAACATGTTCGATTTTATTTGTTACGTCTTTTTCATTTGCCATTCTACGCAATTTTCTTCGATGCATGCCGAGTTGTTTGTTCATAGTCGCAGCGCGACACGTAGCCACGCTAGCGCGGGAACTCAGTCGTCAGACTCGCGCTCTGATTGATCGGTGCTTTTTGTTAATATCTCGTTAACGAAACCTCGGAAAGCATTTTCGCAAAGGAAAAAGTTTTTTGCAATCACCCCCCGAATCACCCCCTTCAAGGAACCGCAGCATTTTTGGGACACCCTGTATAGCTAATATTTTTTATAATTGGTGTGTTAAAAATCATATCGAATTTCCTACCGTTCTGTATGTCGATGGTCATAGTTCTCATCTAACTAAAGAGTTAAGTGATTTTTGTTTGGGCCATGAAATAGAGCTGGTAGCATTATTTCCGAATGCAACGCATCTAATGCAACCGATGGATGTTGCATTTTTTCATCCACTGAAAGTATCTTATAGAGATATGTTCGGAATTGAAGAATGGAGAATGGTGGGCAACAATTGAACAGAGCTTTTTTTGCATGCGTTTTAAAAAGTACTTTATATTCCTTAAATTTTGACAAAATTGTCCAAAACAGGTTTAAAAAATGTGGACTCAGCCCATTTTGCCAATATGAAATTGACTATAGTAAATTAATTACAACTACAGACCATAATAAAACTACTGCGGTCAATAAAAAGAAGTGGTACAGAGGTGACATCTCCAGGTACCCTATGTAGCCGAATTTTTTAAGCATAGTTGCCACATTTTCTGATCTCTCTGTCTCTGCCGCGCTGTTACCACAGCTCTTTCTAACGAGAAGTCTTGAAGGAATACGGCACGAGAACTGCGTCTAGCGTCAGAGCCTCGCTGAACGTAAAGGAGGATAGCAATAATGAAAGATAGAGCTTGGGTAGTCAAGTCAGGAAACATGTCAATGAAACAATACTAATTTGCGTATCAATATTTTTTATTTATACGTAGAAGGATGTAATATTTTGTATAATCAATATGTTATTGAAGGGTCGGATGCAATAAGGATTAGCGCTCGAAAATGAGAAAAATTATGGTCCAAACGCTAAGAAAGATTGTGTTATTAAACTGAATTTTAAAAAATATAGTGTTGTAAAGTTCGTCAGGATCATATTTTTTCTATTTACAGTTTATTTATCCAATCATTACTATTCGAGCTAAAAATTATAAACAAAAAATTTTTCATCGTCCAAAGTCAATATTTCGTTAAACATAAATTGCGATAACTTGAGTAAATATTAATGGATCGTTATGAGACTTAAAACATAATTTCAGAAAACTCTAGCGAAGCCGTAAAATGTATGCACAAAACCCTTATGTTAAAAAATGTAATAATATTTAATTAAAAAGTAATACTGGACATAACCCATGTTTTTCAATGTTCGCCGTTAAAAAGTATCGAGGCAATTTTGAGGTACATCTAGAGACGCGGTAGCGTCTCGACGCCAAGTACATTTCGACACCCTGTATATGTCGTCTGTCGCTACCGCTATCATTTACTCGTCGCCCGGCTAATCCAACCTATCCTGAAACTTATTTCATTAATATCTCATCACGCCTGCATTATTTTCTAAATTTGAAGACATTTTTCTTATGTAAACCGCATATAAGTTTTCGAATAAAACCAATTTCAATCAAATCGGTCCACGTATGACAGAGATATCGTAATATCGTCTCATGGATCAGTCGGAAACGGTAAGATTTTTTTTATGATTCTTCTGCTGATTCTCCAAGCCAAATTTTCGTCCACATAATACGTATACACGCGTTACACACACACCTTCAGCCAACCATGTTCGTTCTTCTTTCGTCGATTCTCGGGATTATTCGGCAGGGATCGTCGTCCGTCATTGTACATACATACTTATATATACTATTTTGAATTTTATAACCTACCAAGTGATAAGTGTCAAATAAAGTAAGTTCTCCGAATTTGAAATGTCACGAGTTTTTACACTAAATAGGAGACTGAATTATTGTCTCAATTAACAAGGTAAGTCGCCAAAACTTTTTAAATAGATTTCTTATGTAGAGTCGCAGACTTGGAAGTTGTCCGGATAAGGTTCGACAGAGAAGCATCTTCTTTCGCATAAGTTTCTGGAAATTTGTACCATGCATGTACAAAATAATATATATATATTGTAACAAATTGCATTGCTTTTAAATTGCCAGATATTTTTATACCAGCAATTTAGAGTTTTTATGTAACGTTTATATTATAGAAATGAAGGGGACGCACAGGACTTGGATAAAAATGAAGGTGACGCACAGGCTTGGATGGATAGAAATGAAGGGGATGCATAGGCTTGGAGGTTGTCCGGAGAAGATTAGATAGATAGATAGATAGATAGACAGAGCATCTTCTTTCACACAAGTTTCTGAATATTTGTCAAATAAGATAAATCGACAAAAATTGTCAAAAGACTTAAGCATTAAGAATTATTAAGAAAATAGATTATTTATGGTGGACTGCTCGCAATGTAGAGCAAGTCACATTAGTGAAGAAAGTACGTTGAAAACACATCTCCCTTGATGCTTTTCAATCTATTGTGAAAGACATTCGTAATAATTTAATAAAATCCACAGTAGTTGCCACGCATTCATTAATTTATTAATTTTTTAGGTACACATTAACAATATTTTAATTCACCAATAAATATACTAAACTAATTTTATACCAAAACGAATCAATTGTGTGTTGAAAATATTGGATCTCTTTGTTCAAATTTGTTGAATTATTACCATTAGCATTTAAATTTCCAGCAACAAGACTTTCCGCCATACGCTCTCACCTCGTTCGGACACATTTTGTAGTCTACACTTACTATAGCAAAATGCCACTCTATTTCTATATAAGTTCGTAAGTTGTAACTTAAATAAATAACTAAAATGTGGATTTTATATATTTACAGATAATCGAAGCAGAAGATGATGCAGTGTGATCTACATCACAGAAAAAAATTTGTGACAGTATTAAGAATCAGAAAACTAGTAATTATTAATAAATATGTATTAAAACGTGTTCATAGTAACGGTTTGCGAATATACTCCAGCCAGTTATTGTTTTCTATAAATCCTACACTGTTAATAAATTTTTAAGGGGGTAGACACGTCACGTGACCTGGCCGATTTGGCAGGTCGGTATTACAGCAGATTTTTTCTGCACAGAAATGCTAATACCCATAGATACGCGGCTGCATGATGAACGCGAAAGGGAGCTGTTTGCTATTTCCATATTCTATTCTGAATGTGGAAAGAAATTCTCAGCTGTTGCGTTGTAGTTGTAAAAATTTAAACGGAAAGTCTGCTGGTACTGCAAACGTAGAAAATTCATTGTACATTTTAATTCCTTGAAATGTGCTTATGCTACAATATTCTACGTTGGCAGTAAGGAATTATAAGTGAAAAGGAAAAATAGATGAGGGGATGTACCCCCAAAAATGAAGTTCGTTGGGTTAGACATTTTTTTATTAGCAAAACACTAAAACAGAACATGAAATACATTTATTACAATATAATTACGTCATATGCAGAAAACAGTTACGGACAAACATTATATATAAAATTTTGTTGGATGTTGAATTGGGCTGGTGAAAATGCGCAGGTTGGAGGCGCGTGATTATTATGTGGTCCCCTGCTCGAAGTGACAGAAAATAAAACCTATGTATATGCTATATGACAATAAATGTTGGGCGGCTAGTTCGTTATTTTGCGCTACATTTGTGAACTTTTTATCATCCTTCCGAAGCATTATTATTACGCCACAACAGTATCTTTAGGAAATTGGATATAGCATATAGGTTATATTTTCTGTCACTTGAAGGAGCGGATTTTCTATCACTTGGAGGAGCGGATTTTCTATCCTCGAACTGACAGAAAATATAACCTATATGCTATACCCGATTTCCTGAAGATACTGTTACGGCGTAATAATAATGCTTCGGAAGGATGATAAAAAGTTCACAAATGTAGAGCAAAAAAATGAAGTAAGCCACTCTACATTTATTGTTTATTAATTTCCTTAATTATGGTCCGAATTATACCATTCCTGGGGCCAATTTTAATCGAGAAAACATAAGGAATCGATTGACGTCACTTTCGCAAAGATCTGATTAGAAATTGCAGAACTTCAGATTCGTCACTGCTTAGTGTGTAACATTGTATAGCCTCGCTGGTTTCGAGCGTCGAAGCCCACAAAACTCAGCGAGACACATGATTGTTGGCGAGCATCGCGTTTAACGATTCTAGCTAGCGAATCACCTCGTATAAATGCTAATAAACGATAGTGTGAAGTACGCAAATGGTTAGGCTCGGATTATCGGGAAAGACCTACCCACCCCACTGTTTTGCTTTCTCGCTGCGAGCGAGGACCTTCGGGCCCAAGTAGACCACCCGTTGACAGCCGAGAGTAATAAAACCAACGGACCAGATAAAATGTTCATGTTTTTGATAACTGTTGATGAAAGTATTACCAATGGAGTTTTTAGGGATTCTCGATGAAAATGATGCCAAACATGGAGCAATTCGGTCCATTTTTAGTGAACGTAGTGTGTGTCCTAATCATGTATTCATAAGAAAAAATAGACTGAATTGCTTCGCGCCTCGACTCATTTTCGTGGACATAAACTCACCAATCCATCGGTGATAACACTCTTATCAAGGTGTAATGAGAAATATGAACATTTTCATATTCAGTACTCGATGACTCAAGTCGCCGTCGACCGAGGGTCTCTCGCTGGTACACCGCTATTTCACTCGCACTCGGTTTACGTCATTCAATCTCCTTGTCAAGCGGTTCGGGCGAGGGCCCTGATAAATGTGAATTTATTTGGGAAAACAAAGTCGCGTCATTCGTGACCCCTACTCGCGAACATATATATGCCCGATGTACGAGAAAAAGCAATGATGACTTGAATCAAGATTTGAAGCAATATTTCTAATAGGGAAATGCATGAAACTTTGGGATCAGGAATTCCCAACCAAGTAATGCATAAGAAAGAACTGGCGAAATTCAACAATAGTTCGTCGTTTAAATTTTACAATTAAAGTATTTATTTGGCGTGAATATAAAGTTTGTCAGCAAAGTCTTTCTTGATTTGAGTTCTATAGAAGGCCGACTTTCCTTCGCCATGGACAGTCTCCTCTTGTCCTTCACGCTGGTAATCATGCGACTCGCTGAGTTTTGTGGGTTTCGACGCTCGAAACTAGCGGGGCCATACAATGTTGCGCACTAAGCAGTGACAAATCTGCAGTTCTGCATTTTTAATCAGATCTTTGCGAAAGTGACGTCCATCAATTCCTCATGTTTTCTCGATCAAATTGGCCCCAAAAATTATAATATTCGGACCATATTTTGAAGTAAATTACGTGAAACATTGTTTGCATGATTGAAAGCCCGTTTTGTTAAAAATAGTCCGATTTAAATTATTTTCTGTCAATTTAATCGGGAGAATGCCAGGAATCCATTTGTGTCACTTTCATATTGATACGATGAAAAATAAACAAATTCTGTTTTTAGTAAAGTCTCGTTAGCCGCTCGCTGGTCCGGACCGGCGGTGAGCCCGTATCGTGAACGGAGCCCTAATTCCAAGTGTGAGTTTCTCGCTTCTTTCTGGCCGAAGGGGGGAGCGAGATGGAATGCTTTGCGTGTGCGATGGTCGCAAGCGCTTACGAGTTACCGTGAGCATGGGAACCGCTTCGCAAAATCTTGACGCAGGCCCGGCTCAAGTCTTTTTACGCCCTAGACGAACTTGTCAAATTGCGCCCTTTATTATAATACATTTATTTGAGTACATTGATGTCCTTAGTCTTAATTTTTACTCGTAGTATAAAACCGTTGTAGTACAATTTGCAGTATTTCATTTACAAATTTATTTTTAACAATGCCAACAATGAAAAGACCATTTTGCACCTCTTGTCAACCTTACGCCCTAGCAGTTACCTATTTTTTTAGAATAAAGTCATAAATAATCTCAAATAAATGTATTATAATAAAGGGCGCAATTTGACAAGTTCGCCTAGAGCGCAAAAAAGATTTGAGCCGGGCCTGCCTCAAGATTTGCGAAGCGGTTCCCGTGCCGCCGTAAGCGCTTGTGACCATCGCGCACGCCTCTCGCGCGCACAAAGGACGGAGTGTCAGGTGTCCGAAAGACGGAGCGAGACAAAATATCAACGCGTCGTCTGCTCGTACTGTCCTGACTCGCTTTCAGTGCCTTCGCTCGCTCTCGTTTCATCTCGCTCTCGCCTTCGCCGGACAAGACTGAAACAGAAGTGGTGGGGATAGCGAAAAGTCCGTATCGTGTACACCAAACCGAGACCAAAGAGGAGATATAAGAGACGTCACTCCGGGCGGAACGTTTGAAGTCCTTACTTGGCATTTAAATTGGTTGTCTATTCGAGCGGGATATTCAAATCAACTAAATCTACCTTACCGCAGTTGGCTGATTATTGTCGAAGTTTACCGATCCATGCCGAATGGACATTTAAATTGGTTGTCTAGTGATTTCCCCAGTTTATTTCTGTCCTTGTCGAGTGACGCCTCTTATTATATCTCCTCTTTGCCGAGACCGTAACGAAACTTTACTGTAATCGATGACACATCACCAAGCAACGGTGATTTCGCGCGGCTCGGACCACAAAGGTTCTCGTCGGTTGTTCGAGCTTCTAAGATCGTATTCAGATATACCCTTCGGTGCCCACGGAACTCCAACTGACAAATCCACGATCGTCAGATGGTGGTGACTGATTTTTCCTCGATCGCTGTTCACGAAAACGAATCGACCGGCCAATATATCTGCATACGATCTTAGGATAAAAATACTCAAAAATAAGAAGCTCAAGATGAAAGGCCTTCGAATAATCAAAGGAAACTAAATATCCGAAGCTAAACAGAATTTCAGATTTAGAGTACACACACCCTCCCCGAAACCTCGTGTCGATCGGCCACTGGGGCCATTCGGAAGTATATTCTTTTATTTAAATAATGCCCATCTTTGCATAAGACCGTAAAGAATTACAAAAAAAAATCAGGGAGTCAACTGGTGACCGATTTGGAGACTTTTCCTTGTTACATGTTACATACAATAGTCGGAAGAATAATAATAAGAGCAATAATTGCAAATAATTGCCAGAACTTCCACATTCTGAAAATATGATATCAGTAAATCAATATTTCCAGTATTAGTAAAAAAGTTCCAATTTCTCTTTTCTTATTTTAAATAATGTGATCATATAATTATAATATAAATTCGACAGCGATTTCAAGTGATGTACGTGTCACGGTAAAACCATTAATTTAGTAAATGTATACAATTCCCAGCAGTTCCTGGTTAATATATGCCTAAAATGCATATAACCTAACCTACAATCGTCCGAAAATGCATACATCGACTGCATCACACTTTTACTGTGGCACATGTATCCAGCTAACGCTTCAGTTTTGCTATGATTCCACGTTGGCAGTCCTCCCGAGTAGGCGCCATCTCGTATCCACTAGCTGAACTAAATTTGTCACGTGACTTGCTCTGTATTATCGCCAATATGGCGGAACTCGTATTTGGGAATGAAGTCACGAAATTACGTTGTTTGTCCTTATAAGAGCAGATTTTGGGCTGGGTGAGGTCTCATTCAAAAGAGGAAGGTTCAGTGCAGCGCGCTCTGGTCATCGTTGAAGCCACAAAACTCTTTTAGTGACCTAAAAATACTTAGATTTTTGCGGGTGTATTTTGTCGATTTTCGCTCTACTTTGAACACTCGTATTATTAGATATCAACACAATCTCGTCGAACCATGACCAGAGCGCGCTGCACTGAACCTTCCTCTTTCGAATGAGACCTCACCCAGCCCAAAATCTGCTCATATAAGGACAAACAACGTAATTTCCCAAACCCATGTTTCGGGCCAGATTGTGTCGGTATACAGCGCTCTGCATTACCCGTGTCTACCCCCTTAAACAAAGTATTTTTCGATGAATATTAACATAACGCACTTTTTATTTTTTGGCATGGGATATGTTATAATATTTGTTTAGAAAACGATAAGACCCTATATAATATGAATGCTTACATTTTATTCCTATATATTCATATTAATTTCCTACTATTTTTAGTCTTGTCGCGTGTAGGAAACATTTAAGTAGGATTTGTACATATATTTAACGAAATTTATAAATTTGTCAGCTATAAGGTAGACATTCGTCGTGTAATTTTAATCACGGTAATTCGTAATCACAAAAAATAGAAGATAATAATAAATATAATATTAAAAATTATCTGAAGTATGCAAATTATCTTTGTAAAAAGAAGTGAGATCCCCATAAAAAACTTCAAGAAAGTAAAAAAATTACACCAAGTACATGAAATCAAATATATCACAAAAATAGAAGATAATAATAATAATGAAAAAATAAAAAAAGATGTGAAATCAAAATGAGCTGCAAGTACATAAAGGTGCTTTCCAACTGCGCTTAAGATGACACAACTACATATACACAGCTAAAATGCTGTGTTCATACATTCTATTACTCATATCGCGGACACTTTAATTAACCCATCAAAAAGAATCCCATTTAAAAACATTGTCGTAAATTAAGAGCTTTACAAAATTAATGATATACAAAAATTGCGCCAATTATAACAATGGCTATTTATACAAAGAAAAAAATGTATTAAATAATATTAAGCAGATATATTTTTATACAAATAAATATTTTAATACGAATAAATATTTTATTCAAAATACTTGGCGCTGCGCCCCGAATTGGTGTTGCTAAACTGAATAAATATGTATAAATTGCATTAATCTTTTTCTTTCTTTCTTGTGCGTCCCATCGTGAATGTGTGTATGTGTGGGTGTGTATATGCTACGTATGATATTAGAGTTAAATATATGTAGAATAAATCTGACTGCGTTTCTAATATGTATATGTATATGTTTATATATTTTCGATTGTAACGTAGTTATTGTAAATTATTAATACTAAGACAATTAACATTTTTTCGGTTTCGCAGCGCCAAGTATTTTGAATAAAATATTTATTCGTATTAAAATATTTATTTGTATAAAAATATATCTGCTTAATATTATTTAATACATTTTTTTCTTTGTATAAATAGCCATTGTTATAATTGGCGCAATTTTTGTATATCATTAATTTTGTAAAGCTCTTAATTTATGACAATGTTTTTAAATGGGATTCTTTTTGATGGGTTAATTAAAATGTCCGCGATATGAGTAACAGAATGTATGAACACAGCATTTTAGCTGTGTATATGTAGTTGTGTCATCTTAAGCGCAGTTGGAAAGCACCTTTATGTACTTGCAGCTCATTTTGATTTCACATCTTTTTTTAATTTGTCATTATTATTATTATCTTCTATTTTTGTGATATATTTGATTTCATGTACTTGGCGTAATTTTTTTACTTTTTTGAAGTTTTTTATGGGGATATAACTTGCAGAGACAAAGTTTTTACTTAATATACAAGGAAGATTTTCACCAATCTTCACACTGATTAATAAATAATTGTAGAAGATCTGACGATATATATAAATCTCGCGCGCCAACAACAGTCAACGCGAGTACTAAGTCTGCTAAATAGTGCATTATACGCGGCTGCTGACTGCTGTTGGCGCGCGAGATTTATATATATCGTCAGATCTTCTACAATTATTTATTAATCAGTGTGAAAGTTTGTGAAAATCTTCCTTGTACATTAAGGAAAAACTTTGTCGCTGCAAGTTATATGTACCTCAAAATTGCCTCGATACTTTTTAACGGCGAACGTTGAAAAACATGGGTTATGTCCAGTATTACTTTTTAATTAAATATTATTACATTTTTTAACATAAGGGTTTTGTGCATACATTTTACGGCTTCGCTAGAGTTTTCTGAAGTTATGTTTTAAGTCTCATAACGATCCATTAATATTTACTCAAGTTATCGCAATTTATGTTTAAGGAAATAATGATTTTGAACGATGAAAAATTTTTTGTTCATAATTTTTAGCAACAAAAAAATTTTAAAATATTTAATGATTGTGTATTTTATTTGTATTAATAAAATGTAAAACGTTCACAGTTTCTATCGTATCGGCATGAACGTTTCAGTAACATACTGCTGAGATTTTCCAGATGAAAATAAATACACGGTATAAATCGGATTATTTTTAGCATTATCAGGTTAACAATGTTACATTTATAGTCAATTATCTAGTACAGTTCTAGAAATAAACTGATTTATACCGTGTTTCAACTCATTTTAATCTCGAAAATCTCAGCACTATGTTACCAGAAACATTACGTTTTACATTTTATCAATACATAATCCACCGCAGCAACACTCTATGCCTCTCGAACCGAACTTTTATTCTAATTTATCCAGATATTCTCTTTGCCCATCTCTTTTCTCTAGCCGCTTCGCCGTGATTCATTCCAGCCTTCCTGACGACAAAATAGTAATAGGGGAAATGCGGCAACAGCGCGATTCGACTTTCGATACGTCTCGACAACTATGTCTTTCCTACATTTATCGGCTAGTTTAGACTTTCACCGGTTTTGATGGTACAAGGCACGAATATACCATCAGCGCCGGTGACGGAGAAGCCTTGAAGCTTCATTCTGTCATTTCTCGAGTCTGTCTCAGTACACGAGTTATAAATTCATTATTATTTCAACGTACGGTGGTTATTAGCGCTCAAACGCACCAGACTACCCTGCACGGATGTCTACTGGAGGCAACTATACCCGCAAAAACTTCCTTTTTGCCGATTCCAGGACGAAAGTTGTAATTTACGGTTTGTTTATTATATTGCGCATACGCAGGACCGGTGGAACCATTATGCAAGTTATGCGCTGCAGAAGGGCGCCAGCCGAATGGGACGTTAAAAAACTATATAGCACGCTTAATAATAAAGGAATCCAACCCCTACGTAAACGAAATGTACACCCCGTAAAGACAAAACATATTAAATAGAAAACAGGTGCAAAAATTTGGGGGCACCAAAAATTTTCTTGCATAAGGGCGCCAACTAACCTCGCGTTGGTCCTGCGTATACGTCACGCTGATGCTACGTGGCTGCAGTACACCATTAGCGCCACCAACGGAGAAGCCTTGAAGCTTTGTTCTGTCACATTTCGGTTCATAAATTCATGATTATTTCAACGTACGGTGGTTATTAGCGTTCAAACACACCAGACCACTCTGCACAGATGTCTATTGAAGGCAACTGTACCCACAAAAACTTCCTTCTGGCCGATTCCAGGACGAAAGTTGTAATTTATGGTTTGTTTACTACACGTGTATACGTACACGCTTAACTTATTGCTAACTTGTGTGAGCGTACGCACAAATTCAAGGCCCGCGGAGACGGCAGCCTTAAGTGAAAGGTTCATATGGAACGGGCCTGAGGCGCTCCACGCTGCAACGCCGCCGCGAGGGCCAAGACGCGTGGCAGGAGAAAGGAGGCGTTGCCTCTGAAAATCAGCCGCCGCGTTCACTTAATTCCCAAACCTGCACTAGAGTACCCCCTTAAGGCTGCCGTCTCGGCGGGCCTTGAATGTGTGCGTACGCTCACACAAGCTAGAAAAAGCGTGTACGTATACGCGATGTAGTAAACAAACCGTTTCAACCGTCTTTCGTCCTGGAATCGGTAAAAAGAAAGTTTTTGCGGGTATAGTTGCCACCAGTAGACATCAGTGCAGGGTGGTCTGGTGCGTTTGAACGCTAATAAGTACCGTACGTTGAAATAATAATGAATTTATGACTCGAAAACTGACAGAATGAGGCTTCTCCGTTGGTGGCGCTAATGGTATACTGCAGCCATGTAGAACCACCGTGACGTATACGCAGGGCCGACGCGAGGTTAGCTGGCGCCCATATGCAAGAAAATTTTTGGTGCATCCAAATTTTTGCACCTGTTTTCTATTTGATACGTTTTGTCTTTACGGGGTGTACATTCCGTTCACGTGGGGGTTGGATTCCTTCATTATTAAGCGTGTGATATAGTTTTTTAGCGTCCCATTCGGCTGGCGCCCTTATGTAGCGCATAACTTGCATAATGGTTCCGCCGATCCTGCCTATACGCGATGTAGTAAACAAACCGTTTCAACCGTCTTTCGTCCTGGAATCGGCACGGAGAAAGTTTTTGCGGGTATAGTTGCCTCCAGTAGACATCAGTGCAGGGTGGTCTGGTGCGTTTGAACGCTAATAACCACTGCACGTTGAAATAATAATGAATTTCTGACTCGTGTACTGAGACAGACTCGAGGAATGACAGAATGAAGCTTCCAGGATTCTCCGTCACCGGCGTTGATGGTATATTCGTGCCATGTACCATCAGAATCGGTGGAAGACCAAACTAGCCGATAAATGTAGGAAAGACATAGTTGCCGAGACGTATCGAGAGTCGAACCGCGCTGTTGCCGCATTTCCCCTATTACTATTTTATCGTCAGGGAGGCTTGAATGAATCACGAAGCGAAGCGGCTGGAGAACAGAGATGGGCAAATATAATATCGACGTGCGTTAGAAAAAGTAGCACATTTCATTTGTGTTTTGAAGACTAGCACGCTGCTCATTCTGTCCACGAAAAACAGAATGTTTCGATTTTGTTCTCGAAAAGTAGGATGTTTTCATTCATTGCCACGAAGAATAGCATTTTATGCTGTTTCGCGACGAAAGGTAGTACATTTCGATACTTTGCCGCGAAAAATAGCACGGTTTGCCTTTAGCCGCGAAAAATATCACGTTTCATAGAAGATTAACATCGACTGTGAACTGTTTGGAAACTGAAATATTTTACTCTTCAGAAAACAAATAAAACGTGCTACTTTTCGCAGCAGTGTTTGAAATGTGCTACTGCTCGTGGCGAAATGTGAATCGTGCTTGTTCTCGTGATAGATTGAAATATGCTGCTCTTTGTAAAAAAAAAATGAAATATGCTACTTTTCGTAACGCACGTCGATATCTGGATAAACTCAAATAAAAGATACTACAGTATTATCTCGTTACGGGCTCGGTTTGGTGTACACGATGTGGAATTTTCGCTATTTCTACCACTTCTGTCTCACTCTTGTCCGGCGAAGGCGAGAGCGAGCGAGAGGCACTGAAAGCGAGCGAGGGCGGTACGAGACAGACGACGGAATGATGTTTTGTCTCGCTCCGTCTTTCCGACGCATGACATTCCGTCCTTTGCGTTCGCGCCCGTCGCGCAGGCAAAGCGTCCCATCTCGCTCCCCCCTTCGGCCAGAAAGAAGCGAGAAACGAACACTGGGGATTAGGTCCCGACCAGGGAGGAGTTGAGCTATTCGGCGGCGGCTTGTAATCTCAGTTGGAGAAGCATACAGTGTTGATAAAATGTAAAACATGCCGTTTTCAGTATTCAGTAACATACTGCTGAGATATTCCAGATTAAAATGAGTTCAAACACGGTATAAATCGGATTATTTCTAGAACTGCATTTGATAATTAAATATAAATGTAACATTTCTAATCTAAAAATGCTCAAAATAATCCGATTTATAACGTGTTTAAATTCATTTTTATCTGGAAAATCTCAGCAATATGTTACTGAAACGTTCATGCCGATACGATAGAAAATGTGAAAGTTTTACATTCCATTAAAACAAACAAAAAGGACAATCATTGAACAATCATATTATGTTTTTATTAATTATATTTATTAATGTAAAATTAAAAATTAATAATTATTAATGATAATTTGGCGGCTTCCGCCACGGCGCCCCCCTCGGCGCCCCCCTCGGCACCCTCCTCGGCGCCATTCGGCATATTTCAGCCGCTTCAGCTCCTTTTTCATCTGAAACAGTAGCATAAAAATTACATTTTCTAGTTCTATCCGTATAGACCGAGAGCTGGCTATATAGGGGTCAACATGACTCAATGCAGTCACAATTCTGATTTAAAAATGTTGGATTAGTGTTACCGAATACTATACGTCCGGGGAACTAACGCGGGGGTGGACGGTATACATCTGTTTCTCCCTTGCACTAGCGCGCGAGCCACGTATCGCGCTTTTCAACGACGTCTGCCAGGGTCTTATCCCCCACTTAGTGGTCTGCCATTTTGCATATCGTTCATTAAATGCGTAAACAATAAATATATGAAATTTCAGAACTGCAAGAATGACGTTATTGAGCTAGAAATATTACCTGTTTGACGTCCACCCCCGGTTAGTTCCCCGGACTGACGCGGCAGACCGGCGATTTCGTATTCGGCAATACTAATCCAACATTTTTAAATAAGAACTGTGACTGCATTGAGTCACGTTGACCTCTATGTAGCCAGCTTTTAGACTAGTACATATGGACCGTTATTTTTGAAAGTGGTATAAGTCTATTTATTCATACATTGAGATATTTAAGGGTTTGCATTTGAATCAACTTAAAAATATTCGCATTCGTTAATCAAATTGGGTAATGTTTTTAAAACTATAAACTTGTTACATTTTATATGGAATAACAATCAATAAAAATGTTGAAGAAAATAAACGATTTTTTAGCTACAAATCGACTTATACCACTTTCAAAAACAACGGCTCATATAGTGAATTCCAAAAAAATTCGGACCAAAAAAATATTCGCCGTTCATACCAAACAAACTTCAGAGAAACACACACACATTCAACATAACTTACTTTGGCTATTTCTTTTCTAAGTTTTTCTGCCTCCTTCTCCTCCTTCTCCTCCTTCTTCTCCTCCTTCTCCTCCTTCTTCTCCTCCTTTTCCTCCTCCTTCTCTCTTTCTTTTACCTCCTCTCCCTCAGGCAAGACAGTGTCTTTCATCTGGAAATGAAATGATGAATGTATTATTTTATGGCAAATAGTAAGATTGTACAGCGTGATTCTCTCGCTAGAGTCCTCAAAGACAATAGTCTAAGAGCTGGATACCTAGGGGTCAACGTGATTCGATGCAGTCACAGTTCTTATTGTTGGATTAGTGTTGCCGAATACAAAATTGCCGGTCTGTCGCGTCAATCCGGGGAACTAACGCGGCAGACCGGCGATTTCGTATTCGGCAACACTAATCCAACATTTTTAAATAAGAATTGTAACTGCATTGAATCACGTTGACCCCTATGTAGCCAGCGCTCGGTCTACAATGCCGCCAATAAACCGCGCCTCGCTGAGTTTCGTGGAAGTGACGAATTCCACGTTCTGCATTTCTCAACAGATCTTTGCGAAAATGACGTCAATCGATGTCGTGCCGATGAAAATGACCCCACGCTAACTTCGTTAAAAATAGTCCGATTTAGATGACATGATTTTAATCAGGAGAAGACCAGGAATTCATTGGTATCACTGCCATATCGATTCGATGAAGAATTTTTTAATACGTCGCAGTGACGTATTTACGCGAGCGTCGAAATTCACGAAACTCAGCGAGGCGCTGCTTATTGGCGGCATCGGCTTTGAATACTCTAGCCAGAGAATCACTCTGTATAATAGTATACAATATATTACTTACATTTTCCTGATTCTGCAACGATCAGTTTCGGTCGCTTGCAACGGATTGACTGTCAGGGATCGACGAGCTCCAGCTACCGCTGATGGAGGGAGAAACACCTACAGAAGCGGTGGTGTGTACGTGAACTCTGCCTGCGTGCATCAGTCACGCACACATAACCACTGTGGGTGTTTCCCCCTCCATCAGCGGTAGCTGCAGCCCGTCGATCCCTGGCCGTTGCTTGGTTTGTAAAGCGTCATTTGTTCCAGAACGCACCACAGACGAATCTTCGGATTCACGTTTCACGTTCACGGTTCGCGTTTACGTGTTTTGTAACGGGTAGAAGGATTTTGAGTTGTGGTGCGTTATATTGTGTTTGTGTTTGTGTTGTGTTTTCTGGGGTAGTGTAAAATGAGTATCATTGGAAATGTGAACATGCAGGACGTGCAAGAAGATATGAACAATAATTCTCCGTATCGTCCGCGAAAATTACGTCCGTACGCAAAGAGATTATCGAAGCGGAAAGTACATCGCCAAAAGAGAAGATCTTCAGCCCTTCAGAAGAAACAAGAAAACGTAAAAACGGCAGACGACACTGCCGTAGGACAACGTCCAGAAGAAGTGGCCGAGGAGCGTATAGTAGAGGAACCATCAACATCCGATGGACGAAACCATACGCATCAAGAGATAATGTGCTTGCCATGTGATGAAGATACTGATACGGCCAGTTCGGAAGAAACGGAAGAGGCGCTTGAAGACTTTGATATAGAAAGCAACGAAGAAGAAAACTTCGTTATAGAAAAAGTTGCGAAGAACGAGCCGCAAGAGCAATCGCGTCTCCTAAATAGCAACGACATAATGAATTTTCCAAATGTGCTTGCTCAATTGCAAAAAATAGGTAAGCATGCAAAAAATAGGGAAGACTGTGGCATTGAACACCTACGAATAACTGGTGTGAAACGGCGTGGCTTCAAGAGCATCTTCAGCGTAATGTGCACTTTATTCCATTACAAAGCTGAAATCCACAATCAATCGGACGAAGCTGAAGAAGTGGATAGAAATCAGGGCGCCGTTAATGCAACAATTTTAAGTGGAGGCAGCTATGCCCAATTGGAACATACTTTTGCAGGAGTCAACATACGTTGCATGTCGAAGAGAGACTTCGTGAAGAATCAAGATGAATTCGTCAAGTCCGCAATTGCCGCTGCAGAAGAAGAGATGCTAGCAGCGGCTGAAGAAGAAAAACGTTTGGCGATCGAAAGAGGCGACGTTCTTCCCGGATCAGGAACTCCTCACATCCCCGTTGTGGCCGACGGAAGCTGGATGAAGAGATCCTACCGCAGTGGATGTTACGATTCTGCGTCTGGAGTCGGCGTGATAGTTGGCTATCACACGAAAAAAGTTTTATTTTACGGCGTTCCAAATAAAGTTTGCAGAATTTGTCGGATTGCTGCGAAAAACAAGAAAGAACCCGAAAAGCACACATGCTTCAAAAACTGGAACACATCTCGAGCATCGACTGCTATGGAAAGCGATGCTATAGTAGAAGGATTCAATACTAGCGTAGAAAAACGTGGGCTCGTTTATTCTACTCTGATTGCTGATGGGGACAGCAGCGTGTATAAGAAGATTATTGATGCTGACCCATATAAGAGACAGATTCGCGTAAAAAAAATTGAATGCACGAATCATTTGTTGCGAAACTTCTGCACAAAAATGAAAGCGATTGTGAAGAAGACTACACCTGGACCATTGAGGCAAGCTGTGGAAAGTAGCATTCGCCGGATACGCACGGACATCGTAAAAGCCGCAAAGTTTAGATACGAGCAGAATGTATCAATCGACGAAAAAGCGAAGAATTTGCATGGCGACATAGAGAATGTTCCGAGCCACTTGTTTGGTGAACACAAAGAGTGTGCACAACTAAAATATTTCTGCGATGGAAAGAACAAAGAGAATGAAAGAAACATTGTTCCAGAATTGATGAAAATTTGAGTGTACCAGGACGTAAAAGAAATACTACGTCCACTGTTAGCTCATGCGGAGAGCTTACTCTATAACACCAATAATAACGCTGTGGAAAGTTTGAACGCATTAATTGCTAAGTACATCGGCGGAAAAAGATTCAATTTTGCCGAGAGAGGATCGTATACAGGAAGATGTGCTGCTGCTGTCGTGGAGTACAACAGTAACCAAGTGCACTCGCGATTGAATGCGATAATGAAGAAGAAAACGCCCGAGGTTGTGCGCCAAATGGAAGAAAAGAAAAAGAAAGAAAAGGAAAAGAGAGCTGCAAAACAGAAGGAAACGAAGGCTGCACGATATGTACGCAAACAATTGCCCTCGCAGAAAGATTCCGATTATGGACCAAATGCACAGAAGCCAGACATGCCATCCGAAATGTATGAACTGGAGCGGGTAAACCATATGCAAATGCTCAGTGATTGGCACAAGCAAAGACATGTTATTGAAGAGGAAACCATCGGACAAGCAAAGAACCGCAAATGGTTGCAGTACAGGTCTAAATTGTTGACAGCATCCAATTTTGGAGAAGTGTGCCGTCGCCGACCTGACACGCTTTGCGCAAAGGCAGTGAAGTCATTTCTGTATCCGAGGATAATTAGTGCACCCGCGGTGGAATACGGGAAAGAATGCGAGAAAAGTGCTTGCGAAGAATTGAAGAAGCAATACGCAGATATTGCGGAATGTGGAATTTTCATCGACAGCTGCATCCCCTTCTTAGGAGCTTCATCGGATGGAACCATCGGTCAAGAGGGTATTTTGGAAATTAAATGCCCCAAATCAGCGGAGAACTTTACGCCGGAAGAAGCTCTGGAAAAAGTACGCGTTGTCCAGCGCATGTTCACATGTAAAGCAGGTATTTCAATGAGCAAAACGCATCACTATTATTATCAAGTACAAGGTCAGTTACATATTACTGACAGAAAGTACTGTATATTTTGCGTTTGGACCCCGAAGGGGCTGAAATCTATAAAAGTAGAGAGAGATGATGCGTTTTGGAAAAGAGAAATGGAGCCAAAACTGGTTCAATTTTATTTAGAATGCATGCTACCTGAAATAATAGATAGTCGGTACAATAGGTGCATGCCTATTCGGGAGCCACAATTTATACTAGCAGAGAGAGCGAAAGAAAAACCGAAAAGCTTGAAAAAGCGAGAAAGGTCTCCCTCCAAAAATAGTGAAACTATTGTAACGGTCCGGCGTCGCACCGCGGTGTAAAGCGCGGTATCACTGACTCTGTCAGTGGTCACAAGTGCCAGCAATGGCACTTTTACTCGCGGATCATACCATCACGCGAGTCGATCGACGCCGCCGTCACTTTGCCAAGAAAGTGACGAAGGAAATAATAAATTTGATCGGTCCGGCGTCGCACCGCTGACTCTTGTCAGTGGTTACAAGTGCCAGCAATGGCACTTTTACTCGCGGATCATACGATCACGCGAGTCGATCGACGCCGCCGTCACTTTGCCAAGAAAGTGACGAAGGAAATAATAAATTTGATCGGTCCGGCGTCGCACCGCTGACTCTTGTCAGTGGTTACAAGTGTCAGCAATGGCACTTTTACTCGCGGATCATACGATCACGCGAGTCGATCGACGCCGCCGTCACTTTCCCAAGAAAGTGACGAAGGAAATAATAAATTTGATCGGTCCAGCGTCACATCGCTGACTCTTGTCAGTGGTTACAAGTGTCAGCAATGGCACTTTTACTCGCGGATCGTACGATCACGCGAGTCGATCGACGCCGCCGTCACTTTCCCAAGAAAGTGACGAAGGAAATAATAAATTTAATTCACCCTTTAATTTTTTCAGACACATTTCTAAGTTCACAGGAGCAGACAGACGGAATCCGGTTCGGTCAAAGTGCGCCAGGCTGATACATACGGGCGTCGCAGGTATGCATGATGTTCGACGAATTATTGAAACAAACTTTTACTTTTATACCAAACTTACCGAAATGTCTGCGATCATTTGTTACAGGCGGACTTTTTACCAAGTTACTGCAAACATGGTGTACGAGACAGTAATGCCAGGACAAATGGAATAATAAGTACCATATTTCAGGTAAAGTTTTAACAGCTTATAAATCTACAGTAAAATTTTGTACGCTTATAAAACAAGTATTAAGTATTTCCTAATGTATTTCATAATGTGTTACAGATCCACACTGCCTACCTCATCTTTCGTTATGAGCGACCTGGCAAAATTGTAGGAAGACCGTCACTGGAGAAGAGGAATTACTCAGAATGAGAGAAGATAATATTATTCTTCGAACATTATATATTATATATTATATATATTATATATTATTATTCTACACTTTTTTATCTGTAATTGTCCATTTCAAGGGGGCGAAAGCTTCAATGTTGTATTTCCTCTGTTATATGCTCTCTATTATTTCCAATGTTATATTCTCCAATGAAGTTGGATTGATTTATTGTGATGACTGTAACTTGATTAGAGACAAAAAAATATATAAAAAAACTGTTCTGTTAAACGATTTTATCAAAAAGGCACTAACAACTAAAAAATAATTCTATTCTTGTACTACAATTTCGATGGTGTTTTTTAACTTTAAATAAAAACGTGGAGCAGCATATTTCATAACAGAATATGAATCAATTTAGTACTTACAGCATCAAGTGTCGAAATAAATTTGTTGCGAGATATCCTGTTCCACGATTGTATTTAAAGTGAAAATACATCATCGAAATCGTAGTATAAGAAAATAATTATTTTTTAGTTTTTAATGCATTTTGAATAAAATTGTTTATTATAAATTGTTTTATTTTCTAGTTTTTAGTGTTCGTGGATTTACATTTGACAGCTCAAACTTCTTTACAAATATCTTGTATTGCTGTATGCAGTTTAACAGTTTGCTTGAACCCTATAGTGCTAAAAGTTCGTAAAGAACGCGAATGGTTGATTTTAAGTCGATTGGATTTGTGGTTATGGGTTATTATTTATTGGTGACTGTTTAATTTTTTCACCCCCTTGGAGTTTTTTTCATAATTTTGTATTGTCATTCAAACTACGCACCCCTGCAAAGTTTCAAGACAATTGGATGATTGGAAGTGGATTAAAATTGAGTTTCCAGATTTGAATCAAACATACAAACAAGCAGGGGATCGTAGCTGAATAAAATCGTTTAAAGAGACATTCCAAAATATACGTATTGTTAGTACTGATCTCTAGTTTATATTGATAAATTTTTACAATCGTGGAATAACAGTTCCGAAGAAAAGCATGTACAAAGGTATTGAATTTAAATATACTTTTGTCCAAATTGAAGTTTTAAAAAATGATTGTGTTATTCAATTTGTATTTAAACAACAGACAATTCTTGTTGATAAAAAGGAAAATTTGATGTATAGTTAGATAAAAAAGAAAGCGTCATATGCTTTTAGAAGAATTATAGCATTTATAGATTTCATTACGATCGGCGTGTTACACTTCGGTGATGTACCTTATTCAAATTGTATGCTTTGAAATTGCACATTGATTATACAAAATATTACATCCTTCTACGTATAAATAAAAACTATTGATACGTAAATTAGTATTGTTTCGTTGATATGTTTCCTAACCCAGACCTAACCTCTCTATCTTTCATTATTGCTATCCTCCTTTACGTTCAGCGAGGCTCTGACGCTAGAATCAGCTCTCGTGCCGTATTCCTTCAAGACTTCTCGATAGAAAGAGCTGTGGCAACAGCGCGATAGAGACAGAGAGAACAGAAAATTTGGCAACTATGCGTAAAAAATTCGTCTACATAGAGTAACTAGAGATGTCACCTCTGTAGAAGTTCTTTTTATCGACCGCAGTAGTTTCATTAGGATCCGTCTGTTTACTGGGGACGCTTCGATCGATTCGGACAATAACAAAAATGAGACGGCAGCCTTAAACTCCGCGCCAGGAAGTTCCACTGCTAATATTCAACTGTCAATATTTCGAGAACGAAGCCTCGAATCCCAAAATAGTAAAGGACTTTTCAACATTTCCTTGCATCAAGCTATTGCATGTTCCAGATTGTCCTTTAATTCTGGGACGCCCTTTATTTGTGTTTAAGAAAAAAGATTTAATTTCTGCCGTTTTGATGAATTCTAATTTCACCGGTTCCAAAGAAGTAAACTGACTAACTCGAACCTTCCACGTTTTTAAAACAGAGTTTTTATAGTTTATTACTGTTTCGAGAAAACCGCATATTAATATAGTCACTACAAGCAATGAGACGCTTGAACAGCACACATTTCACATGCACAGGACATATTCTGTAACTTATGTATGTATTTGTTACAGCAAAAATAATTTTGCTGAAGCAGGGAGTCTGTACAACCGAACGAAGCCTTCTTGCATCTGCACACATTCAAGGGCTCAGAATATATACGACGGAAGTCTGTGAATTATTATTAGGTAAGAATACTCAATAATTTTAAAGATATGAATAATTACAGTCGCACACTTCGCAAGATGTACTTCTGTATGATCGTATAAAAACTTGTAGTTCGACGTTATACAGTAGTCCGAGTCGCCAAAAACGTGATGAAAAATCCTTACGATCATTTTACGATACATTTATCATTATGAAGATGATCACTCGGGGGGATTTTGGGATCGCAGAATCTGATTTCGAGATCAAAGTTTTGATTAGATTGAAACTAAGCCCTGTAAGGAGGAGGAAATGTCGATAAAATAATATTGTGTTTTGTTTAACAGTACTGTCTGATTTGGTTACGTTACTTGAATTTAATTACGGCATCAAGTTTAGACAAATTAACAGAGATAGTGTTTTTATGATAGACAAAGGTGTTGAGCGCGCGGAAACCAGGCCAATAATTTGTATCAATTCACACTTTAGATATTAGAAATAGTTTCATTTATCCATAAGATGAAATGATGCATTCATTGAATGTTATTGAAATGTATAAAAAGATATAAATAACAAAAATATAAGATATTATGTGATGATCCTAATTAAGTGCATGTTATAATTTGTTAAATCGACGGGCATCCTTGAAACTTATATTATTTGATAGTCTATAGTATAAGGAATGTATGTGCAAAATATAAACTTGCACTTTTTTACGATTTCCGAGTAATAATCGATTATGATGGCAGCATTCTCACGTAATTTCCTTTACTGATCAAATGTATGAAACATTACACTATACCAACGTTGGTACTCGATGTTTACACTACAGTAAATCAATAGAGGTACAGTACTTTCTCGCTGAGAGCTCAGTTTCACTTATTGGGATTGGCACTCGTAACGTCACCAAACAAAGATGGCCGGAGGAGTAGGTCGATTCTGGTCTACAATACAGCGTTAACGTACATTTTAAACTTAAAGTGCAGTTATTGTTTATTAAAATAATCATAATGAAGCTTACAATAAACAACATATGTATTTTCACAAATTCAACGCTTTCATGCCGCAATTTTGTTGAAGGTGAACGAGGTTTAAATGAGGCTCACGTAATATTTTTCGGCAGGACAAGTGTCAGCAATGATTATGTTAATTTCATTGCATTTTGTTTACAAACATCGCATTGAAAAAGTAATCCGCACGAGATAACTGGATCTATTTCTGCTCCTGGGAAAATCATAAATGCAAAATGTTCTTGCAAAGCGGGATTAAGTGAGAAATGCAAACACAGTGTGGCTGTTTTCTTGCACTTAAGGGGACCTCCCACCCTTGAAAATGACCAAAAAATCGATTTTCAGTTTTTGAAAGTTCTTTTCTGAATCCAAATCTGTTTGGTTTTTTGAAAAATTCCAAAAATTGCCCGAGTTGTGAGCGAAAAACGACAGGCAAATATTAATAAACGACAGTCAAATATTTTAGCAAAATTTACTGTAAAGGATCAAATTAATAAAACGGGATAAATTATATTTAGGTTTAGGACTTTAGCGTGAAAGGTTAGACTCTTGGTCCCCTTGGTACTCTTTGTTTGCAAAATGGAGAAACCAAGTGGTTTTCGCGTCTACATCGACCAAAAAGGAGCCAAAAGAAGCATTGGAAGAGCAGGGCGTCCCAAGAAGAGAGCATTCACAGGGAATCGATACACACGGGCGAAGGATGCAGAAGGGCCTACTGAAGAACCTGGTCCCGCCGGCGAGGAAACAACAACTAGAAAAAAGCTTAGAAGAAGTGTAGACACGAACATTAAGACCGATGACAAGCACGCATACAGGATAATTGAATTTGCAACCTTCTTTAGTGCCCTGAGCCTGTTTGTGAAGTGCAAAGTGTGCAACAGTGACTTAAAATTTACAGAAAGTGGTGTAAGAGGGTTAGGGTTCAAACTTTGTGTGATATGTAAGGAGTGTGAAATGAAAGAAATAAACTCGTGCCCTCTTGTTGGCAATCATGCCTACGAAGTGAACAGACGCAGTGTGTTTGTCGTGAGAATGTTGGGATTGGGGCATGCTGGACTCAAGCTATTTTGTGGACTCATGGATTTTCCAAAGTGCATTGGTAAAACTATGTTTGACCGAGTGTTGAAGCAAATAGGTGTTGCTGTCTCCAGTGTTTGTGACAAATCCCTTCAGCAAGCAATTGTGACTGAAAAATCTATTACTGCTGAAAAGGAAACTGTTGGTGATGTAGAGAATGTGACAGATCTCACTGTTTCGGGTGATGGATCATGGAGGAAGAGAGGACACAATTCAAAGCAAGGTGTTGTTAGTCTGATTGGTTACTATTCTGGCATGGTTGTGGACATTATAGTGAAGAACACTTTTTGTATGATATGCTGTCAAATGGAAAAATTCTGTGGAACTGAGTATGAAAAATGGTATGATGACCATATTGATGAGTGCAAGGCAAATCACGACGGCAGTGCTGGCAGGATGGAACAGGAAGGTTTGTTGGATATGTTTCGACGATCAATGGAGAAGCATGGAGTACGCTACAAGAGGTATGTGGGAGATGGAGACAGCAGTGCTTATGGAGCTTTGAGAGACAACCAACCTTATGGCGCTAATCATCCAGTTGAAAAGAGAGAGTGTATTGCACACGTGCAAAAAAGAATGGGATCTAGACTTCGAAACAAGAAGAAAAGCAATGCAGCCCAACTAAATAGACTCCTGACTGCTTCTTTGATTGATGAGTTGACTGTTTATTATGGGAAAGCCATCCGGGAGAACAGCCAGTCAGCAGAAGACATGAAGAAAGCTGTGTGGGCAACTTTTTACCATAAGATTTCAACAAATGCCAAACCTCAACACCACTTTTGCCCCCCTGGTCCAGACAGCTGGTGTACATGGCAAAAAGCAAAAGCTGAAGGAAATCTGAAAAATTATCAACACAAGAAAGCTCTTCCTGCGGTAGTCCAAGATGCAATAAAACCTGTGTATGAAGATCTGACAAGTAATAACTTGCTGTCAAGATGTGAAGGAGGTTTCACTCAGAACCCAAATGAGAGTTTAAACCAAAAAATATGGAAACTGGCCCCTAAACATCTATACAGTGGTGTTGAGACAGTTGAAATTGCAGCAAAAATGGCAGCTGCAACATTCAATGATGGTGCTAAAGCATATCTGCAAGTTTTCATTGAATTAGGTTGCATAGTTGGAAAATCTGCAGGGCAGTACTGCGCAGAAGAAGACTCAAGGCGGACCCAAGATGCTGAAATATCGGCCCAGAAAAATACCAAAGAAGATCGTGCTGAGGCTAGGAGGAAACTTAAAGAACTAGAGGTGCAGCAGAAGGCAGATGAAGGCACAGACCAGGTGTAGAATAGACCGGACATTCCTTTGTCTTTTGTGTCACTCGATTTTGGGGCTCTAGAGCCCCATTACCATTTCCGTGTCGCATCCAACGTTAACGGCTAAGCATGAAATAAGAGTTCAGCGCTATAAGCGGTAGGAATGGAAGTTATAATAGTGGTGAGAATTTACATACAGGGTGTCCCGATGTCAAATTAATGCACCATTTTTAAAAGGCAAATAAAAATTTCTTCATTTCTTTATCAATCAGCAACTCTACAGACCCATACAACGGAGAAGCATTGTACAATTTCGCTTACGATGTAACGAACCTCTGCTATCTTATAATTCCCTAATAAATTATTTGCGGACAGGGTTTATATTAATTTTTTCAACTTTTTCAATTCTTTTCAACTGTATACCCGGGATACTCTGTGTACAGACATACAGTTTCATTTATCGTTTTGAACACTTCCTATAATAACTAATTAAAAAATGATTAATAAATTATGGTAATCTTATGGTGTGTCTCGTATCAAGCAGCAGAGTAGTGGTGGGCCTCTGCTTACATATACGCGTAATTCTACCCAATCAAGTCGTTCCGAAATCTTTAACAATTTTTACTGATCAAAGGGTTCCTTTGCGTCATATGGCTTCATTCAAACATTTTTCCTTTCCAACGCGCAGAATACGTTGATGTAAAAGAAAATTGGTAAATTTGTCGAAAAGCTACCTCTTCATCGATTTCAATGACCTTCGCATATGTTGTCAATGTCATCATTCTGAACAACATTTCCTTTTAAACTTTTTGACGGCCGGCCTCAGTTTCGGAGATATTAATAACAAACTTTCGGCATAATTGATTGACAGCTACCTCCCCACCGATTTCAATGATCTTGACATATGTTATCAAAAACATATGAAAAACTTTCGGCATAATATATTGATATCTGTTTCATAGCTGACGGTATTAGTATTGGTTGGGGTTAGATTAGGACCGGGGCGTGTAAAGGATGGTACCGCAGAGGAGAACATGTGTTAAACTCGGTAATAATTCTTGTGTTAAATAAAGTTTTTTGCGAATATTTCGTAAACCAAAGACAACCGCCAAAAAGGTTAAAGGGAAATGTTCAGAATGATGACTTCGACAACATATGTGAGAGCCATTGAAATCGGTGAGGAGATAGCTTTTCGACCAGTTTACCAAAAAATTTAACATTAATTTTCAATGTTATAAACAATTCCACCGATCCAGAGGTGTAGATTCACCCCCTAAGAGCAACGACCAATAATTGTTCTACACATTGTACAATGCATGTGGAGAATGAGCAGATAGGTGTGTTCTGTAGGAGCGAGTACTGTTTGAAAGAGTGACGTGTGACTGATTTTTGGGATATGTGATTGTGGCAGGACTCAGTTGTCAGGCAACGCGCAAAGAATGGTTGAGGGGGTCGCGTCGCGGCAACAATAATCTGGGTAGACGGTCATCGGGTAAGTGGTTGGGGAAAACCCAAGTGGTGTAAACGATACTCCTGCAGGTCAAGATACTAAATGTGATTTTTCGCTTCTCATTTTGGAACCATTTTAGCTTCTGACCTGTTGCCTGTCTTCTAGCATCTAGACATCAAGAAATAGTTTGAAATGGTTTTAAGAAAAAGTTGCTTGTTTTCTAACGTGGATTAGGAAAATAATTGGTTCCACCCCTGCTTTAAATACAAGGAGAGATGAGTGCGAGCCTGTATCAATACATATTTAAAAGCATGAGATGCATGGAACTCGAGACCAGAACGACTAAAACTAATCGTGTGCGTAATTCTCGATATATTGAGGTATTAAAACTTACGCGTGTTACCCTATATCAGGCCTTCCCAAGTAGGGGAAAACCACTCCTGAAACACATGTTTCGGTTCTCCTTTAGGGTGAAAGTACCAAATGTGTCAAGTAATAAATCTTTTTTAATTCTCTTTACGTCATTCTGAAATGCTAGTTTTAATTTTAATTTTTCCTACTATTTTTAAGTCATGAAATTTCCTATAAAAACTTGACACATTTAGTACTTTCACCCTAAAGTGTCCCAACATGCTTCCTAGCGACGTTACTGTCTCTTCGGAGAGAGGGTAGTAGGAATCGTCCCACCTTAGCTGAAGGCGCAGCGTTGGAGGGAGAACCGAAACATGTGTTTCAGGAGTGGTTTTCCCCTACTTGGGAAGGCCTGCCCTATATAATTAGGGAAAACATAAGCGAAATGCGGATATGCTTTTAATAATCTTTGATTTCTGTATATACAGTATATATTATATTATATCATATTAATATTATGTTTATATTATTTTTATATTATATTTTACATTATATTATACTTTCACAGAAATCAAAGATTACTAAAAGAACGGTTAATCCGATCCCCGCCTGAGCATATTTTTTTTTTGGCCCGTCACGGACTCATTACGGGGTCCTCAACCCGTAATCTTACATCATAAGTCGCACGTATTATATTATTGGATAAAAGAGTTTGTTTGTGTGCAAATGTAATTGTTGCGCTCACTTCGTGATGGAAGAAACAAAAGACGATAGCTGGTAATAAACCATTGAAAGGAACAAAAGCAGGATCAGAGGAAGACCAAAACACATTAGCCTTACATGACAACAGCTAATAAATGAGTAACGAAATCTGCATTCATGAAAGCAAACAGAAGGTTCCTTGCACTTCGTTAATCCATTTTACAGCGTTTACCAGCTTAAGCGAAAATTGTGGGCCCAGCGTGATGCACACGATCACCCTTTGATTGTCAGAAGGCTACGGATTGCCTGTCGACAGCAATAAAACCGACCGGCGCGGCGGGACAAATAGGCTATCCAATACTGCTGGGGTTTTCCCGATGAAAATGAATCTGGACACGGAATCTTCCTGGTTGAATTGGGAAGAACCATCCCAAACACAAATTTTTTGTGCAATCCTGCTTACCCCCATTTTTCATTGTCTGGAGCTCAGCCAAACATAAAGGCACGGTTAAACACGTGTACCGCGTGTTACAGAACACATTTTCAGTGAACCTATAGCGTGTGACCTAATTATATACTTATAATAAAAAACAGACCGAATCACTTCGTGGTTGGACGCATTTTCGTCGACATAAACTCTCCAATCCATTGATAATACATCAATTTTTCATCTAATTTCCTTCATTATGCCCCGAATTACGTCGTTCTTGGTGTTAGTTTCATTGGTGAAACATAAGGAATCGATTGGCGCCGTTTTCGCAGAGATCTGATGAGAAATGCGGAAACAGAACATTTCGCACTTCTTAATGGTATTCCAACCCCTGCGTCAAAAGCCATAAAATTCGACGCGGCACCATGGGAGGTTGACCTCGCCATTAGGTACGCGCACCGAGTATTCGTTTCGTCGTGATGGTCTGCTTTTCACTTTTGACGAACATTTGCGCGACTGGGGTGCGCGTCTCGCTGTTAAAACCGACCTTTTTGGAGAGTCTCAAGTGCAAATTCGGGCGTGCATTGCAGATATGTGGACGCGGTTTTTGCCGCGCACGATGTTCGGCTGTGCAATGCGCGCCGTTGCACGTGTTTAACCGTGCCTTCACGACAAGACTAACCGAGATAGACGTAGGTACTCCTTCTAACGATCGCGGTCAAGGCCCGGTACCACATTTCTTATCATACCTTTATGAAATTAGTTGGAATTGATTGGTGAAGTCCTCCCGATCAAAATAAGCTCAAACAAGACAAATTGAACTGTTTTTCAGATTGTGTACGGCGGTGGAGTGCATTCCCTTTTAACTATCAATTAATCTTAAAAATAGTTCGTTTTATGTCGTGTGTGAACTCATTTCCACCGGGAAGACCTCATCAATCATTTTGTACTATTTCGAAAAGATAGGATGAAAATTGTGGACAGTAAAATTTTTGCCATTGCGCGAGACATTCTAACATGCGGAGAATATGTTTCAATTACCAGGCTTCAACAGTGGTTCCTCGGTATAGTACATCTGTCTATCTGTCTATCAGTATATCTCTCATCTCTCACTATATCTGTTCACTTTCTTTCTGAATGTGGGCCGCCGGCAAAGTGTCCGCGTCCATGTAGCATGCAGAATCTTATGAGAAGTGTCAGAATAGAGCGGACGACCCGCGAGGCTGATTTTTGACCGCGGCACGCGGCTGTCCGCCCGCTCAGTACGATTTGCTGGCCTGTACCGGGAAACATCTTTTCATATGATTCAAGAAACAGTAAAATGCTGTTGCAAGTAAATCCGTGCGGACAAAACGTTTATGTGTCAACACATGTAGGTGTCCGCGCGGACAAAACGCAAAGAAGATTCTCATAAGATTCTGTATGTTACGTGGGCGCGAACAGGATTTTTTCGAATTTAACTAAGTAGACGCCACTATGTACTTGCGTGTTGCAAGTCCTTCATCGTAAGCGTGATGCGGTTATAAAACTCGACCTCGCGAACGCTGTTGAGGGTACACCAGGTCAATTTAGGACTTTCGAAGTCCCGAACTTCCTCATCTGCATCGTTCAAGGAAGAGGCTATCTCCCCCACCAGATAACTGGTAGTGGGGATGCCTCCCTCCTTCCCAGAAAAATGGCCCAATTAGGTTTTCTTAATGAGCCGAAAATGAGCACAGCGCATTCGAGTTGTGACACTTCGAATACTCAGGACATCACTCTTGTGCCAACTCACGAAGGACTCACGAGTAATCCACACCACCACCATTGCCGAAGCAACCCTGACAACTGACACCGATTTTTGGACACATCGACCAGATCGACCTGCATCGGAGAAGTAGTCAAGGAACCTAGGCTAGTTATTTTACTTTTTCTTGCATAGAATTATTTTAGTCGTAATTAAAACTTAAAATAGAAATGGAGCATCAAAAAAGTAGAACACATTTCAAGAAGTGCGTGTATCCCGAGTGCGGTTTAATAAACCGCGATGTTACAGACGCTACTTCTTTTCACACATTTCCTGTGTCTAACCAGGAAAAGTGTGTAACGTGGCTTGTTAACTGTGGCTTAGACGATTGGGTGGAAATGTCAAATGCGGAATTGAAAAAAAAATTTGTATGCAGTCGTCATTTTGACAAAAGTAATTTTTACGCGTCCGGGAAATTGATGAGACATGCCGAACCGAATAAATATTTTGATCTTAGCGTCAATTTAGAGAACAGTAATAAGGAACCTGTGGTCAATTCGTTGGTAAAAGAGCGCAATGAACTCGGACAACGGTTGATTGAATCTGAGGAACAGTTGCAGGAAGCGAAGAAGAAATGTGATATTCTTCTCTTGCGACTGCGGGCGAAGTGTAGAGTACTAAATCGTCTAAAGCAACAACTGTTTTCAGGCAGTATCGATGATACATGCCTGAAAAAAGCAATCGCGAGGAGGGTATCGGGTTATATTCTAACATTTATTTGTATGGTCTTATTTAAGGGAACTAAGAAACGTGTTTCGCGTAAGGAGCAACGATTGTGTATGACGTTACATTACACTTCGCCGTCTTTGTACATAAAAATGCGTGATGTCCTCCAGTTTCATCTTCCGAGTCCGCGCACTATTATTCGTTGGTTCGGGAAAATTGATATTTGGCCAGGTATTTGTCAAAATTTATTCGTCGCGTTGAAAGTAAAAGCTTCGCACATGGAAGTTGCAGATCGCAATTGCGTTCTTTTACTTGATGAGATGGCGATCAAGAAGTGTTTAAATTTCCACCCATCGAAACAAATTATTGAAGGTTTCGAAGATTTGGGGGTTTTAGGTCGAAATTTAGCCGTGGGTACACAGGTTCTTGATTTTATGTTGCGTGGCTTGTTCAAAAATTGGAAGCAACCAGTGGCCTTTTTTATTTTAAAATCTAGTGTAAAGAAGCATGACCTATCCAGAGTTTTAGATAATATTTTAGATGCAGTTTACAATACTGGTTTACGAGTCAGAGCAGTTATTTCCGATCAAGGAGCAAGTAATCAGAGCGTAGCAGACGCCAGAGCCACAGTTGACCATCCATATTTTTTCAGAAATAGCCAAAAAATTTATTTTTTATTTGATTTTTTACACATTTTTAAAAGTCTTAGAAATAATTTAATAAAGTATGATTTTTCAATCGACGGAACACCAGTTTCTTGGTCAGACGTCGTTGCTCTTTGGAAATTAGAAGAAAGTAAAAGCACACGAGCGGCTTACAAATTATCTAACAAACACGTTAACCCAAATGCGTTTGATAAGATGAAATGTAAGCTCGCTCTTCAAGTTTTCAGTAAGAGGGTGTCGTCTGCTCTGTTCACCGTTTCGTTAATGGGCAACATAAAGTCAAAAACAGTACAACACACGGCTACTTTCTTCGAAACCGTGAATGATTTATTTGATAACCTTAACAGTAGGTGTGCACGTGACCCCAACCCAAACAAATGCGCGCTGTCGCGTTTTTATGATAACGTCGAACGGAATTTGAGAATGCAATTGCAGAACATGCAGTATTGGTTTGTAAAGTCCGAGAAAGGGTTAAAAGCGCCGCCTTGTTTCTTGGGGTTACAGCAATCTGTACGTGGCACCTTGCAACTGTGGAATGATTTGCGCACCGAGAACATTACGTTTTTATTAACATCGAGATTGAACACTGATTGTTTAGAAAATTTCTTTTCCGTTCTTCGGATGCATGGTGGCTCGTACAACCGTAATCCTTCGGCAAATGCAGTGCGTCTCGCGATTAGAAAGAATATTTTATTGAATTTGAATAGAAGCATGTCAACCGCGAATTGTATGATAGACTATGACACACAGCTATTGTCGGAGGATATGCCACAGCATGAACCAGACACGTCCACTTTTGATGACTCCACATATGCGATTGAGGAGAACATTCATGATGAAAGTCTCGGTGCGCATTTTGATTTTGACGTTGCTATTAATGAACTTTCAACATCGGTGTGCTCCTTAGAAAAATGCGCGATAGAATATTTTGCGGGGTATGTTGCGAAGAAAAGTATACAAAAGTCGCGTTGTAAGGAATGCTTAGCCGAATTGGTTGAAGAAAATGCCAGTTTTTCTCGAAACGAGCAAACACTGTTGGCTTTCCGTGCATATATTGTGCAAGACAATCTTGACTTTGGACATCTTTATGTTCCAAGCAAAGATTTTTCCATTATTTTCCAAATTATGTCGCGAATATTTGATTTTCATTACCCGGCGCTACGGAGTCAAACAAACATCTTGGATAAACTATTTTCGATAATTTGTTCTGTTGTAGAACAAAAATATCCAAAATGGTTTAGCCAAGGTGAATGTGCTGCACACCGTAAAGATTTAATTTATTTCGCAGTAACAGTAAAAATTCATAAGGACACGGTGTGGCTCGGAGAAAAACTGAGATTCGCGGGTAGCTCGTATAAAAACATTGCAAAAATGTCTACTGTGAGACATTTATAAAAATTTACTTTTCATAGCAGCTGCTTGGTCTTTTGTACGTAGCCGAAAACAGTGTATATGTATATGTATAGGTCATAGTTTTTTTGTATGTACATAGGTGCTTATAATAGTGTATAGGTATTATAGTTTACAATGTATATAGTTTTACATATGTACAGAGAGTGAATTTCATTCCCTCGGATCGACCAGGGATTAAAATTTACTATCTGCACACTGTTCGAAGTATTTTCAATGTTCCATTTTTCGGTATAACAACGAGTATCTACATTTCTTTTTCTGTAGAATTGTTCGCTTTCTGTTTAGACGCATGCTTTGCATTTTAGTGAACATTGAAAATACTTAGGGATGGTGAAGACCTTCTTTCACGCCTTCACGTGGCCCATCCCGTTAACTCTATTACTTCAATGTTTTGACGTTTTAACATTAGCAGATTTACTTTGAAGTAACGGTGGAACTAAGGTGAAAGAAAGGCACTTGTTTTGTACATACTACTGTTTAAATATTGCGGCGAATAATAGAACGAGATGCATGATTGTAAAGTAAAATTGGATACGAGAGAGGGAGAGAGAACGTGAGAGTGTGTGCGTGTGATAAACAAAACCTCTTCTTGTTGTTTTGGCCAAATATTTCGTTCTCATATGTGTAATGAATTTTATTTGCTGCCGAGACTTCATTCCAATTGTTTTTTTATAGTATGAATAAATGACACATGAAAAGTACCCCTTTCGTTTGCTCTTTAAATAGTGCAAGCGCCGACCACGCGAGAGAAAGTATAGGTACTCGAAAAATAGAAAAGTCTCATGAGGGACGGTCCGCCCGTGTCAGTAGGAATAGCGAATTATTTCTCGAAGAAGAGACCTCAGGACTTGAGACGGGACCCCCGACATAAGAAAATTTAGGCTCGCTGCACTCGCGCTGGTTCGAGTCGATGATGGTCTTTAACCGTCCCATTGAAAGGCTGGCACACCGACATAGCGCCCTTCACCTTGAAGGTGCGAAATAGTTAAAAGAGGCAAGACAGGTAGCTGAAAAACAAAGTTGCATCAAGTTCGATATAATATGTACTCTCCGAATGCTTCAAATACTTCCAAAAAATTGTTTCAACTGGTTGGAATATTCATTATATTCTGCTGTGTGATAAATTGAATTATTTGTTTAATTTCTGTACCATGTTTTAATAAATATATCAATATGTTTGAATTTATATTAAGTGTCGTCCATTTGGTTTATTACACACGCGTCACATGGCATGTTTATATGTACTTTCAAGAGTAAAAAAGCGCCCTTTCACGTTCGTATTTATTGTTTTATTTTATTATTTTCGCATTCAACGGCCGGCTATCCGAAATAAAATGAGCATAGCTTCAAATTTCATAATCAATATCATAGGATGGACAATGTTGAATATCTCAGAAACAATAAGTTTTAGGATTAATGCACGAAATTTAGTACTTTCATACTCAGAATTCGCTATTCTATTGAATTTGACAGTCCATTTGAAAAAATAAAATTGACCTCCACATCTGATCTATGCCTGTAAAGAAACTAGTTTCACCGTGTTTTGTGTTTCGTACAACCAGACAACTTTTATAAATAATATTTTCGCTTCTTACTTGAAATAACAGATATTTGAGGTGAACCGATTTAGTGGGACACCCTGTATAACACAGCTTCTATACTTTCCTCGGTGATACTGGCAGCTTTACCTGTGACAATGCTAGAAACACATTATGTTTCCTGCACCCACCGCTCGAAAATTCGAGAGGACGCTCGAAAACCAGTGCTTATTTCAGAATATCGGTACTTCAGACCGGTGACACTGAAGACAAAGGAATGTCCGGTCTATTCTATACCCGGTCTGTGATGAAGGGGCCCTGTACTCAGCTGGCATGGCAGACTAGCTCTGGTGAGTTCAAAAACATGTCCAACTCTAGTAAAAATCACTCCCCTGACTTTAAAGGCGTTTTTCTCAGTTTCACTATTTTTGAAGTTAGCCGACATGATATCTCAAAAACCGTTCGACATAAAGTCTTGAAATTTTCAGCACAGCTTTGGCACACCCATAGCTACGATGTGACCTATGTTACGAGCCGAGGCTGAGGGCAATGAGAGTGGCGGCTGCGAGGCCGAGGATTGAATTTTGGTTGTTTGAGTTTGTTAGTAGCGGACGAACCGGGGTCTGGTATCCCCGGGAGCCGCTATAAGGAGGTTGGATGTCGTGGACGAACCGGGGTCTGGTATTCCCGGGAGCCACTAGGAAGGTGAGTTTCACGGACGAACCGGGGTCTGGTATCCCCGGGAGCCACTAGGAATGTTAGTTTAGCCTCGTAACTTTATAATGTGATACACCTTGAGCGGTAAAAGAGTATCTATTGTGGGTTTATCTCAAAGAGGAAATTCAGACAATGATTGTTTTAAATAAAAGAACTCTGAATTAGAAATAATTGATTATATTCTATAAGCTCAGTCTTTTACAATTGTTTTCGTGTTTATTTGTCGCGGTACCTAAGTCCACCTCTCGGTTTTGACGCACTGAGAAATGCGGGGGTCTCAAAGATTTTAATAGTAACAACACCTATCAGCAACTCTACGTACTGTCTGGTTTAAGTTGAAATAATACTGGATCTTGCAAGCCTCTTTCGTCTAAACGTACTAGACTTGAAATGAGCCCCCGAGTGTGGAATCATGGCCCTTTTTATACGATGAAATTCGGCTAGAAAGTAGTGGGGACATGAGTGCCTTCATTGAATATTGGGTTTTCGGGGAAAACTTGGTTGCATCACACCACTGCAGGAAACGGTGACCTCGTCGGGTCACGCGCATTCCGGACACACGAAAGAGTTAAAAAGTCGAAGATGAATCTGCGTACGTAACATCTCCCCCCTTAGATAAAACATCGTTTATTATGATGCTTTTCCACCTTTCGGTGTTGGAAATGCACGTGACTAAACAGAATACTACTCACTCGTGCAAGGTGTGATGAAACCAAACCTGCTGCGGTGTGTGTAATTATAGTGTTCTGTGGGGCGATGTCGTGGGTGATGGGTGGCCTCAGTCTTTGCTCCTCTGGAAGGAGTCCTCTTTGTAGTTCCTCGTGTTGAACTGCACCTTCAGCGAGTCACCAGGGGTCCAATCCTCGATGTTTTCGTCTGTTAAGTGAGCCCGCATCAGGCCGTTTTCCCAATAGTATGGGACTATGGCCCGGCTGCTTTTTGCCATCTGGTCCATGAAGTCTTCTTCGGTCGTCTGACACCTGTGGTCCGTGCCCCAAGTAATCTTTGTTTGGCTGCCCCATCGCGTTATTACGTCGACGGTTTTTCCTGCCTCTACTTGGGTCCAGGTCTCGCGGTCCATCTCGAAATATTCCTCGATGCACTCCGGACATTCTGTTGCGGGCTTGTATACTGCGATTCTGCTGTCGCAAGCTTCGCAAATGCAGTTTTTTCGCAGCGACTGATTTACGCAGATAGAATGCCATTCTCCTTCAGTGAAGACTGCTTGCTCGTATCGTTGCAATTTTCCCCAGCAGCTTCCGCAAATTCGGTGACCCTCTGCTTCATAAATGTGCACAATGCATGGTTGAACGCAGAACAACGTTGAGAGCTTCCTGTATGTTTCTGGATAATCCGCAGGTCTAACTCCATCCCAGGGTCCATAGAATTCTTCTCCCTCGTCTTCTTCGGATCGGAAAAGATTGTGTGGCACTGGCATAATGACTAGAATGGAGTATAATGTTTTTCATTCTGATTCCGAAGAATCGTCGGGAAGAAATGCGTGCTTTAATTTATCCTGATGTTTAGTAATTAATTTGTGATTATCAGTACTCAGGACTACGTTATGTAAATCTGATACGTCAATTATTTTATATGGTCCAATATAATGAGGATCGAATTTGCTTAATCGAGGTTCCTTTATAACATAAGCGTATTCTCCTTCCTTGAATTGTTGCGAGCGTGCTCGTCTGTCGTAGTACCGTTTTGATCGTTCCTTCGCTTTGCTGAGGTGATCCGCTGCGGTGTTGCGGATATTTGTCATCCGAGTGATTAGTTCTGTAAGATAATTCCCGTAGGTTTCTGTATTTTGGTCCACATCAAAAGCGCTGGGAAAACGAGCCATTTTTCCAAATACCAGCTCGTGTGGTGTGAAGTTAGTGGCTTCGTGCACAGATGTGTTATAGGAGAACATGGCATATGGAATGAAGAGATCCCATTCTTCATGTGACTCCATGTAATGTTTTAAATATTCTGTAAGGACGATATGGCTTCTCTCCAAAGATCCGTTTGTTTGAGGCCTGTATCCGGAAGTAGTTAGTTGTTTTATCTTGAAGATTTCAGCGAGGTGTGTCATTATCTTCCCCACAAAACTGGTTCCTTTATCTGTTAATATTGAACGAGGTGTCCCAAAGATTGAAATAAAATGGCGTGCAAAAGCATCTGCGATTGTAGTGGCTCGAATATTCGGTATTGCAACTGCGATGCAATATTTTGTAAGGTTGTCTTGCATTGTTAGAATATAACGGTTCCCAGCAGGAGTCTCTGGAAGAGGTCCCACGGTGTCCAAAGCGAGTTTATCGAAGGGCTCCAAAGGCGTATCGGTGATGATCATAGGTTGCCGTGTTTTTGCTCTAACTAATTTTTGTTCCTGACAACTCTTACATTTCCTGATGAGATCCTGTACGTCTTTTCGCATACCCGGCCAGTGGTATTTTGTTTGTAGTCGGTTGAATGTTTTGGTAACACCTTTGTGTCCTCCAATGAGGCTGCTATGTGCTTCCTTAATCAGTTCTTTCCTGGTGTCTTCTGGCGGATTTTGAAGATTCCTGCTTGCTATAGTTGACTGTGGTATGGTTGGGATGTTGGGTGGTTCCTCTTTGTCCGAACTGCTATCTTCAGGTGGTGAAGATTCACAATCTATTGGAGCGGTATCTATACTCCTGGGGGCATTTGTTCTGAGGGATAAATTTTGTAAAGGGATGGATATATTTTGTACAGGAGTCGTTATGTTTCGTAGGGGAATGGGTGTGGATGCGATAATTGGATTACTGAAAGTGCTTGATATTGGAGATATAGGGAGACTTGATCCGTTTGGTCCTTTCATGATTGTTTGTGAAAATAATTGACTTTGATCTGCGGGTATTAATGTGGCGTCCAAAGGATTTGAGTCATTGAAAGGATTTGAATCTGCAGTTAATGTTCTGTCTTCTTCAATAGGTTTCTCTTCTTCTTGATTTACCGGTGCAGGTTGTACGGTTGGTAACGAAGGAGGTAGTATTTTCTTTTTTAGCACGGTTTGTGGTGGTTTAGTTTTTCGTTGTGTTCGGCGAGCAACCGGTGTAGCGGCTTCATCAGAGTCTTCAGAACTGGGTTCTTTGTAGTTTGGTTTTGCCTGTTGGTTTCGGCATAATGTCCTGATGCGATGTCCTATGGTATTGGTGTCAGGGTTCGTTTTCCCCTTAGGGGTGAGAGGTAAGCAAACTGCTGTAGGGTTTCGTGATAATGCATCAGCATTTTTGTTGATTTTTCCAGCCTTGTGCACGACCTTGTATTCATACTCAAGAAGTTTCAATTTCCATTTAACCAGTCGTGAAGTTGGATCTTTGACCGAATGCAACCAAACCAAAGGTCGATGGTCAGTAACTAAGGTAAACTCCTGACCAAAAATGTATGATCTAAAATATTGAACTGCGTATACCATGGCTAAGCATTCTTTCTCCGTGGCGGAATAATTTTTCTCGGCTTGATTTAAGCTTCGGGAAGCATAAGCTATTGGTAAATCAGAACCTATGTCTCCTTGGCTTAGAACTGCTCCGATTGCAAAATCTGAAGCGTCTGTAGTGATGACGAATGGTTGATTGAAGTTTGGGTACTGCAGAATTGGGGCTTCACAAAGTTCGTCTCGTAGTTTTTCAAAGCTTCGTTGTTGTTCTTCAGTCCATTTGAATCTAATTCATTTTCCCAAAAGTTGAATTAACGGTTTCGCTTTCAATGAATAGTCTTGAATAAAACGGCGATAATATCCTGTTAAACCCAAGAATTGCTGGATATTTCTTTGTGTCTTGGGCATAGGGAAGTTCTTCACTGCCTGCAATTTCCCAGGATGCGGTTTTACCCCATCTGCCGATACTATGTGCCCCAAGTATGCAACTTCTTTGCGGAGAAATTCGCATTTGTTGGTTTGGAGTGTAAGTCCGTGTTCTCGGAGGCGGTTTAATAATTTCCTAACTTTGATTTCGTGTTCCCGGAGCGACGAGGAGTAAACTACGATGTCGTCTAGATATACGAATAATTCACTTCCCTGCATACCTGTTAACACCTGGTCCATGAGGCGTTGGAATGTTGGTGGCGCGTTCTTCAATCCAAAAGGCATACGCGCAAACTCGTAATGCCCGTACGGAGTGGTAAAAGCCGTTTTTGCTTGGTCCTTCGGATCCATTTCGATTTGATGGAAACCATTGGCTAAATCAAAAACTGAAAAATATTTAGCACTCCCCAGTTTGTCCAAAATTTCTGTGATCTGGGGAAGTGGATATTTATCACTGATGGTTTTTTCATTTAACGCTCGGAAATCGATGACCATACGCCAGCGTTTGTTGCCATCAAAATCGGCCTTTTTTGGTACGATCCACAGGGGTGAATTGTATGGTGATGTAGACGGTTTAATGATGCCCTGTGATAACAGTGCTCCTACTTGACGTTGAATCTCCTCTTGATGTAGAAGTGGGTATCTGTACTGTCTTGTATTAATAGGAATTTCGTCAGTTACATGGATAGAGTGATGGAAATTTGGAACTTTATCAAGGTTATCTCCTGGCAGGAAAAACCTATCGGAGAATTCTTGAATAATATCCTGAATGTGTCTTTTTTCTTCAGGATTAAGGTGATCAGTGTTTAGGGTGTTCCATATACTCTGACTTCTGTTTTGTTCGTTGATGGGCTGTGCTAAGTACGACGAGATTGGGTCTTCGTCGGAGGTGTCCATGGTATCGTAAGGTTGTAAATATTGAGGCTCCAAATCTATTTCTTTTTCCTCGTCTCCGGTGTTGGTGGCCAAGACGTAACATTTTCCATCTTGATTAGATACCACAGCTTCGCCAATGAAGACGTTCCTTGGTGTCTGGAGACGTGGGAGATAACCTTCCTTGACTTCCGGGTTGGCCACTAATAACGCTATCTGCTGCGTTGTCCTTCCAGGAATTCGGTGCTTTGTTTTGGAAGAGTTAAATTGTGCCTCCATTTCTGGGAAATTAATAAATCTGATAGGCCTAACCGGTTGACTGTGAGTGACGAGTGTTTTGTGGTGGTAGGAAATCTCTGCTTGTTCCTGTAGCAAAAAGGCGCTTCCTATGAGACCATCTGCTGATACGGGGAGATCTTTAATTACATAGAAATAGACCGGAATGCTGTTGATATGCAACATAGTGGTTCCTAAAGTGTGAATGGGCGAAGGAGACAGACTCGTTATCTCTATCTTTTCTCTGGAAGTGATCTCGGCCTTGTCTCCCAATACATTGAGGGCGACCAGGTTAACGGAGGCTCCTCCATCTATGAGGAACTCCCCTTGTCCGCTTTCCAGTTCTGGGACGTCGACTCTGATTCTCGGTATTGGCGCCTCTTTGAATAATCTTCGTTCTTCTCATCGGTGAACCTGATTGTTTTTGGGCGATCCGTTTTTTGAAACACTCACCGGATCGCCATTGCGATGAGCGTCTTGGTAGTTTAAAGGTTTACTTGGTATGGCGGACGAAGTTATCGGTGATCTAGTTCTACGCTGAAATCTGTTTCCTTCCCTACAAGTTTTTCCGTCGTGTCCCTTCACACCGCAATTCCAGCAATATAATTTTTGCCTATCACTACTTTTCCCGGCGTATTTCCTATCGCGGTAATTACCCTCTTCTGACACGTCAGAATTATAGGATGGGGAACGTGAATCGCTCCTACGTAAGGTCATAGCCGTCACGCGTTTTGGTCGATCTTTGTATTCATTTTCCGAACCAGATGCGCTCTTGTCCCTAAAGTATTGCCTGCGATAACGCGAAGGAGAGGGTGACTGAGGGTACAGAGGTCGCGGCCCGTGATCCCGTTCACGGCTCCGTCTTCTTCCGCGATACTCGTCGTCGTAATCGGTTGATCGGTCGTCGTAGGTTTCACGGCGATTCCTGAGGCGACGATCTATTAGGAGGACGGCCTCAATCGCCTCGTCTAAATCCTTGCGTTTTTCGCCCAATGCCGCCATTCGCCACGCAACGCGTTCTGGCAATCCCTCGATGAAGTTTTCCAGAATGTCTTTCTCCATTTCTTTAGTTATTTCGTCGGCGTTTGCACCATACCGATCGAGAATTGCTGCGTGAGAGCGATGAGCAAGGTGACTAACCCGGTCGATATATCTTCTTAAAGACTCGTCACTACGAATTTTGAGTCGAGCAATTTCCCCTTGGAAATGCGCCAGATTACGTCCCGGAGCGTATCGTTTTTTAAGATATTTTAATAACTCGGACGTATCAGAAAATGACTTATCCCGAATACTAATTCTCGCAGAACCCGTGAGTTTTGTTAATACGATTGTTAGATATTCAGGCTCCGTATTTGGCGGTATCAATGCCAACCCGTTTTCTACATTCTGCGCGAAAACCGAGAGGGATGGAGTCTCACCGTCGAAAACCGGAATTGAAGCTGCAGCGTACTGTATGCAGTTACGCTGTGTAAGTAAAGCCATTGAGTTGGCCATTGACAAAGTCAGATTAGCTATATCCTCAGGAGAGGCCGAGGCTTCTGTCCCGGGCATAATTAATTAAGAAAGTAACAACCCGAACAGGCGTTAAAAATAAATCGAAAGATTTTCTTTTCTTTTACAGATAATTTGATTGCTTCAAATTATCCGCACCGTTCACGGACCGTGCGTGAAATAATTTAGTATGCAACGAGGGCAATACAAAATTGGTTGAGTCTCGTACAAGAACTCGTTACAAGACTCGCAAAGAACTATAGGCGGATCACGTTGAAACCGATGTTCTAATGCGGTACTTGATATTTCTTTAGGCGTGGTTAAAGCACACTGCGAGCAGATTATGCTACCATTAACCAAGGTTATAGTACAACCTTTAATATAAATATTCCCGCGGTATTCCGACCTAACTCTAATAGGCCTTCTCGGACGCGGGGCCGTAAGATTTGAATCGTGCTGAAAGCACATCAAAATCTGAATAACCAGCTAAGAGAATGTATCCCACCGCTGTCACCAATTTGTTACGAGCCGAGGCTGAGGGCAATGAGAGTGGCGGCTGCGAGGCCGAGGATTGAATTTTGGTTGTTTGAGTTTGTTAGTAGCGGACGAACCGGGGTCTGGTATCCCCGGGAGCCGCTATAAGGAGGTTGGATGTCGTGGACGAACCGGGGTCTGGTATTCCCGGGAGCCACTAGGAAGGTGAGTTTCACGGACGAACCGGGGTCTGGTATCCCCGGGAGCCGCTAGGAAGGTGGAACTCGTGGACGAACCGGGGTCTGGTATCCCCGGGAGCCACTAGGAATTCGGAAATCGTGGACGAACCGGGGTCTGGTATCCCCGGGAGCCACTAGGAATGTTAGTTTAGCCTCGTAACTTTATAATGTGATACACCTTGAGCGGTAAAGGAGTATCTATTGTGGGTTTATCTCAAAGAGGAAATTCAGACAATGATTGTTTTAAATAAAAGAACTCTGAATTAGAAATAATTGATTATATTCTATAAGCTCAGTCTTTTACAATTGTTTTCGTGTTTATTTGTCGCGGTACCTAAGTCCACCTCTCGGTTTTGACGCACTGAGAAATGCGGGGGTCTCAAAGATTTTAATAGTAACAACACCTATCAGCAACTCTACGTACTGTCTGGTTTAAGTTGAAATAATACTGGATCTTGCAAGCCTCTTTCGTCTAAACGTACTAGACTTGAAATGAGCCCCCGAGTGTGGAATCATGGCCCTTTTTATACGATGAAATTCGGCTAGAAAGTAGTGGGGACATGAGTGCCTTCATTGAATATTGGGTTTTCGGGGAAAACTTGGTTGCATCACACCACTGCAGGAAACGGTGACCTCGTCGGGTCACGCGCATTCCGGACACACGAAAGAGTTAAAAAGTCGAAGATGAATCTGCGTACGTAACACCTACAATCATCACTGGGAAAATTCTACAACCAGTTTTATAAAGCATTTATAAACTTTTAGTTTTTCTTTAAAATTATAAAATAGTTTCCAAACGTCAGAAAAGTCGTTCAAACTTTGTCTATTGGATTGAAAGTAGGTCACATCATGCGGAGGGATGCCGTGACCTAAATTCTTTCTTTCTTTTTGATTTCAGTCACCTCATTCTCCTGGGAGCATGTCGGCCAGCAGTGATCATCTCAAAAGTGAAAGTTTGCGGTTTGAACTACTGTGGTTTTTTTCGGAGGTGAAATTAAGCGCCTAGACTGAATTATTTTTTTTTATGTTGTGTAAGGCTAGCCCTTTCAGAAATATATCCACTTTCTTCAATCTGTCTCATAGATTTTTCCTGCAATTTTTCAACAAAGAGGCTCATTTTTGGTAATTTTGAGGTGGTCAAGGGTGGGAGGTCCCCTTAAAGAGAATTGATATTAATAATTTGGAGTTAGTGTCATGCACCGATACTAAATGTTTGTGGAAAATGCCCCAACATGCCAAGTCATTAGAGAAATACGCACAAAGCCCATTATTCGAACATGACTATTTAAAAGAAAAATTTAAAAAAGGTCATTCTACTTCGATATCGGAAGGACAAAGATATATGAATAATTTGGATGTAACCTATTTTATATAATAATGTTTAACCAATCAAATTGAATTAATTACTTTAAGAATTAATTGATAGAAAGTATTGATTTTATGTATTTTTAAAAAACAGATATTATGTACAGAATTATTATAATGGATTTTTGAATATGCACACATTTTTTACAATTAATTCTTAAACACTGTATTGATGTTTTACAATTGATCTGTACAAAAAATTATAAGATTTTTACTAATTTATTTTTATATATAATTCTTTTGATTTTTGAAAAAGACAAATTATTTACATGAAAACTTATATTATTTTTCCAATGAATTTATTAGGTCTGGGAAACATGAATCTTTGATCTCAGAGGCGAATAATAATGTGCTAGAAATAAATAATATTAAAATAGAGGCTATTTTAGAGATTCAACCAGATTCAATCAGATTCAATGTTCAATCTGTCAAGAATTTCTCTAAATCTGCCAGAAAAAAAGTGCTGTACGGAATTTTTAAAATCACTTAACTATACTATCGCAATCGAAAACAGAGCAAAATATTTTGCTTTTCGACGCTTTTGGTGCAGATTGTAGTCCTGCCTCCATAACTAAACGTAAATTGATTATAGTAGAACAATTTATACGCAAAAATGATACCACAAATAAGTTAAAATGTAAATTTTATTCCATTTATTTACACACTTTCAATATGCTGCTGCAGTCAGCGACCTACTCTCTTTCAGGTGCTGATTTTGGCCACCAGGTAGCGTATCGCAGCTTAGCCAATCCCAATACCAGGACTGCCCGGTAAAGAGCAGAAAACCTCGTTAGGTTCTAGAACTCGGGTAACAACCAAGCTCGGAACGGTTACCTTGCTAACTGCAAGAGTGTGTGTGCGTCCATATGCATGAGGCCCAATTATATAGACTCGTGGTACGAGCCAGCATGGACACGCACATGGACGTACTTCTCTAGAATTAGGCATGCAGAAAATAAAACTTTAGTTTTTTGTTCTAACTCAAACGGTATAACCGCGAGGTTAAACGCCACTGAAAACGTGGTTCGGCAAGATGTGGCACGGAAAAAAATACGACTATTTCCGTCGAGATTTACACAATAACAGGCTTCTTATAGAATTTTCCATTTATTTCAGTCTCCCTAAAAAAAATTGCCGAAAATGACTATAACTTTGCCTCGTTCAAGGTGGCTTAACCCCTTAACCTGCCGGCGGGCACGCCGAAAAGTTTTACACGAGCGGGCGCGTCGTGTACTCCGTACACGGGGGTCTGTTTTGGCTAAAAAACAGTTTTACCATGATGTATTGTACCCAGCACCCCTATGTATTCTTCCAGCACATTTTTACATCATGCTACGTACTTGTCAGGTTTAAATTCAGTTTGGAAGTGTCCCTGATTGAATGAAAACGAAAGTATGCCGCGTATCCTGCCGGTGAGCGCGCCCGTATACTCATAAGTTTTCCAGGTGTCCGCCTCCGATTGCTTTGATTTTTGGATATGTTTTAGAGGACGGAAAAATAAGAAACAGGTTTTACAACTTTTTGTTTTAGCCTGTTTGCATGTTTAGGGATGAAACCACCCCTAGTTAGTATCCGATCGCGGCTAGGAAACTCGACCTTAAAGGCGAGGGCAACGGGGCCACTAGCGCAACGGAGACACAGATGCATACTTCTCCATTGCACTAGTGGGACCGCCGCCAGCCGCCGTGGCCGATCGCGGCTAGAAAATCCCGCTTTTAACACTATTCGTACCAGACCGGTCAATTTGCCCGTTTTTAAACTTTGGCGTACAATTTCCCACATACAACGTTATCACATCGCTATTTATCTTTACGACTTTTCTTGAAATATGCATACAATAAATTTTTCAGAATTTACTTGTCCTCTTATTTTCTTGTTTCTGAGAAATATATGTAGCATGTCCTACCTACCGCGACCGATCAATTTGTCCGGTCGAAAAATTTATGATATTTACTCTGCTAAACCTATACAATCGATACAAAGGAATGCTATCTGAACATGGCATGACCAACTAGAAGCGGAATGAGCCTCTTTGATACGGTATTCTGAAGGAGACGCTGTTAAGTTACGCACGTGAATGGTTGAAACAATGTTTTGTGATGTCCCACTATTTTTCGCGCGGTTCTATTCTAAAGTCTCCCTCATAAATCGCTCCATAACTCCATCAAAATCCATCAAACTCAAATCTTACCCCTTTTCCCCAAATCACTGATCACCTTGGCGATGTACCTTAGCGGTCCCCATCTCAAGATGGTCAACTACGACCTCCAAATCCCCTCTTCGCCTTACGTGGCATGACCACTTCCCTCCTATTTAAATTTAAACAAGTCCCTCGTCCCAAAAACTCTCTTATCTCGAGACCACGTCTCACCCCCTCTTTACGACTCACCGAGTCAAAGCCACTCTCACCCCTTTCCCGTCAAAACGCCTAAAATCCACCTAATAGGTCTTATCAATAGCTTAACAGAATCTTGGAAACCAATTGCGACGCATATTTCACGCATGATTCATAAACGTAGTCTAAATATAGACATTTATAAAAACCCCGGAAGTCCTATTGCGACGCATATTTCGTAAATATGTCAAGGTGCATACCGCGCACACCCTTCATACCTGACATTCTTGTAAACCCTATAAATACGAGGAACCGCGAGACCGGAAGACACTCTTCTAAGGAAATACTTCCGCATAACAACCATAAAACCAACGAATCAAGTGCACAAAAGCTTTATATTTAAATTCAGTGTTCTACTGCAACTACCGTAAGAAATTATAATTACCTTTATTGTTATACGGCATATCACCTTCATATATATAATTTTGTATTGTTAACGCTTATTGCATTTCATATTATTATTCTTGTATTAACGCTTATTGCTTTATATTATCATTTTGTATCGTTAACGCTTATTGCATTTCATATTATTTTGATTCATATTATTATTCCGCTAACGCTCATTGTCTCATATTGTTAGCGTAGCAAATTCCTATTACTTTACATACTATTTTCTTTGGGTTATACACATGTATTGCATATTCATACACATATATTGCTGTTGATTACTATTTATATAAATGTTATGTGCTAATGCTTAATGTCTGACGCATTATTATGTTAACCATGCTAATATATTGATAGTGCACCACTCGTGCTCAAAGTAATAAAGTCCTTGGCTTTAAATCACGCTTCGAATTATTATGAATATCCTTTGGTTACGAAAGCTCCAAATCTAAACAGGCTACTGCAACAGCTGATTTCAGTTCGTGAACGCGAGAGATCTTACAGTGTTTACAAACATATATTTGCATGGGCCGTGTACACCCATATGTCTAGACATATTTCGCGGAAATATTACGTGTGACTTCCTATATAAATGCAACGGTAAATCCAATTAAAAAGCCAAAACAAACAAAGTGCTCTAACGGGCGTCACCTCCGGAGTGATTACCATTTAAACTTTCCCTGGTCGTTCAGTGCTACGAATCTGGCATTCGCGCCTGAATCCTAACTCTCCGCAGTGCCACAAATCTGGCATTCGCGCCTGCATCCTAACTCTCCGCAGTGCCACGAATCTGGCATTCGCGCCTGCATTCCCTCAAACCGTTCAGTGCTACGAATCTGGCATTCGCGCCTGAATCCTAACTCTCCGCAGTGCCACGAATCTGGCATTCGCACCTGAATCCTAACTCTCCGCAGTGCCACGAATCTGGCATTCGCGCCTGCATTCCCTCAAACTATTCAGTGCCACGAATCTGGCATTCGCGCCTGCATTCCCTCAAACTATTCAGTGCCACGAATCTGGCATTCGCGCCTGAATCCTAACTCTCCGCAGTGCCACGAATCTGGCATTCGCGCCTGCATCCTAACTCTCCGCAGTGCCACGAATCTGGCATTCGCGCCTGCATTCCCTCAAACCGTTCAGTGCTACGAATCTGGCATTCGCGCCTGAATCCTAACTCTCCGCAGTGCCACGAATCTGGCATTCGCGCCTGCATTCCCTCAAACTATTCAGTGCCACGAATCTGGCATTCGTGCCTGAATCCAAACTCTCTGCAGTGCCACGAATCTGGCATTCGCGCCCGCGTTCCCTTCAATAATTCCCCGTCTATGCCATCGTCCCCAACGACCTCCACCCGGGACGTGACAGTTTCATGGCAGGAGTGTACCCCACAAGCCGAAACGTTACAGGGACAAGAGGAATCCCCAAACCCCTCCAAGAAATCCTATTTTTAAGTTCTTTGTCCATATCGTATCGACGTGCGTTACGAAAAGTAGCACGTTTCAATTTTCTTACGAAAACTAGCACGTTTCGGTTTGCCACGAAAAGAAGCACGTTCCATCGTTTCTGACGAATATCAGCACGTTTGGTCTTTCGCCACGAAGACTAACACGTTTGACTGCTTCGCCACGAAGAATAGCACATTTCATACTGTTGCGGCGAAAACTAGCACGTTATACTGTTTCGCCACGAAAACTAGCACATTTTGGAATTTGCGGCGAAAACTAACATATTATCCGGTTTGGCCACGAAGAATAGCACGTTTTGGATTATACTGCAGACTGCAGAAACTATCACGTTTCAGCGCGTGGTCAGTTTAAAAGAATTCAACTGTTGAATTCGATCAAATAAGTAGAAAGGCTGTATCGGACTCACAGTGTGAAAGAAAAACAGTATTTAGTAAAGATCAAGAGATCTTAAGCAACCGTTCGCATTTACCCCACTAGCTACGGGTAATTGCGGACTGAAAAAGTTTTGTTTTTCTTTCAAAGAATGATTTGTTTATTGAAGTATCTATAATTCTTTGTGTTGTCTTTGTAGATAATTAACCAAAGTTCATTAATTCCCCTACTCTCCCCTACTGTATTTTAATATTTAATAAATTACCGACTAGGGATTGCAAATGTACTGACTTTTTCAATTACCGGTAATTCGGTAAAATTTGTATTTAAAACCGGTTTACCGGTAATTTACCGGTAATTTTTTAAGGTACTGAAAATATTACAATTCCTATTACCGACTTAGTACTAAATAAAAATTGCTTCGGTATTTAAGTTGATATACTCGTAGACAATTTTGTCGCTAAGGATACCAAAAACGTTAGCATAGCGTAACGACGCGAGCGTATTATAATAACACCTCTCATTTTTCAATACCGAACTTCCCACTTATAATTAATTTAATCTACGACGTGGTTTCGTATCTTCCGCGTTCGGAGACTTCGTAATTAACGTTTACTTGGTGAAATGAGTAACAACGGTAATGATTTTAAGTAAATAAACCTGTACATTGACAAAACTATAAGATGCCATTATTTAACTTTAAGTACATGCTCTATAAATAAGAAATTACAGATTTTTAATGGTGGAATAGCCAGCATCTGCCTTATGCAGCAAATAATGAAAATTTTAGTAAAGATGACGCAGAAGAGGAGACAAATGATATTATTATTCTTCAACGTTTACATAATAGCTATAATAACAGTGCTGTCGAAAAAGATGCAACCGGTTTCATTAATAGTGATTCTGATAAAAATGTTGCAAGCAATAGTACTACTGAAAATGATGTTAATCGTATCAGTTCAAGTGAGTTTCCAGACAAGTTTATTGTTCGAAATAGCAAGCGAACAAATCAGCCAAAAACTCTTTCACGAAAAAGAAAACAAAATGAGCACGTGTGGATTGATGTAAAGGCAAAGAAAGCACATAATTCAGGTACTGAAGGCACTGGAAGAATGAAAGTACAGTATTGTCTCCGTATGTGCTCGGTTTGGTGCACACGATACGTGCTTGTCACTATCCCTACCACTTCTGTCTCACTCTTGTCCGGCGAAGGCAAGAGCGAGATGGAACGAGAGCGAGCAAGAGCCACTGAAAGCGAGCGAGGACGGTACGAGACAGACAACGCGTTGATGTTTTGTCTCCCTCCGGCTTTCGGGCGCCGTGACACTCCGTCCTTTGCATGCGCGACGAGCGTGCGCGATAGTCGCAAACACTTACGGTGAGCACGGGAACTGCAAAATCTTGACGCAGGCCCGGCTCAAGTCTTTTCTGCGCCCTAGGCGAACTTGTCAAATTTCGCCCTTTATTATAATACATTTATTTGAGATTATTAATGACTTTACTCTGCAAAATTAGGCGACTGCCTAGGGCGGAAAGTCGACAAGAGGTGTAAAATGATATTTTCATTACCCGTATTGTTGAAAATAAAGTTTAAAATTAAATATTATAAGTTGTACTACAAGTGGATTAAACTACGAATAAAAATTCAGAGTAAGGTTCTCAATAATCTCAAATAAATGTATTATAATAAAGGGCGTAATTTGAAAAAATCGCCTAGGGCGCAAAAAAGACTCATGCCGTGCCTGGCTATCTGACCATCACGCGCATGCGTCGAGCAGTCACGATTCCATCTGAGTGCTCGCACCCATCGCGCACGCAAAGCGTTACATCTCGCTCCCCCCTTCGGCCAGAAAGAAGCGAGAAACGAACACTCGGAATTAGGGATCTGTTCACGATAGGAGCTCAACGCCGATTCCGACCAGCGAGCACATACGGAGACAATACTGTACCAATAAGGGCTAGAAAAATGCGTGTTGTTATGAAAACATTAGTCTCGATGCCCGGATAAAAGCGTTTTCAGAATTTTGGCAACTTAATGACCATAGCAAACAATAGGAGTGTATTAATAAATGGACATCTTCGAATATAGCTTCATAGTACGAAACAGACGAATCAGATTCTGATATCGAGAAAAAATGGAAAAAAGTTTACAGCCATTCTTTTACATTGCCAAATGGAAATGGAGCAACTAAAGTTTGTAAGAAAATGTTTCTTGATACTTTGAACATCTCTTATCAATGGGTCAGAACAGCGGATAAAAAGAACAAATTGACAAACAGTACTCGTGTAATTAGCTGTGATAAACGAGGAAAGCACAGCAATCGACCTTTTACAGTACCAGAAACTTTAAAACACGTTGCTTGCGCCCACATATCTTCTTTTCCTGCAATTGATTCCCATTATTGTAGGGAAAATACACATAGAAAATATTTAGAAGGACTTAGTATATCTAAAATGTATTCACTATTTAAGGAAAAAATGAAAATAATAGGTGAAACGACATTTGTAACACAACAAATGTACAGAAAATTTTTTAATACGAAATACAAGTATGGATTTTTCGTTCCAAAAAGGGATAGGTGCGAACAATGTGAAATGTTTTCGAATCTTTCAAAAAGTCAAAAAGCACTGGGCGAAGAAACCCAAAAACCACACTTAAATAATAAAAAAAAAGCGAGACAGTTAATGAAGTTTGATAAGCAAGGAGCGGTTCTGAATGCATCTGTCTGCACAATAAACTTTGATTTACAAAAAGTGTTGACGACTCCTCATGCAGAAATAGGTCCTCTATATTATATGTCAAAGGTTTGCGTATAGAATTTTACAATCTACGAAGTGGCCAGTCATCGCGGTTGGTGCAACGTTTGGAATGAAACAGTTGGATGTAGAGGCTGTAACGAAATTGATTCATTCCTATGGAAATTCATTAATGATAAACCGAAAACTGGTGTGAAAGAATTTATGCTCTATAGTGATAACTGCGGGGGTCAAAACCGTAATAAAATGGTTTTTAGCATGTTCGTTAAGGCTGCTATAGAATTAGAAATAAACATAACACACAGATTTCTGGAAATTGGTCCCACACAAAATGACGGCGATTCAATGCACGCCCGCATTGAACAGTACTGCAGAAATAAATCGGTCTACACGCAACAACAGTGGTGTAGATTTATGAAAGAATCGAAAGTTGATAATCAGTATATTGTTAACGAAAAGCTGCAATCTGAAGTATTTGATTTCCAGGATTTGTCACATAAATTTAATTGGCGTTCGGTAAAAATCGCAAGCATTAGAGAGATAAGTGTACGACCAGAATTCATGGGAATTCAATCAGTATAAAATATGATTTTGAACAAGAAGCGAAGGAAATGAAAATATTAAAAAAAACATGTCACAAAAAAGATATTAACATTTATCAACTAGAAAACGCATATAACGGTAAAATTCCTCTATCATCAAAAAAAAAGATGATCTTTCTACGATGATTTCTAAAGGCATTATTCCAACAGAATTCCATCATTTTTATGAAAATATTATTAAAGATTGAAAATATAACATTTATATTACAAATAGATAATAAGATCTTAAATATTAGGTATACTTTGTATTTAAAATAAACTAGAATATTCATTTATAGATTTATTATGTTATGTTATATTTTTAATGAGAGGAAAATGTAACATGTACTTAAATTCTTTTGTTGACGAGACTTGAATGATTTAATAATAAAAGTGTTTCAATTCAATATAACAGTGTTTATGCATAAATAGTATATTTCTTCATTAAATAGTCATAGCAAAAATAATTCCTGGCACTGCTTTCACGTAGCAAGTGTCCGCGTTATCTCGGACTAGTGATCGGCGATATTTCGGCTACCATTCTATCTATTTCATTCACATTGAATATTTCTCAAAATTTTGATTAGATCATACCTAAGTTATATAGGCCCGCAAAAATCAAATCGTGTCGGTTGCTGCGGGATACAATTTTTTGTAGCCGACCATTCAAATTTGCTTCTTTTCACCGCTACAAATGGTAAGTACATACTCCTTTTCGTGGCAAACCACTTTAACGTGCTAGTTTTCGCAGCGAAAGACGAAACGTGATAGTTTCCGGGGCAAACCGCTCAAACGTGCTACTTTTCGCAGCGAAGACCGAAACGTGATAGTTTTCGTGAGAACGAAGACAAACGTGCTAGTTTTCGTAAGAAAATTGAAACGTGCTAGTTTTCGTAAGAAAATTGAAACGTGCTACTTTTCGTAACGCACGTCGGTATAATCGTCTGTCATGATTGGTTTCATTCGCGTTCTTCGTCACGCAACGAACTGTGTCGGAGGGGATAGGTTGAAGCGAGTAGAGGATTCCCCTTGTACGCAGATCGCAGAGTTGAGTGACACAGTTCAATTTTATAACTCGAAGAGAGCATCACAGTATAAAATTTCTAACGTGTTTGCATTTGCATTTCAAGTTATAAGTGCTAATTTGAAGAAAGAAAAAGTACCCCAACAATACTTTGGCCCAAATTTTGTATTTGGTCTTTAGTGTATTATTCTGTGGCGAATATTTATCCGAAAAATCTCAAGGCGTTCAAAAAATATGATGTTATTAGAAAAAATAAGTAACATACACGAAGAGTGTTCAGATTCCGATGAAGAGGAACTATCTGAAACTGAAGATGATATGGAAAAAGATGATGACCTATTTGTACAACCGACGAATTAGAGCCCTCAGACACGGATAATAGAGAGGAAAATATTTGGAATAAACGTAGAAGGCGAAAGAGGAGATTATTATTGAGCTCCGAAAGTGAGAGTGATGCAGAGGACCAGTGCACCGAAACTGCTGTTGATGGGACAGTTTGGGAAGAAATAAAAGAAGGTTCCAAACCTGGAAGAGCATCAGCTCATAATATTTTTAGGGAAGTATCAGGTCCGACCGGATATGCTAAACGACATATTATCAAAGGGAAAGTAAAGATTGCATTTTCTCTGATTATTGACCACCGAATAATAAACAATATAAGAACGTGCACAGAAGCAGAAGCATTTAGAGTTGTGGGGACTAAATGGAAACTAAATGAGGCAAAATTAGATGCATTTGTTGCTCTGCTGTATGCTCGCGGAGCATATGAGGCAAAAAATGTAGACATCTCATATTTATGGAATAAGCAATAGAGTCCTGCATTTTTTTCAGAAACCATGAGCAGAAATTTATTTAGTGAAGTTATAAAGTTTATACGATTTGATAAGAAAAGTAAACGAAAGCAGCGATTACAAACTGATAAATTTGCTTTGATATCTGAAGATTGGGACCGATTTATTGAAAATAGCCAAAGTTGTTATAAACCACGTGTATATGTGACTATTGATGAGCAGTTGTTTCCATCCAAGGCTAGGTGAAGATTTACACAATATACGCCGAACAGACCAGATAAATTTGGAATTAAATTTTGGTTAGCATCTGACGTTAAGAGCAAGTATGTAATAAATGGATTCCCATATTTGGGAAAGGATGAGAAAAGGGGTTCTTCAATTCCACTTGGGGAGTTCATTGTTCTCAAGCTGATGGAACCATTCACAGATGTGGAAGGAACGTGACCACAGACAATTTTTTTACGAGCGTTTCACTAACCACAAAACTATTCGCAAAAAGAACTACTACTGTTGGGATCATCCGTGGAAACAAACGAGAACTGCTCAAATTTGTAAAACAAAAGAAAGATAATATGACACGTTATTCAACTAAACTATACAGGGTGTCCCAAAAATGCTGCAGTTCCTTGAAGGGGGTGACTCGGGGGGTGATTGCAAAAAACTTTTTCCTTCGCGAAAATGCTCTCCGAGGTTTCATTAACAAGATATTAACAAATAGCACCGACCAATCAGAGCGCGAGTCTGACGGCCGAGTTCCCTCGCTAGCGTGTGGCTGCGCGCCACACTGCGAATACGAACAAGCAACTCGGCATTCATCGAAGGAAATTGCGTAGATTGGCAAATTAAAGACGTAACAAATAAAATCGAACATTTTGTCATGGTTTGTTTGTAATTTAAAGTGAATAATGAATAAAGAATAAATGGATGAAAATCGTGTGTAACGTAAAAAAACGAATACAGTTTTTTTTAGAAGAATAAAAAATAATAATTATTTCAAGTGGGAGGATAAGGAATACGTAAATTTCCTTGTGTTAATAACGTAGCCACGAAAAGTTAATATAACAGGAAATTAACGAAGAGTGATAGTAGTTCGTTATTGTGATAAAAGCACTGTTGCTGATAACGAATAAGTCTGTTTAAAAAGCCCGAATAAATATTTTCGTACGGGAATTTTTAGAATTATCGCCGGAAATAAGCCATAGCTTGCGTTAAATTTAAAAATGAATGATCATCAATAAACTAAAACTTACCCTTGTCGGAAATTCACCTGCAGCTTGAAAACTTGTGTCACTAGGTCACTGAACCGGTCCTGGCCATCAACGGACGAGCCCAGTGCACAGCTGGTTCCAGATATACGACACTACCTAAAGTTAAGGGTCGCAATGTCAAGTGCGTCCAGACCCAGTGACACAGGTTGTCAAGCTGCACGTGAATTTCCGACAAGGGTGAGTTTTAGTTACTTTATTGGTGATCATTAATTTTTTTTAATTTAACGCAGGCTATGGTTTATTTCCAGCGATAATTCTCAAAATTTCCGTACGTAAATAATTCTTCGGGCGTTTTAAACAGACTTATTTCCTGTTAAATTACCTTTTCGTGGCTACGTTATTAACACAAGGAAATTTACGTACTCCTTATCCTCCCACTTCAAATAATTATTATTTTCGATTCTTCTAAAAAAAAATGTGTATTTGTTGTCTTTTTACGTTACACACGATTTTCATCCATTTATTCTATATTCATTATTCACTTTAAATGACAAACCATGAAAAAAACGTTCGATTTTTTTGTTACGTCTCTTTCATTTGCTATTCTACGCAATTTCCTTCGATGCATGCCGAGTTGCTTGTTCGCAGTCGCAGTGCGGCGCGCAGCCACGCCAGCGCGGGAACTCGACCGCCAGACTCGCACTCTGATTGGTCGGTCCTTTTTGTTAATATCTCGTTAACGAAACCTCGGGGAGCATTTTCGCGAAGGAAAAAGTTGTTTGCAATCACCCCCCGCGTCACCCCCTTCAAGGAACCGCAGCATTTTTAGAACACCCTGTATAAATCAAATCATATTACTCTTACAATATATAAAAGCAAACCAAATAAAACAGTGCCTCTAGTAAGTTCACTGCGCACCCCAATAGAAACAGAAAAAAAAGGGATAAAGCGTATACCGGAAACGATTAGATTTGATAATAAGACAAAATTCGGTGTAGACATGACAGACCAAATGGCAAGAAAACACAGCGTGAAATCGAAATCTCGTGGATGGCCCCTGTAGGTTTTTTTCAATATTCTGAACCTAGCTGGAATAAATGCATGGGTTTTGTATAAAAAAAAGGAGACAATTTTTATTGCAGTTAGCTGTAGAACTTGCCGCTGAATATCGAGAATTGCGGGAAGAAAAAAATATACCAAAAACATCAAGAGATTCAGATACACACGTACGAAAAACTTGCCAAGTAAGATATTGCAAAGATAATAAAACTACAAAAATTTGTTCGAAATGCAAAAAATATGTGTGCGGCAAATGTACATTTGAGAGCTTAATAATTTGTAGAAAATGCAGTGCAGACGAATAAGTATATAAACAGACAGAAAAATAAATAAATAAGTAATGTAGAAAGAAACTATAAGTGTATAATTAAACTGAAAACAATTAATTTATTTTCTTATTTCGTGTAAGTTGTTTCATTTATCATTTAATTTAGTGCCAAATTGACTACTATCTACGTCAGACGTGCACACTAAATCTGCCCTATGGCAGTCGGTAGGCTTTCGAGCTCGACCGTGGTATGCTCACTCCCCACTTCTCAGTACAAGATCTCGTGATGGAGAACTCTATGACTGCAGAGGCCGTATGCCCATATTTTGTTTTGGGTAATAATACCAAAATATGGTATTGTCTCGAGCCTCCCTTTGTTGTCCCAACACGATCACTAGAAATTCCCAGTTTATGCTTTTATGACACCCCCGACAGCTAAATGATCGCTTGGCCGCAACTGCTATGCACAGCTCCGTCACTGTGTGCATTAGCGATCAAGCGGTGGGTTAAAATTGACTCAGGTACAGGATACGGAGAGTTAATTGAGATTTGAAAAATGTTTAAATTTTTGTATGCAATAATAATCATTTTGTTCAAAGTTATAATGATAGCAGTAAGGGTATAAAAAAGTTTGTTGTTGGCGAACATGATTCTGGCTGTAGTAGTCATCGGAAACAAAAAGCGCAAAATTTTTCTTAATCTATATAAGTGTTGTTATCGTATGAACTAGAATGAAGTAATTATTTGCAAAAATCCAATTTTGCAACACAGAAAACAAATGCTTTCCTAAAAAATTAATGTTTTCATTTGAAATACAACCATTTTTGTGCTTTTCAAAATTATTCATTCAACATAAACTAAAGTTCATACGATAACCACACTCATATAGATTAAGAAAAATTTTACGTTTCTTGTTTCAGATGATTACGACAGCCAAAATCATGCTTGCCAGCAACAAACCTTTTTTTCAGACCCTTCTTACTACTACCATTATAACTTTGAACCAAATTACTATTATTGCTTTAAAAAATTTGAACACATTTTTCAAATTTCAATTAATAAAATTACAGAGATTGGAAACTCAATACTTTTCTTTTAAAAATTCCCCACAATGTGTCTTATTTTCGGAGCGTCAAACTCTGGAAACCCCTGCGGCAGCCTGTGACGCTCCGCTCCCACTCTACTCCAGCCGCTCCCCATTCCGTTAGCGGACTCGCTTGTCCTTGAACGAGTTCGGAGCTTGAGCCCGAACTCAGCTCGAGCTCGAATGTTCGCTCGCGCCCGGAATTGGGGGTCCTGTGCATGCCTGATCTACGTTCAATTGTAAAAAAACATAACACTTTTCCGAGGACCGGTCATTTGACCGGTCACGGTAGGAATAGGTATACATGAAGTGTCGGTACGACTAGTGTTAAAGGTAGGATTTCCAAGGCGCGATACGCCGAATCCTAAGCACTGCTCTTATTAAGCATGCTACTGTTTTCCTAGACGGGTTTTCCGACCGCTGTGTTAGTGCGTCTGCCTCGGCAGCTACCTAGGCTACTTGAGACGCAACACAATGAGATGAGTGTCTGTTTTCCGCCATTATGGCGGTATTTCCTAGCGGGCGGCTAGCCGCGGCGCATAGTTGGGCATTATTCGACTAAAGTTTCTTTCGAATACATATTCGTATAAATCCTCAAGATTTATTCGCGAAAAATGAATAACGATTTTATTCGACGAAAAAAATCGTTAATTCGACTGTACAACTCAGAAATTGTTTACACTTAGTGTACGTGAACTACAGCCGAAGGGAGAGCAAACAGAGGCTGCCCGCAAGGGGGCATCCTGTCGCCGCTCTTATGGAGTTTGGCAGTGGACGATCTACTTTACGATCTAGAAGACAGCAGGGTCACTGTATCGGCATACGCGGTCGACGAAGTTTTCATGGCCTCGAACAAGGATATGGGGGCCGCGGAGAGGAGAGTACAAATAGCCCTACGCACATTGGAGAACTGGTGTGAGAAAATAGGGTTGTCGGTAAATCCGGCAAAAATGGAAGTCATCAGAATAGCGAACACCAACAGGAGGCCCACATACGGGGGACTCAAGTATCAAAGTCAAACGCTAAAGCTGTCCAGGAAGGTTAGATACCTGGGTATAATAGTAAATGACACGCTGACCAGGAGGGAACACGTCTTCCAGCAGATTCGCAGAGCAAAAAACAATATGAACACGGCATGCAGAATGGTAGGACCAACATGGGGACTCACACCGGAGGTAGTGAAATGGATCTACGACGCTATCGTGATCCCACGCCTGACTTTCGGGGCTGGGATCTGGTGGAGCGGACCAACTGGCGAAAGAAGGAGCAAGCAGAGCCCCGCGCGACGGGGAAGTCATTCCACCTATAGCCACGGTGGCGTTTAAAGCCATCCTGCGGAAGTGGAGAGACGACGAGAGAACAAAAGCATGGGAACAAACGACCGGCTGTGTGCTGTCAAAGGAACTACTGGGCATGGAAGCAAACGAGGACAGAGCAAGAACCATAATGGGCCTAGCAAGAGCGGACGCAAGAAACGTGGTGGGCGTGTTATGCGGACATGCGCCGTTAAACGCAAGGGGAGGACCTATAGACAAGAGCCGCGCTGGCTAGGACCCACTGATTGGTGGGATCTGCTGGCGGGGACAAATCCAACGCTTCGAGCGTATTCAAAACATACACCGCACGGGAGTGACGCCCCACGGCGCGGTCCACCAGGAGGGGGCGGTGGCAGGGGCCCCCTTCCATACCTCTTTAACAGCACAAGTTAACATTTATCCAGATCACGTACCCACGCCGAAGGAACGACTAATGGCAGCCGGGAACAGCGACCGCAGTTACGGGGACAAAACGGCCGCTGGCCGGGCCGTACCGTGGGGCATAACACGGACCGTAGCGCTCACGGGTGACCCGGCCCCTGGATCTGGAAGCACTTGACGAATAAACGAGTCCCGGTGGACGGTGATCAAAGACGGAGGGTCTCTAGACCTTCAGCAGGAGCCACCCCCGTCCTGGGGGCATCCCGGCCTAGCACGGGGGTAACACCGACCTTGACGGGACACCCCCCCCCCCCTGTTTCCGTCCACGACCCGTCCAGCGGGCGGACCCAGCGGAGGACAACGGAGGAAGCACAGCCCCAAGATACATGGTACGCGGGGAAAAGAGGGGAATCCAGCAGCGGCCAAGCGAGGCAAGCCAGACGGCAACCCAACAGAGCGATGGACACCGGAGCCCAAAGTCATGATCAGAGACGACGACTCAGCGAGAATACCGAGGATGCGCAGCGAAAGGACATCGGAAATCCAGGCCACGACTACAGACGACGGGCGGGAAAGGAATCCAGGAAGAAAGACAAAAGTGGCCAGGCGGGGCAGGCCAGACGGCAACCCAATGGAGCAATGGACACCGGAGACCAAAGCCACGGTCGGAGACCACGATTCAGCGAGAACACCGAGGACGCGCAGGGGACCAGGGTCGGCGACATCTCCCGAATGGGTAGCCCCGCGGCAAGCGGGTGCAACACACGCTACCTGGGATTCCTCGTCGCACCCCCCGGTAAGACTTCCCTCCAAGCAGAAAGCAGGATGGATGAGATACGGGCCAGGGACACGGACGACAGGTCGGAACCAAAGAGAGGAAGGGATCACGAAGTCGCGGGTCCAGGGACATTACACGGACCGTGGCGCCCATGGACACCTGGTCCTGATGTGGGGTGCGAGACGAAGTACAGAACGCGGGTGGACGGAGCTCAGAGGCGCAGGGTCTCTCGGCCTTCAGCGGGAGACACCCTCGTCTTGGGGGCATCCTCCCGCTTCCGTCCTATGAACCGTCCCCGCAGGCAGGATGATCAGGAGGATGCGAAAACAAAGGAACAAACTCGGAAGCAGACAAAGGCGAGCCAATGAGGGGCTCGACGGAGCGAGAAACGGCCCTCGGGCATACGAAAAGCAAGATACCCATGGGGAAAGTATACAGGGTCATCCGTTAAAACTGCAACCTACGCGCGCGCGAACAGACGAAAATGGCAACACCGCCTCACGGACGCATTCCACTACAACCATGCATCGGCCCGGCGTTCGGAGGGTTGCCAGCGACCGCTGGGGAGCGGTGATGCCCGAGCTTTGAAAATTTTAAGATGGTCTCTTTCAAATTAACGTCACAAGGAGCTATTTGAAATTTTCCGATCGGGGTTGAAGAATTTGGGGCCTTTTTCGTATAACTTTTGAATTATAAAAGATATCAGAATGCAATTTGCGCCCGAAAAATGAGGAAAAATTATTCCCTCTTAATGATGGATAATTCAAAATATTTTACGTTTACTTAATTTTTCTTTTATCAATTTTTTAACCATAATTGTTGTGAAAAGCTTTTGCAAACTGTTTATTTAATACCGTATTTAATGCTCTTTTGAAAAATTATGATGTTGATAAACAATACGCTAGTTGTTTCTGTGTCATTACTTTCATAAATTGAGAAATTAAATTTTTATTCAATTATGTGTTAGTTCTGCAGACCTCAGAATCTATTGTTCTGGTTTTCTTTTTTATAATTTTATCCTTATATGCAGTGCATGCATAGATCGGACGTAAGGAGTAACTAATGGGACGTGTCTTTGATTGTAGCGGTGTTTGAATCTTTTTTCTAGAATTTTTGTGTTTGAATGTTTAACCTTTTAGCTACTCAACGCCACGCATATACCGGCTTCCGTTAATGTCATGTTTTGGAACGATGCGTCATTATTGTGGCTTTTACACGCAGGTGGCGAAAAATCTCTCCGTACAAGGGTATAGCGCCGCGGTCAATCCTGCCGTAGCTAAAATTTTTTAAATTAAGATGGGTACGAGATCAGTTGACATTGTTTTCAAACCTCATTACAGTAATCCGGGGCGCGAGTGGTAAACCGATGATAAAAGCGGAGCGTGCGGCTCGCTTACCTGGGCCGGGAAATTCTGCACAGCTCTTTGCGGCGTTAATTTGAAAGAGACCATTGTAAAATTTTCGAAGCTCGGGCATCACTGCTACCCAGCGGTCGCTGTTAACCCTCCGAACGCTGGGCCGGTGCATGGTTGTAGTGGAATGTGTCCGTGAGGCGGTGTTGCCATTTTCGTCTGTTGGCGCGCGTGTAGGTTGCAGTTTTAACGGATGACCCTGTAGTAACGACCGCTTCCGTCACGACTGAACGGCAAACGCGGCGGCCTGACGGAAGTGGGTCGCAAGCAAGTTGGACGGAAACAAGCGTTCCTAGCGCTAACGCGATCACCGGCGCACCGGCTGTACACACCTCGATACGGGAAACCTTAGGGGCGGGTCTGGCCGCCCCACCCGAATCGTGTCTCGCTTTCGGACCTCGACTCAATCATGGCATGACGGAACCAGACCAGAGGTGGGAGGGGGGTCTTAAACCCGGGTCCTTCCAGGGTTTAGAATAGTTTAGCCCGGAGCGTAAAGTGCGGTAGGTCGGGGGGGGGGGGGGCAACCAATGGGCCAGACTTGCTCGCGAGTGCAGGGGATGGTACTGCGGGGGGACTGTAGGAACAATAGGGAGTAAACTCACGGGGTTAGGGGCACGGGGATTAGGCGGATGGGAACGCAGTTAGCCTTACGAATGTGTAAACAATCCAGGCCTCAACAAGCCGAAGACATTGCACGCGCGTACTCGCGCAGTCCGGGCGCTTAAGTGAAGCTCTGAAGGTGGATACCGGCCTCCCGGTCCAGGAGAACGACGAGTAAAATCAAGCCTAGGGGGTGGATAAGAGGTCCGATAGTACGGCGTCGAGGCACGATTCGATAAACCTCGGCAAGACAATTAGTGACGGGCTGGTACCGTCGGCTGGAGGGGGAGGCTTGCGCAACGCGTAAAAATCCGGCACATCCAGGTGTGTCTAGGTAGGGATCGCCCTCCCCCGATGAAGGTCACCCCCGCGAGTGCGGTGGGTCCGCAAGCTGGCCCGGACCAATAAAAAGCGGACCTCACCCGAGAAACGGGGTGGAACGACTACGGGTTATTGCGTACTTTGAGGAGGCGGCCCCCATAGCCACTTCCTACCCTCCAGGGGAAGGCCCAGCCTCTCAAGCCGTTGCGGGGAGGTTAGGTGTGCGGCATCAAGCGCCGGGTGGCACAGTCGCACCTCCTATAACAGGGCCCTTGGAACCTGTGTTGTCGATCGCACAGGGGAAGAGGAGCGGTATTACCGGGCGACGTGGTCCGCCCTGGGGAATCTCCGTCCTCCTCTCGTTTGAACGCTCATCGGCTGTATGGCCAGAGCGACGCCATACTCCCCCCGTATAATGTCAATACTAATGGACTAATGGACTAGTGTACGTGAAGGTCTTCACTCGGACTTTAATTTCCCAGAGCAGTAAGACGCGCTTTTCAGCTAAATTCGAAAAATTCGACTTTGAAAAATGTGGAATGCCCTTACATACATTTGAGAGAAAGCAATGACCAACGAACAGCGTGGGCCAGTGTCTAGCGCTCCCGACTACAAACCATGAGGTCGTCACTTCGCATCTCACTGTTGGCATTATTTTTTTTTTATTCATTTTAATACCTACACCTTTCACATGCAAAGTTGATCAAATTCATGCTTATTAACAGATATGTAAACATCTGTTATACGTATGGGTGTATACCGGTGCTGCACCTCCCAGGAGATGGGCATCACTTTCAATTACAAGCACACATCTTATTTTAAATTATCTCTTGCTTGAAAAATTGTACTGTTTATTGCACATATTAATTTTTAAATAGGAATATTTACAATAAATTAGGTTTTTCGTATTTATTGTAAATATTCCTATTTAAAAATTAATATGTGCAATAAAAAGTACAATTTTTCAAGCAAGAGATAATTTAAAATAAGATGTGTGTTTTTAATTGAAAATGATGTCCATCTCCTGAGAGGTGAAGTACCGGTATACACCGTACACCCATACATATAACAGATGTTTACATGTCTGTTAATAAGCATGAATTTGATCAACTTTGCATGTGAAAGGTGTAGGTATTCAAATGAATAATAAAAAAAATAATGCCAACACAAGTAAGATGCGAACTGACGACCTCATGATTAGTAGTCGGGAGCGCTACACTCTACCCCACGCTGTTCGTTGGTCATTACTTTCTCTCAAATGTATGTAAGGGCACTCCACATTTTTCAAAGTCAAATTTCTCGAATTTGGCTGAAACGCGCGTCTTACTGCTTTGGGAAATTAAAGTCCGAGTGAAGACCTTCGCGTACACTAAGTATAAACAATTTCTGAGTTGGACAGTCCCCAAGGTCCCCTTGTCAGATAGAACTGTCGTGACCGCACGACGCATGCGCGACGCACAGTGCGTTGATATGTGGACAAAAATTGAGAAATCAAATATTTTCTAAGGCGATATTTATCATTCAATATTTACATCTAGATGTTCAGGAATCGGGTTTGTTTATGATTGCTACGTAACTGTAGTTGTTTATGGTCTTATTTGCCATCTTAACCTAGAAACAAAGTACTTAAAGCATCAATCGCAAGTCATACGCGGTAAAATTACTTTCCTTTCTCTTTTATTTAGATCTTAAGAATATTTATTAATCTTGGCTCACATTATTCACCATGCATTCTACTATTATGATTGGGTATGCGTGCTTCGAAACTATTGCCGAGACTTATGGCCTTACTGTCATTAAAAAAATTCTTAGTCCCAAGAATGAAAATTTTATTTCAACCGAAGTATTAAAAAATACGTAAAAAAACGTATGCGTGATTTTTTTATATTTGGTTCGCCTAACTTTAGACATCATAAAAAAACGCCCTTTTCTGCTACTACCTGCGACTACAGTATTGTCTCCGTATGTGCTCGCTGGTCGGGACCGACGTTGAGCTCCTATCGTGAACAGATCCCTAATTCCGAGTGTTCGTTTCTCGCTTCTTTCTGGCCGAAGGGGGGAGCGAGATGGAACACTTTGCGTGCGCGGCGGGCATGCGCGGCGGGCATGTGCGACGGGTGCGAGCACTCAGATGGAATAGCCAGGCACGGCACGAGTCTTTTTTGCGCCCTAGGCGAACTTTCCAAATTACGCCCTTTATAATAATTCATTTATTTGAGATTATTAACAATCTTACTCTGAATTTTTATTCGTATTTTAATTCACTTATAGTACAACTTGTAATATTTAATTTTAAAGTTTATTTTCAACAATACCAGTAATGAAAATATCATTTTGCACCTCTTGTCGACTTTCCGCCCTAGGCAGTCGCCTAATTTTGCAGAGTAAAGTCACAAATAATCTCAAATAAATGTATTATAATAAAGGGCGCAAATTTGAAAAGTTCGCCTAGGGCGCAAAAAAGATTTGAGCCGGGTCTGCGTCAAGATTTTGCGAAGCGGTTCCCGTGCTCACCGTAAGTGCTTGCGACCATCGCGCACGCTCGTCGCGTACGCAAAGGACAGAGTGTCACGGCGCCCGAAAGACGGAGGGAGACAAAACATCAACGCGTCGCACAGTGGTCTATTTCGCCAAAAAGCTGGCCCAAATGCAATTTTCAAAGTATGAAACAGCGTTTTGCTACTATGGCACATTTGTTATATACATTGCAATGTAACAAATACTGTTTGAAAAATTAAAATACAGTAATCAGTTATTATTATATAAACCTTCAAAGTTGGCTTAATTTCTTGGTCCTTAATGTCTTGATATTTCTATCATTTTTAATGTATCACACAAAGTTTCATTGAAGGAATTCATTTGTGAAATGTTTTACCATTAAAATATGTGTTATAAACATTAAATTTGCATAGCAGCAGTCCAAAATATTTGTACATTTACCCGTGTATTTCTCTTCCCAATATATCGTACATCTTAGTTCTCCCTTAATAAAGGACGAGGAAAAAAGTAATGTTATACGCTTTTATACGCAAAGAGAAGAAATTCTTCATTTCAAGTACACTGCCCAGAAGGATATGCAACTGAAAAATTTTGCTATAATTTGCTACCCTATAAGAGATTTACATTTAAAGTTCTTAAGAGGGTCTTCTACAGTTATAGACAATTTTTTGCATTCTCTGGAATTTTTATATAACGAAACTATGAAACTTCTTCCATTGACGTTTTTTTTTACATGTATTTGTTCATTTTTCAACAATACTTACAAATTTTTACAATGAGAAATAATCGAAATTGGTGTCAGTACAGAGCCTCGTACGCAAAAGGGTGTACCGAAAGGATATTCTCATTGCTCTCATAAAATCTCAAAATCTACTTAACCGATTTCATTCAAATTTGGTGTGTATCTTCAATACACATGTTGCTATAGCCCGTACTAGAATGAAGTCAAGATTATTATTTTTTTCTACTTTTCTTTACTCTGGAAATGTTAACAAAAATTTCGAAAATTGGTATTTCAACTTCAAAATACCACTTTTTCTAATTGTCAATGTTTAATGAAAACAATTTTTCTAAGTTAAAAATATGCCATTTATCGCCTATTGAACGAATAAATAATTATACGGTCCATTGATTTTCGCAACATTAACACCACTAATCAAATAATACAACTACCAGTCATTATTATATTTCGTATTTTATAATATTAATCCTTATTTCGCAAACATCTTTTGTTTCGTGATCATTTTTCGAAAACTAAACGAAGAGAATGTTTGTTTACGTTGTTGCAGTGCATAGAAACGAAAAACAATAGCATATCGGCTAGATGGGACAAACGCTAAATACACACGATTCAGAAAGCGTTAAGTAGGCTAATAGAGAGCATCGAGAGAGTGATTATCGAAAGCGAAGTTCCTATTGCATTAAATATTCTGTTAAGTGTTTTTGTTCATTATTTTGCATTAAGCGTTTGTGTTCATTATTTTGCTAATTGTTTCTGTTAATTGTTTTGTGAATTACATTCTTTATTTTGTTAATTCTTTCTTAATTTTTACATGCTGTAACGCATTATCCTCACACACGTAAGTACTTTTCTTTTGTTTGACGTGATATATGAAATTATTATAATAGTACTCAGAATACAAAATAATATTGTTATAAGCAGATACATTATGCATCGAATAACGAAGTTAGAGTTACATAACATTCTCTATAATAGTACAGAACGACAAAAAACTGCAAGACAATTTGAAGTTATTAATTTATACAAATATTCAGTTGTTCAAACAATGCGTTGCAAATTAAATCCATAAAATCGACAATAAACTCGAAATTTTTCAACCGGTACATAAAAAAATGGAATGAGTGTAGTCCAAGGAATGATTATTTTATTGAGGCCAATTCAACATGGCTGAATGAAGAAATAATTTTTGATTTTGAAAATATTTCAAATACTTCAAGTAAGTGTTTTACAATATTATGTATAAATTCCAATAGAAGAATTTAAAAATATGATTATTAAACTTCATATAAACATTGAATATTAAAACAACATACCGTTCTTATGTAGACATGGTTTTTCATGACTTGTTAAGTAATAGCTAATACTATATTAGGGACACCGGGGAGGAAATCTGTACCGTTTGCCGAAAGTAGTGAGCGTAGTAAACGACGAAAGACGGAAAGTATAAGAAGTTTATACAGGGTCATCCGTTAAACCTGCAACCTACGCGCGCGCCAACAGACGAAAATGGCAACACTGCCTCACGGATGCATTCCACTATAACCATGCACCGGCCCAGCGTTCGGAGGGTTAAGAGCGACCGCTGGGTAGCAGTGATGCCCGAGCTTTGAAAATTTTAGGATGGTCTCTTTCAAATTAACGCCGCAAAGAGCTGTGCAGAATTTCCCGGCCCAGGTAAGCGAGCCGCACGCTCCGCTTTTATCATCGGTTTACCACTCGCGCCCCGGATTACTGTAATGAGGTTTGAAAACAATGTGAACTGATCTCGTACCCGTCTTAATTTCAAAAATTTTAGCTACGACAGGTTTGACCGCGGCGCTATACCCTTGTACGGAGAGATTTTTCGCCACCTGCGTGTAAAAGCCACAATAATGACGCATCGTTCCAAAAAATGACATTAACGGAAGCCGGTATATGCGTGGCGTTGAGTAGCTAAAAGGTTACACATTCAAACACAAAAATTCAAGAAAAAAGATTCAAACACCGCTACAATCAAAGACACGTCCCATTAGTTACTCCTTACGTCCGATCTATGCATGCACTGCATATAAGGATAAAATTATAAAAAAGAAAACCAGAACAATAGATTCTGAGGTCTGCAGAACTAACACATAATTGAATAAAAATTTAATTTCTCAATTTATGAAAGTAATGACGCAGAAACAACTAGCATATTGTTTATCAACATCATGATTTTTAAAAAGAGATTCAAAAATATGGTATTAAATAAACAGTTTGCAAAAGCTTTTCACAACAATTATGGTTAAAAAATTGGTAAAAGAAAAATTAAGTAAACGTAAAATATTTTGAATTATCCATCATTAAGAGGGAATAATTTTTCCTCATTTTTCGGCGCAAATTGCATTCCGATATCTTTTATAATTCAAAAGTTATACAAAAAAGGCCCCAAATTCTTCAACCCCGGTCGGGAAATTTCAAATATCTCCTTGTGACGTTAATTTGAAAGAGACCATTCTAAAATTTTCAAAGCTCGGGCATCACCGCTGCCCAGCGGTCGCTGGCAACCCTCCGAACGCCGGGCCGATGCATGGTTGTAGTGGAATGCGTCCGTGAGGCGGTGTTGCCATTTTCGTCTGTTCGCGCGCGCGTAGGTTGCAGTTTTAATGGATGACCCTGTATAGTGCTGATACACTTTCCGTAGCTGCTTCTATGGCTTTACGTTCGGAAGGAAACGAATCAGGAGCAGAACTAGTAAAAGAAGTATATAGCAACTTGCCACAACATGCAAGTGCAATTTACAATAGTTGGAAATCTTGTAACAATAACGTTGAAATGCCATTCACTCCCCAAGAAGCATTAAACTTTTTAATTAGCGATAATATGACCAAGGAACAATATCTTAGGATGTACCGCAGATCGAAATTACGTAATTCCAAATTATACCCAAGTTACAATAAGGTTTTAAAAGCAAAAAAAGAAGCGTATCCGTCAGGTATAATGGTTAGTGAAAAGAAGTGCAAAATTTTATTGCAGTCACTATTAAATCATACGTGCCAGAGACTTTTGCAAGCTTTACAGCTACCTAATAGAACCGTACAAGAAGAAAATTATGTATTAATCTGTAAATACGGTTTCGATGGTAGCAGCGGTCATTCTAATTACAAACAATCATGGACCGAAGAAAACATAGATGACCATAGCCTTTTCTTAACAAGCATTGTTCCACTACAATTGAAGAATTGTGAGACAGACGAAATTGTATGGAGAAATTCGAAACCAGGTTCAACCCGTTTCTGTAGACTTATACGGTTACAATGGATTCGTGAATCTGAGGAAGTTATAAAGTTAGAAAAAGAAATCATGGACAAGCAAATCTCGGAATTGAAACCGTACACGGAATTTAATCGCAAAATTTCATTTCTAATTCATCTAACCATGATTGACAGTAAAGTAAGAAAAATAAGTATTCAATCATTTTTATCTCATTAGAATTTTTATACCTTGTTCTGTCTCTAATAAATGAAAATGCAATATATAGAAATGATAAGATTCATTTTAAAGTTGTACGTGAAAATAGTACACTTTCGAAAATCAAGAATTTTTGGAATATTATAAATGTCAAATGTTATTATACAATTGTCTTTGTAGATTGTTAATGTGCTAACAAAGACTTCCAGCATGTGCTGTAGTATTTGTGAAGCCAGGATATCAGAAATGAACAATTTAGAACGCATTCTAAACAAGGAAGAACGACAATCTTCTCTGCAATTTAGCCTTCCGATTTTACATTCTTATATCCACTTTTTTGATTGTCTGTTACATATTTCCTATAGATTAGAATTTAAAAAGTGGCGGGTTAGTGATATGAAATTATAATTTTAAACAAAATAACTTTCTAGACTGTGTCGCTATTCAGTGCATATTTGTCTTACTAACAATTTTTACATTAGGCAACTAAAAAGGATGGGACACTAACAATAATGCATGCAAGACAAAAAATGATACAAGACAAATTTTTAGCTGAAATGTCATTAAGGGTCGATTTTCCGAAACCCGGCTATGGTTCGTCAAATGACGGCAATACTGCTCGCAAATTTTTCGAAGAAAGTTCTAAGTCGGCCGAAATTACAGGTATAAATTATTTGTTTCTTTTTACTTTCTGTATATATATATCTTTCGATTTTATTTTTTATTGCTCCTTTGAAATCTAAACTATAGGAATCGATGAAAGACATATATAGATTTCACACTATTTTAATTACGATATCCTGTGGCTATGCTATTGACTATTCCGCATTTGAGAAATATTGTATGGATATGGCCAAACTGTACATATCATTGTACCCATGGTACTATATGCCGCCGACTGTTCACAAAGTCTTAATCCACGGGCCATCTGTTATAAAAAATTGTATTTTACCCATTGGATGTTATACGGAAGAAGTTCTCGAAACGTCCCACAAACTGTGTAAACTCTATAGGAGAAGTTTTAGTCAAAAGACATCCAGAAAGAAGACAAATCAGGATATCTTTCACCGATTGCTACTCCACTCTGATCCATGTATTACACTGTTAGATATACCAGAAAAGGGTAAAAAAAAACTTCCTTTCGATGTTTTGACATTACTGTCTCATGATAATTTAAGTGTAACCTCAGACAGTTCACTTTCTTCCTCTGAATTGTCGGATTTGGAACCAGAATAAAAATATACATGGTGAAATTGTTATCTAAAGATCGTTTTTCATTTTGATTTTTTGATAATAACTTTAAGTTCATTCCTTGAAACCACGTGACCTATTTTAACACATTATTGACCAGCAATTTTACGTTAGGGCATGAAAACACAAGTTAACTCGTGACCGGTCAACAGTGAGTTAATAGTAAAAATGCTTATTTTCCAAAACAAGGTGAAGGAAATCAAATTTGTATGCAAACTATTTTCAAAAATCTTCCAAAATGAAATTATACTTAATTCATTATTTTGAATGCTTCCTTTTTTAGCGAAAACAGAGAAATCATCACGTTTTACGAAAAAAATACGTAAAAGACAATATTTATGCAAGCGGTATTACATCCTCCATTATGAATTTTATATTTTCGATGACACATTTGATATCAGCGACCACGAAAACTCTAAAGTACTAGGTGTCTGGTAAATTTGATATTTTTTTCAGGTACTCGTCCACTATTTGTTTTCTTTTTGCAATTTTGACTTCAGATTCTGAATCAGCGACCTCGAAAACCCTTGTATACCAATTTTTGTACAAATCGGAAGATGCCTTCATACTTTGGCCAGCTTTTTGGCGAATTAGACCACTGTGCGTCGTCTGTCTCGTACCGTCCTCGCTCGCTTTCAGTGGCTCTCGCTCGCTCTCGTTCCATCTCGCTCTTACCTTCGCCGGACAAGAGTGAGACAGAAGTGGTGGGGATAGCGACAAGCACGTATCGTGTGCACCAAATTGAGCATATACGGAGACAATACTGTATATACTTTTTAGAAATCACTTGATAGTGCGTTTCGAAGCAAATTCAATAACCTTTAACGTATGCACCTTTTCTCAACTGGTTTTCGTGATATTGCGCTTACAAATTTACTGATTTTCACTGAGAGACAATGCCTAACACGCAAACAAGACCACCCCCGGTGCTTCCTATTCAGGCGGCTGTTTTTCCAATAAAAATCAGTAAATTGGTATGCCCAATATGTATTGAATTTGCATTAAAACGCACTATTAAGTGATTTTTTTTAAAAAAATATGTATATAATAATGGCAATAATAAACATGTTCCAAGAACTGTCGATAAGGTGTCAGTTTTCTCAATCTGTTTTCTCACGAACACACTATCTAATACTACAGATACTAAGAAGAACTGGCATATGAACTGAAAAAAAATCAGTTCTCATCGCTGGCGAGCTATGACAAGAGTTACTTAACCTAAAGGCAGGAACATACTATTGACACGCCACGCCACCCGACGCGACGCGACGCGTGTTGACTGAAATCAAATCTTGCCATTTTCCATGCTTTACTATGTAACAGAAACATACTATTGACACACGATGCGACACGACACGCTCACACGCCACCCGATCCAACTGAACCGGTTCAGCGTGTTGTCGGTGGTTGGGGGAAACACGCCACCCGACGTGTCATGGGCAATGTGTTTCTAGTAAACACATGTGTTCACACGCGACAGTTTGGTGTTCCATAACTATATAGATGAGCTTCACTCTTATGTTTCGTTGCCTTGAGTGTGGTCACGTGTTAGATATGTGCACATGTTCGCATCGTGTGTCGACGCGTCAGGTGGCGTGGCGTGTCAATAGTATGTTCCCGCCTTAAAACATTAGGCGTCACGGGTGTCAGTCAGTGGTGTCACCATACATCGCCGAAATCACGTGATCATTTTATTCGTCCGTTGAGTCGACTAAATTTTTATTCGAATAAGAAATTATTCGAATAAATTTTCAAACAAATAAAAAATCATTCGTAATTGTCGAATAATTTCATTTTATTGGAATTTTTATTCGAAGATTATTCGAAAAAAATTTATTCGCACAAATTTATTCGAATACTTATTCAAATGAAAATTTAATGGAATAATGCCCAACTCTGCCGCGGCGCCCAAAAGCTTGACTCCTCCAAACTGAGGGTGCGTTCCGATTCATGCAGTGAGTGCAGAGATCGCAGCGCAGTCGCTGCGCGCATTCATATCATTCCGTTTCGTTACTGCGGTTCATGCGTTCTTGAAAACGGACGGTTTTTCCTACGTTTAATGCGAAATCAAAATGGATGCTACAATGGAGAAAGAAACGTTGTTTACAATAACCTCGATACTATTGAATAATAGTGATAATGAAATCAGCAGCTGTGATTTGTCTGATGAAAGCGAAAATGAAGAGAATGTTAACTTGCCATTTAGAATCGGAATTAATATACATATCATTAATTGTAAACAAAACACTCGCACAGATTATGTTTGCCTAACAATTGACAGATTATGGAGAACGTGTCATTCCAGGATATTTGAGAACAATATTCGAAGAATATTGTCGGTAGATAATAAGTATGTAATTATACATTTGTATTAAAAAAAACATCAGATGAAATTTCTTCAAAATAATAACGTAGAAAAGTGGCATTATAATCATGAGAGAATTAATTGTTTTTATACTTTTCATTAAATTGTATCAGCTGAATTTCTCTATTGGAAATAGAGAAATTAAATAATCAAATAATCAAAGATTGTAGAAACAAATACGCATACGCGCGCGTAGTAACTGCTTCTCCTCTGAATTTCTGTGTTTGCTGCACGCTCACTGCATCGGAAGTGGCATCGTATTGGTGGCAAGTGAGAGAAATTCTAGGGAATCGTACGATGCCACCGATTTCATGCACTCACTGCGTGAATCTGAACGCACCCTGAGTCTATCGGCGACCGCCGCGCGATCCATCGCCACAGTGAGACAGAATCCCAAGAAATAGGGAAACTAGTCGAAATCCAAAAGTTATGGGATTATGTTTCCTTTATATATTTCTGGTAAACTAATAATATGAGCTCCTAAAAAAAGGAAAAATATCATGGTGGCTACTTCTGATCTGTGTGTAAACACGTGTCAAAGTTTGTATGTTTTTATTTTGTTCAAAATTTTAAATTGGGGCATTTGAATTTCGGTGATATAAAAGAAATTTTTTTTGGGAACCGAAATGAGTAGTATCGTTTCCGATAAGCAGTAACAAATAATTAATTACATATAGTTTTTTCCAGAAGAAACCCATAGAAAAAACATCAGCAATTGTCGGCGTTTTAATTACCTTCCAAGCAAATTTCTTTTTTGTTTTATAGTCAACATATATTTGTCCTTGCAACTGCGAAAACAAGATTTCGCAATATTTGTCAATCATGGAGTAACCTGTATTCTACACTGCATTCCATATAAGAGCATACCGACGCCCCTACCGATTTGCGACCGATCTGCGCAGCTCCCACTACTACCTACGGTTTGAACCGTGCGCGATTGGCCGTGGTGGTTTCCAAGGAATAACTGGTTCATCCGAAACGCGGGACCTGACCGTTGTACAACGTACAGTGTATTTACCGGGTAATTCTTTGGTTCCGAACATATATAACATTAGTTGTGCCGGTGAAGATGAAAGTTTTCTACATAAGATATGGTTTCTCTCGTTTCGCAATGTTTAGACTTCTGCGTTTGTGTAATCGATGTAACACAAAATAACAGATAAATTCAGTTCTTTCACATTTTTTACTTGGACCACTTTCATTATCACCGGCACAGTTATCGTCCGTATAGCTTGCAGATCTATCAGCGTTACGATTTTATTGCTTATTTGCGTCCGGGTTGCAGGCGAACACCCGAATTTTTGTACAGGATGATTTACCTAAATATAATAAAATTTAATTGCATATAATTTACGACATTCCTAGTACCTCTCGAATCGACGTGTTTGTGAAAACAAAGGTAATCGTTAGTTTGAATGGAACAGACAATGTGACAAAACCGTTCAATCAAACTATCAAAACTATCCAAGTACAGTATTGTCTCCGTATGTGCTCGGTTTGGTGTACACGATAGGTGTTCGTCGCTACCCCCACCACTTCTGTCTCACTCTTGTCCGGCGAAGGCAAGAGCGAGATGGAACGAGAGCGAGCGAGAGCCACTGAAAACGAGCGAGGACGGTACGAGACAGACGACGCGTTGATGTTTTGTCTCCCTCCGTCTTTCGGGCACCGTGACACTCCGTCCTTTGCGTGCGCGACGAGCGTGCGCGATGGTCGCAAGCACTTAGGTGAGCACGGGAACCGCATCGCAAAATCGTGACGCAGGCACGGCTCAAGCCTTTTTTGCGCCTTAAGCGAACTTGTCAAATTGCGCCCTTTATTATAATACATTTATTTGAGATTATTTATGACTTTACTCTGCAAAATTAGGCGACTGCCTAGGGCGGAAAGTCGACAAGAGGTGCAAAATGATATTTTCATTACTGGTATTGTGGAAAATAAACTTTAAAATTAAATATTACAAGTTGTACTATAAGTGAATTAAACTACGAATACAAATTCAGAGTAAGCTTATCAATAATCTCAAATAAATGTATTATAATAAAAGGCGTAATTTGGCAAGCTCGCCTAGGGCGCAAAAAAGACTCGTGTCGTGCCTGGCTATCTGACCGTGGCGCGCATGCGTCGAGCAGTCACGATTCCATCTGAGTGCTCGCACCCGTCGCGCACGCTCGCCGCGCACGCAAAGCGTTCCATCTCACTCCCCCCTTCGGCCAGAAAGGAGCGAGAAACGAACACTTGGAATTAGGGATCTGTTCACGATAGGAGTTCAACGCCGGTTCCGACCAGCGAGCACATACGGAGACAATACTGTATTTACAATAATGTACATAAGGTAAATCTGGATGAGTCGGTGTGGCAGGAAAGTTGCCCCAGTCGGTATATTTCGAACGGTATACGCAGAGCCGACGGAACCATTATGCAAGTTATGCGCCATATAAGGGCGCCAGCGAAGGGGACGCTGAAAAACTATATCGCACGTTTAATAATAAAGAAATCCAACTCCCACCTAAACAAAATGTAAATGTAACTCGTTTTTCAATCGTATCCTGTAAAGACAAAACATATTAAATAGAAAACAGGTGCAAAAATTTCGGGGCGCCAAAATTTTTCTTGCATAAGGGCGCCAACCATCCTCGCGCCGGCCCTGCCTCTATACAGCCGAGCGTATTATAGTGCGGACCAATAGCGCCTTTGGGAGCGAAACAGTTGAATAAATACATAACGTAATTTCGCGACATTCTGTGATTCTTGCATTTATAGGCTACAAGAGGTAAGTGAAGGTTAACCTATTATTGTTTAACCTATTTTATGACACTGTAGTGTACAGAATCATATTTATAATATATGTATTTCTGTGTAAGTTGCTTTTCATTTAACGTTTTGTATAATAAGATAATAGGGGGATTGAATAACAATGCAGCGAATGTATTTGGACATGTTAACCTATTTGCATCACAAAGCGGAATATTCCGCGAAAAATGCCTATCCTGTACCACCAAACGCGGACTAATCCGCGGGCAGTGGCTGGCTGATATCCCCGCAGTGGAATATTTCGCAACACGATTTTTTATAAGAAATAAACGAAATAGAAACGAATGAATTGATAAATTACATATGTTCAATCGTGTATGTTCCGGTGACGCAGGTTCATCGTCAGGTTCACTACTGTCGTTATAAGTGAAGGGCATACAATTTACATGTGTGATGCAAATGAATTAACCCTTCATTTCAAAGCTACCGAGAGGATCATCTCTCCCTGCAGGAGAGAGATGGCCCAGTTGTTATTGGGATAGATGGTCCACCTTCAAATCGCCTACAATTTTGAAAATTATTTGCAAACAAATCTAAATGGCGTCTGGCTAAAATAGTGATAGTTGTGGTCAAAAGAAAAAACTAATTACGCTCAATAAAATAAAAAAATGAGTATTTGACTGTTTATTCTTTACAAATATTAAAATACAGTTTCTATAGCTTTATTTTATTTATTCACTTTTGTATTCATTTGCTTTGGTAATCGTCAGCAGGTACCTCACTTTTTGATTGGTGTGTTCTTTACTTGGTGAGTGTAAACAAATTAAATTTCGTAACAAATTAAATTTTTTTCTTTGTTATTTTTTTTTAATTATTATGTGGCTCATTTATCCCAAAGACGCGAACAATCTCTTGTAACAACAAGAAGCATCTCTCCCGGTAGCTCGGGAGAGATGGTCGAGACCTCAGTTTTCAGCTCGATTTTTAATCAAGATTGGCTTAGTAAAGAAATGGAGCAGCAACAGCAGCAGGAGCGGGAGCGGCAGCAGGAGCGGCAGCAAGAGCATTGGGAGCAGCAGGAGCAGGAGCGGGAACGACAGCAGGAGTGGCAGCAAGAGCATTGGGAGCAGCAGGAGCAGGAGCGGGAACGGCAGCAGGAGCGGCAGCAAGAACATTGGGAGCAGCAGGAGCAGGAGCGGCAGTAAGACCATTGGGAGCAGCAGGAGCAGGAGCGGGAGCGGAAGCCGGAACAGGAACAGGCGCAGGAGCAGCAGCAGCAGGAGCGGCAGCGAGACCAGCAGGAGCAACAGGAGCAACAGGAGCAGCCTGGCCCTTCCACCACACCGATAAGGAAAAATCCTCCAGGAAAGGTAACTTAATTTTCCTACATTAATTATTTTAATCGTTTCAAGAATATATGCCGTAAAGTGGGGGAACATTAGCAAGCCTTTGTAACATCGTAATATCGTAATTTGAATCTATAGTTTCTTAAAGTTGTAAATTTGGTTTTTACAGTACGTTCGGTCAGGACAGAAAACAATCGTGGTAAACTTATATAAACGTATGCTCACTGAGAAGCCATCGACCAAATGTCATGAAGCTATATCCAGATTATCCAAAGAAACTGGAATAGGGCTGCTCACTGTTAAAAAAACCATTGCCGAATATAAGAGTACCGGCAATGTGTCTTCTCCACCGAAGAAGCGTAATAAATCAAACGCCATAGAGAAGGTATGTGAAGAGGAGCAAAATAGAATTCAGCAGAAAGTGCACGAATTTTGGTTTCGGCAAGAAGTGCCAAATTTGAGCAAAGTTATCAGGGCAATCAACGAAGACCCTGCCCTCGGCACGTACGCACGGACCAACTTATACAGAATCCTCCTCCAGCTTAAATTCAAATTTACATCGAAACATCGAAATAGCGCCCTCATCGAGAAAGATTATATTGTGTGTTGGCGGCACAATTATTTAAATAAGCTGACGCAATACACCTTAGAAAATAGCCATATTTACTATTTAGACGATACCTGGGTTAATGCAGGCGAATGCCACAACAAGAAATGGGTGGACACCAGCGTGCAGTCACATTGGGACGCGGAAGAACGAGGACTCTCCACCGGCGTACCTGAGCCCACCGGCAAAGGTAAAAGGCTCATCATCCTACATATTGATCGGTCGAGGGGTTTGTACCCAGAGGCCTCTTATGCTTCGAATCCAAAAAAAAACACAAATGATTACCACGATGAAATGAACGGGGAAACTTTCCTAGATTGGTTTAAAGCTATGCTACCGTCATTGAAGGAGGGCTCCGTTACCGTAATGGACAATGCACCTTACCATTCGGTAAAAGCAGAGCTGTGCCCAACGATGAGCTGGCGGAGGCAAGATATTATAAATTGGCTGGATTTGAAAGGGCAAGTCGTACCTCTAGGTTCGGTGAAAGCGCAGCTGATTAATATGGTGAAGCCGATAAAACATCAATATGATAGATATGTAATTGATGAGTACGCAGAATCACATGAAAGAACAGTTTTGCGTCTGCCCCCATACCATTGCGAATTGAATCCGAGAGAGTTGGCATGGACAATGGTGAAGAATTATGTGAGGTCGAACAAAACCACCTACAAACTCGAAGATGTACAACGGCTACTCATCGAAGGTATCAATCGTATATCTGCCGAAAATTGGGAACGTTTGGTCCGCCATACAACAAGCGTGGCACAAAAATTCATGGAAATGGGCTACATCGTCGACGAAATGACCGACGCAAATCTTGTGGACAATCTAGCTCCTCAGAACTCGGATGAATCCGACACGGATTAGGAGGGAGGAGTTGTCAGAAAATATTTAAGTAAATGTATGTATTATATATTATGTATTACGTATTATAAATTATTTATGTCTTGCGCAAATTTATATATTTGACATGTTATTACAGATTTTCCAGCGCACTCCCCCCACTTGGATTAATACGAATGAGATTGGAGAGTGGAGTTGCCAGAAAATATTTAAGTAAATATATGTATTATATATTATGTATTGTTTGTGTATTACATAAATTTATATATTTACCGTTTTATTACAGATTTCCCTGCACACTCCCTCCCTCCCCCTCCCAAAGCACGAAGGTAGCCGTGGGGTTTTAGTGAGTACAAATCTCACACTAGCCCGGCGTTTGCAAGCGCCGGGGTCTTTCGAAGATTTCCCCACGTTAACAAAAAAAAAGCACCGTATTCGTTCCGTGTGCTACCGACATCCCTATCCCAGGGTGAAGATCTTGGATGATTTGACCAAAAAAGGACCACTGTATTAATAAATAAATGTACATATAAAAAAAATTTTTACGACTCGTAACAGTTGTTTTATCTATTTTTGAAGTGTGTAAATGGAATACCATTTGTGTGTGTGTTTACATGCATGTCAAATAAACACTTCAAGTTCCTTCAAAATAACTTCTAAATAACTTTTGTAAAACACAGTCGTGGTTAAAATGCGATTCCATGTAAGCAAAATTATTTTTGTCATTTGTTCGTGTGCGTATATATATGTACTTTAAAAGTATTTACTCATTTATTATTTTTAATGTTATTTCTACTTATTTATGATCATGTTTTGCTTGCTTTTGTATGTAAGTAAAAATACAGATGTTCTCGATAAAAATTAATATTACCTGATTATGTCCGTATTATAAGTACTTGATAGGAAATATTATTATAAACATGTAGTATAAACATGTACAAATTTATACAATATATTGTTAATTTTAATCACTACATATCTGATTCATCTTCTTCATACAAGTTATTGCTTCTAACATCTGTAAACTCTTCTGGATGGTGCTCTCCATTCAGGGAAGAATGATTTGCCGATAGAGCAATAACATCCGATGTTAATGTTGACCAAATACTTTTGAATATTCGTCGATAGTAGGTACAAAAAATGCTCTTCTTGAAATTTGGCTGTTTTCAAAAATAATCATTTCTTAATAACCAACAAAAACCAGCAAAATTGGTGCTTAAATTCTATTAATGTCCAAGTATATAATTTGTCCAAGTACCAGAAAAACTTATAGTAAATATTACAGCAGTTCCTAAGGTATAGACGTTATATGCATCTTTTTTATTCTTGCTGAAGTACATATCTGTTTCTTTGTAAATTTACAATAAACTAATTGATTATCATCTGAAAATATTAATTTTTATTGAGAACACCTGTATTTTGGCGTATACACATAAAGAAGCAAAAAAGAAACATTAAATATAATAAATGAGTAAATACTTTTAAACTATATATACACACAGGAATAAATAATGACAAAAATAATTTTGCTTAACTGGAATCACATTTTAAACCACTAGTTCCTAGCTTTGCATATACAGGGTGTCCCAAAAATGCTGCGGTTCCTTGAAGGGGGTGACTCAGGGGGTGATTGCAAACAACTTTTTCCTTTGCGAAAATTCTCTCCGAGGTTTCGTTACCGAGATATTAACAAAAAGCACCGACCAATCAGAGCGCGAGTCTGACGGCCGAGTTCCCGCGCTAGCGTGGCTATGCGCCGCGCCGTGACTGCGAACAAGCAACTCGGCACGCATCGAAGAAAATTTCGTAGAATGGCAAATGAAAAAGACGTAACAAATAAAATCGAACATGTTGTCATGGTTTGTTTGTTATTTAAAGTGAATAATGAGTAATGGATAAATGGATGAAAATCACGTGTAACGTAAAAAGACGAATATACAGTTTTTTTTTTAGAAGTTTCGAAAATAATAATTATTTGAAGTGGGAGGATAAGGAATACGTAAATTTCCTTGCGTTAATAACTTAGCCACGAAAAGGTAACGTAACAGTAAATTAACGAAAAGTGATCGTAGTTCGTTATTGTGATAAAAATCCGTAATTCTGTAACGGCCAGCACTGTTGCTGATAACGAATAAGTCTGTTTAAAAAGCCCGAATAAATATTTTCATAGGGAATTTTGAGAATTATCGCCGGAAATAAGCCATAGCTTGCGTTAAATTTAAAAATGAATGATCACCAATAAAGTAACTAAAACTCACCCTTGTCGGAAATTCACCTGCAGCGTGGAAACCTGTGTCACTGGGTCAGTGAACCGATCCTGGTCATCGATGGACAAGCCCCGTGCACAGCTGGTCCCAGGTATACGACACTACCCAAAGTTAAGGGTCGCAATGTCAGGTGCATCCAGGTTAATGTACCGAATATTCACTTCCTTACGCGGCTACTAACACTGAACACTTAATTTATTTTCCATGGAACGTGTTGTTCCTTCGTTTTAAAAATTGGTGGCCCTGAAAAGGGCCGATTGTAATCAATTAAAAAATTGCTCCACGTGGCCACCGTTATTTTCTATGCACGCTTCAGCGCGGAGAATCAGCTGTCTTTGGACGCCCTGCAATGTTTGCGGCGTTATGTTGGCCACCGCCGCGTGAATGAGCGCAACTGCTTCCTCGGGGGTAGCCACCGGCTGACGATACACCTCATTCTGAAATGATTGTTGTACAAGAAATATGAAACGTAAGTAAAAAAAGAATACCTACAACAAGAATAATTAAAGAGTAACAACAATAATGAAATTACCTTCAGGTAGCCCCAGAAGAAAAAATCCAGCGGATTCATATCCGGTGACCGTGGGGGCCACGCAACGTGAGCCTCATCTTCACGGCCGCGGCCGATCCACCTGTCCTGAAAGGTTTCACCTAAATAGGCGCGGACATTCAACGGGTAATGTGGCCCAGCACCGTCGTGCTGGTAGTACATGTTCTGTCGGATCTCATATGGAATATCATCCATAAGATCCGGCAGAACATGTTCTAAAAAATATTTATACGCTGGGCCGTCCAGCCTGTCTGGCAGAATGTACGGCCCAACGATAAATTCGCCACAAATGCCGGCCCATAGGTTGATCGACCAACGGACTTGTGCTGCACGTGTACGAAGCGCTAGGGGATTTTCGTCGCTCTACACATGCATATTGTGGGAATTGAAGCATCCTTCCCTGTAGAAAAGTGCTTCATCCGTCCACAATATGTAGTTGGTGAACGACGGATTCCTTTGCACTTCTCCCAACAACCACCTGGAATAGCGAATCCGCTGGATGTAATCCCCAGGGTGCAAGTGTTGCACCCGTACATATTTGTACGGATGCAACATCCGATCCCTGAGAATTCGGTGCACCGTCGAGCAGCTGACACTAGAACAAAATGCAAAAACATCCACTATTAGATAACATTTTTTTTTTCTTAATTAATAATTACTGCAGTTATCTTGAACTGTGACTTACTTGAAGTGGCGGCTCAAGACGCGCACACTGGTCGTAGGATCGGCGTCAATGGCGTCGAGGATTCTCTCGACGGTGCCCAGATGTCGCGCGGCTGCGGGTCTGCCCACCTCGCTGCCTCGCGGCATCATGGACCCCGTCGAGAATAGCCTCGACGCTAAACGTCGAAATGTGTCTTCGCTTGGCGTTGGAATTTGCGGATATTCCAACGCAAACGGGCGTACACCCAGAACATCCTATAATACTCCTGTGCCGTGAACATTTCTCGGTCGGGATTGCTAGCTGACTGACAAGATTTTTTCCAAGTAACTTCCTCTACCCCCAAGTAGTTTCTCTCGTTCCATTATCAGTTAACCCCCACCAGGGCAAGGGGTTTTAGGTAAAAAGAAGCCATCACATTTTCGAAACACACGTGTTTTGCAGAAGTGCAACGGACGAACCATCGTACACTTTCACAAAAGCCCGCTCTCCGTCCTTTTACTGCCAATGTACCCATTGCTTCGAGATAGAAAACAGACACACACCACGTGTATCGGTTCGAAAGGGTCCGAAGGGAAAAGAAACAGAAACTCTTCGAGTTGGTATAAAGAAGAAAATTCATACTATTCCTGTTTCCACTTTCCGATACCCTGAGTTCACGTCTGCTACGAGTCATAAATTATCCAAAACTGTAGGAAACCGTTCTCTACCGCCGACTAGCGGGACAATACGATCATAAACCGTGACCCTGGCGAAATGCTTTGGCCGAGCAGCCTGATTAATTTTGGGGAACTAGAATTTAAAAAGTATTATTCAACATCAATACGCCTCGCGGAGAGACACAGGAAGAAAAGGGGTAGTCCGCTGACTGCGCGTAGTCCCGCCTGCGTCGTCCTCCCTACAAATTCGAAACAGATCCCTTATCTCTCGAGTATAAACACGCGCTCGAATTTCAAAACAAAAGCACGCGTCGACGTATTCCGTGCGAGAGACGGTGGGCTTGAAGTCCGATTGGCCCTAATCTAACCAATCTGTCCTGCATCCCTCCCAAACGGCCACTGTCCCGAAGAGGTCCTCTTCGCAGCAATATCTCCTCCCCATGGCCCACCTTCTCTCGCACGGAATACGTCGACGCGTGCTTTTGTTTTGAAATTCGAGCGCGTGTTTAGACACGAGAGATAAGCAGTCCCGATTGGCTACTTTGGGACCAATCGAACCTCAAGGCCCACCTTCTCTCGCACGGAATACGCGGACGCGTGCTTTTGTTTTGAAATTCGAGCGCGTGTTTAGACACGAGAGATAAGCAGGCCCGATTGGCTAGTTTGGGATCAATCGAACCTCAAGCCCACCTTCTCTCGCACGGAATACGTCAATGACATCGAAAAGTCCTGCGCCCCGTCTCAGGTAAAGCAACCGCGCGCGATTGCAGTCACCTGACCGTACCGCTACAACCCCATATTTCTTCAGTGAGGTCAAATAACAGGTCGACAGAAGAATCGCTGGAGAATTTTACTAACCCACTCTTGGCCAATGACACTGTTTTTATAATAATCAAATTTGTAAGTTCCAGCTTGTCCTTATCTTGATTATTTGTTGAAAAATCAGTCGTAAAAACTAACTGCGTTGATCGTCAACGTAGTCTAAAGAAGGTCGTGTTTTATGACCGTATTGTTCCCTGAGTCGACGGTCAAGACCAGTGCGCCACGGTCACCTTCTCGTGGTTTCCATTGAGCAATGACACTTTTTCAACAAATAATCAAGATAAGGACAAGCTGGAACTTACAAATTTGATTATTATAATATATGACTTCTTATTAATAATTCTTTAATTTCTTGAATTTCAAAACAAAAGCACGCGTCGACGTATTCCGTGCGAGAGAAGGTGGGCCATGGGGAGGAGATATTGCTGCGAAGAGGACCTCTTCGGGACAGTGGCCGTTTGGGAGGGATGCAGGACAGATTGGTTAGATTAGGGCCAATCGGACTTCAAGCCCACCGTCTCTCGCACGGAATACGTCGACGCGTGCTTTTGTTTTGAAATTCGAGCGCGTGTTTATACTCGAGAGATAAGGGATCTGTTTCGAATTTGTAGGGAGGACGACGCAGGCGGGACTACGCGCAGTCAGCGGACTACCCCTTTTCTTCCTGTGTCTCTCCGCGAGGCGTATTGATGTTGAATAATACTTTTTAAATTCTAGTTCCCCAAAATTAATCAGGCTGCTCGGCCAAAGCATTTCGCCAGGGTCACGGTTTATGATCGTATTGTCCCGCTAGTCGGCGGTAGAGAACGGTTTCCTACAGTTTTGGATAATTTATGACTCGTAGCAGACGTGAACTCAGGGTATCGGAAAGTGGAAACAGGAATAGTATGAATTTTCTTCTTTATACCAACTCGAAGAGTTTCTGTTTCTTTTCCCTTCGGACCCTTTCGAACCGATACACGTGGTGTGTGTCTGTTTTCTATCTCGAAGCAATGGGTACATTGGCAGTAAAAGGACGGAGAGCGGGCTTTTGTGAAAGTGTACGATGGTTCGTCCGTTGCACTTCTGCAAAACACGTGTGTTTCGAAAATGTGATGGCTTCTTTTTACCTAAAACCCCTTGCCCTGGTGGGGGTTAACTGATAATGGAACGAGAGAAACTACTTGGGGGTAGAGGAAGTTACTTGGAAAAAATCTTGTCAGTCAGCTAGCAATCCCGACCGAGAAATGTTCACGGCACAGGAGTATTATAGGATGTTCTGGGTGTACGCCCGTTTGCGTTGGAATATCCGCAAATTCCAACGCCAAGCGAAGACACATTTCGACGTTTAGCGTCGAGGCTATTCTCGACGGGGTCCATGATGCCGCGAGGCAGCGAGGTGGGCAGACCCGCAGCCGCGCGACATCTGGGCACCGTCGAGAGAATCCTCGACGCCATTGACGCCGATCCTACGACCAGTGTGCGCGTCTTGAGCCGCCACTTCAAGTAAGTCACAGTTCAAGATAACTGCAGTAATTATTAATTAAGAAAAAAAAAATGTTATCTAATAGTGGATGTTTTTGCATTTTGTTCTAGTGTCAGCTGCTCGACGGTGCACCGAATTCTCAGGGATCGGATGTTGCATCCGTACAAATATGTACGGGTGCAACACTTGCACCCTGGGGATTACATCCAGCGGATTCGCTATTCCAGGTGGTTGTTGGGAGAAGTGCAAAGGAATCCGTCGTTCACCAACTACATATTGTGGACGGATGAAGCACTTTTCTACAGGGAAGGATGCTTCAATTCCCACAATATGCATGTGTAGAGCGACGAAAATCCCCTAGCGCTTCGTACACGTGCAGCACAAGTCCGTTGGTCGATCAACCTATGGGCCGGCATTTGTGGCGAATTTATCGTTGGGCCGTACATTCTGCCAGACAGGCTGGACGGCCCAGCGTATAAATATTTTTTAGAACATGTTCTGCCGGATCTTATGGATGATATTCCATATGAGATCCGACAGAACATGTACTACCAGCACGACGGTGCTGGGCCACATTACCCGTTGAATGTCCGCGCCTATTTAGGTGAAACCTTTCAGGACAGGTGGATCGGCCGCGGCCGTGAAGATGAGGCTCACGTTGCGTGGCCCCCACGGTCACCGGATATGAATCCGCTGGATTTTTTCTTCTGGGGCTACCTGAAGGTAATTTCATTATTGTTGTTACTCTTTAATTATTCTTGTTGTAGGTATTCTTTTTTTACTTACGTTTCATATTTCTTGTACAACAATCATTTCAGAATGAGGTGTATCGTCAGCCGGTGGCTACCCCCGAGGAAGCAGTTGCGCTCATTCACGCGGCGGTGGCCAACATAACGCCGCAAACATTGCAGGGCGTCCAAAGACAGCTGATTCTCCGCGCTGAAGCGTGCATAGAAAATAACGGTGGCCACGTGGAGCAATTTTTTAATTGATTACAATCGGCCCTTTTCAGGGCCACCAATTTTTAAAACGAAGGAACAACACGTTCCATGGAAAATAAATTAAGTGTTCAGTGTTAGTAGCCGCGTAAGGAAGTGAATATTCGGTACATTAACCTGGATGCACCTGACATTGCGACCCTTAACTTTGGGTAGTGTCGTATACCTGGGACCAGCTGTGCACGGGGCTTGTCCATCGATGACCAGGATCGGTTCACTGACCCAGTGACACAGGTTTCCACGCTGCAGGTGAATTTCCGACAAGGGTGAGTTTTAGTTACTTTATTGGTGATCATTCATTTTTAAATTTAACGCAAGCTATGGCTTATTTCCGGCGATAATTCTCAAAATTCCCTATGAAAATATTTATTCGGGCTTTTTAAACAGACTTATTCGTTATCAGCAACAGTGCTGGCCGTTACAGAATTACGGATTTTTATCACAATAACGAACTACGATCACTTTTCGTTAATTTACTGTTACGTTACCTTTTCGTGGCTAAGTTATTAACACAAGGAAATTTACGTATTCCTTATCCTCCCACTTCAAATAATTATTATTTTCGAAACTTCTAAAAAAAAAACTGTATATTCGTCTTTTTACGTTACACGTGATTTTCATCCATTTATCCATTACTCATTATTCACTTTAAATAACAAACAAACCATGACAACATGTTCGATTTTATTTGTTACGTCTTTTTCATTTGCCATTCTACGAAATTTTCTTCGATGCGTGCCGAGTTGCTTGTTCGCAGTCACGGCGCGGCGCATAGCCACGCTAGCGCGGGAACTCGGCCGTCAGACTCGCGCTCTGATTGGTCGGTGCTTTTTGTTAATATCTCGGTAACGAAACCTCGGAGAGAATTTTCGCAAAGGAAAAAGTTGTTTGCAATCACCCCCTGAATCACCCCCTTCAAGGAACCGCAGCATTTTTGGGACACCCTGTATAGCACTAATTATGTCACCCCCTATATGAAGACGTCCCGCACGAAAAGTTAACAGAGAGAGAGAGTAGAGAGCCGTGCGACGGAGAAAAACATAGACGGTTAAGTGGAGAGTCGGGCGTAGCAACGCCTCCCGAGGGTCGTGCCTGCGCGAAACAGGTATGCTCTAATGTGGAATTCAGTGTATGTTACACAGTGGGCCTCAATCCCAAAAAATAGAGGAAAAATTCAACATCCCATTTTTTACACTCAAAATACCGAACATTATGAAGGAAATTCATGAAGGAAGAGTTAACATATAACTCATACGAAGGTTTGACGTTATTTAAAAAAAAAAGTAACGTCCATAATTCCAATAAAACTAAAAGAATTTCATAAATATACCATGAAAATAAACCCTACTTTTTCGGTATTTTTAATAATAATTCGATTCTGGAGGGTGGACAAACGAAAACTTTGGGTGAACAAACATGAACTAATCGTGGACAATAATACACCACCTAAAAAAAAGTGGAAAATGTTCATAGTTGGTGGTGTGCTGATGAATGTTCTTAATTTGGTCAGAACTTTTTTTCAAGGGTGGACAAACGAAAATTTTGGATGGACAAACATGGACCGATCGTGGGCAATCATTTCCAACTGACAAATCATTAGAAAGTTTTCATGGAGGGTGGTGCTGGTGAATTTTTTTGTAATTTCTTTATAACTTTTTTTTAAGGGTGGACGAACCAAAATTTTTGTTGGACAAACGTGGACAAACGATGAACAAACGAATGCCATCGATTCTTTCCAAAAATTCGCATTTGGGAGTGCCAACTGCACAAACCTGATGCCGCCTGGTACCCCGTGGCGAAGGTAGAACCCCGCGGATCCTCAGGGAGTGTTTATGGCTTTCGACCCTCGAAGCGGTTGGACATCATTATAATACCCAGGAAGAAGTGAGACATGCTCAAGTTCCACATTTCTCATCAAATCTTTGCAAAAACGACGGTGATCGATTCCTTGTGTTTCTCCGATAAAGAAAACACCAAGAATGGCGCAATTCGGTCCATAATGAAGAAAATAAGAAGAAAAATTGATTTACATGATTTCAAACTAACTTCGTTAAAAATAGTCCGATTTACATGATATTTGGTATGATTTTCATTGGAAAAACGTAAGAAAGACATCGGTGTCACTTCCATATTGATATAATAAAGAATTAACAATTTGATTTTTCTGAAACAGGTATGGCGACCTTTATAATAGAACCTTTCAAGTACTCGAACTGAGCTGGGTCCCTTAACACGGTACCTGAGGTCTATTCGCCACGGCGACGGGCCGCGATCCGCCACTCCCATTTAGTTTTGGCACTTAAGACGTATGTATTAACAAACAAAAAAATAATTGTCATCGTTAACTGGTCTGTTTCTAGATTGGCTAAGCCTCATATAACACTCATGAATAATAAACATGTTAATTAAGATTATAAACATTTTGGTCAATATTTCGTTAATCATTAGATTTAAAACAAATAGTATACTGTCCTCCTTAGTTAAACTGTCATATCTAGCATTTTTTCATTTTTTGAGATATGTTGAAATATTTGAAGTTCCACGCGTCTTTTCCCTTTTAAGTAAAGTTAGAAAACTCTACGTGCTTCGTAAAGATTTATAAACAGTCTAATGTATTTAACCTAACTTCTTTCAAAATGGTTAAAATATCTTATCTAAAAGAACTATATTAATTGGTACGTTAACACTTTGCATGCGGGCGATATTTTCCACGCTCCTGGATGTGTAGCGGGGAATTACAGTCTTTTCGCGTGCGAAGATCGGCAGAGGTTCATTGTAATCTGTTACATTGTAAATGTGGCCGATTGCGCCAATAACAAAAATACGTGTGCCCTGTCTTTATGAGTGTGCACCAATCTGTAACAAAAACCAATCGTCGTAGCAGCGGCCTGCCCCGCTTGCCAGGAGCGCTTCCACCACGCAGCGATTACAGTCTCCCGCTTTCAACGTTTGGTCTGTTGCGGACTGTGATCTCAGTCTCCCGCATACAAAGTGTTAATAATACATTCCCTGCTGGTACACCTATTACAAAAAATTACATTAGGCTATTACGAAATAATGACAACATGTTTTAATTTGAATGAAGGAAAATAAGGATGGTACAAAGTAAATAATAAAACTTCGTTTTCTCGGTTGTTTCAAAATGCTAGATAGGATATTTTAACTAAAGAGGGCAGTATAATACTCTTGCATTTGGAATTTGGTATCCTATCATATTTTGATAAAAAAAAAAAGGTTGAGTATACCATTTAAATAAAGAAATATAAAAAATTAATTTAAACGATTTTATTTAAAATGCGCTAAAAACTAAAAAATAATTATTTTCTTGTACTACAATTTCGATGCTGTTTTTCTCTTTAAATAAAATCTTGGAGCAGGATATCTCATAACAAATACATTTCGACGCTTGATTCTGTATTTAATTGATTCTTATTCTGTTATGAAATATCCTGCTCCATGATTTTATTTAAACTGAAAAACACCGTCGAAATTGTAGTACAAGAAACAATTAATTTTTAATTTTTAGTGCATTTTAAATGAAACCGTTTAGCTTAAATTTTTATGTATTTTTTTAGTATTTACTTTTTAATGTTTAAGTTGTGACTTCTTGTTATATGGCTGATTTCATGTCGATTGGATTGATATGATTTGTGGTTATAAGCTGATTTCAAGTCGTTTGGATTTGTGGTTATAAGTCGTATTTATTGATGACTGGGTAATTTTTTTAAACCCTTCGGGGCTTTTTTTCATAATTTTGTATTGTCATCCAAACTAAGTACGCCTGCAAAGGACAATGTTAAGTCGCAGAGGGGATTAGCGACCCACGTGCCGCCTACAGCGTATGCTATACACCGTTGGAAAGATCTCGCCAAGACGAATCGATTGATACCATTTTTAACTTCGAAATCAGATGAGATCACCTCGAAAAGTGGCCTCATACATAGTTCGAGATTTTGCGGTTTTGAACGAAAGAAACCGGTAGTAAAATCCCAACCGGCCCGAGGGACCTCGGATAGGCACCTGAGGAAAAACTGAGGGATGTAAGCGATACTCCAGCAGGCTGGAGCGGCAAATGTGCCTCATGACCTTCATTTCAGGGCCGTGTTGGGCCTGCGTTTACCCTATGGGCCCCTTTCCTAATGCGCAGTACGAATTAGTGACCCATAGGGTAAACGCAGGCCCAACACGGCCCTGAAATGAAGGTCATGAGGCACATTTGACGCTCCAGCCTGCTGGAGTATCGCTTACATCCCTCAGTTTTTCCTCAGGTACCTACCCGAGGTCCCTCGGGCCGGTTGGGATTTTACTACCGGTTTCTTTCGTTCAAAACCGCAAAATCTCGAACTATGAGGCCATTTTTCGAGGTGATCCCATCTGATTTCGAAGTTAAAAATGGTATCAATCGATTCGTCTTAGCGAGATATTTCCAACGGTGCATAGCATAACGCTGTAGTCTCGTGGGCAGTGATGCCAGCAGAATCGTGGGACGCGGGACCAAACGCTTACCCCCACTATGACCTACCGTCGTCTCCCACTATACCCTACCGGCGTACCCCACTTTCTTCCCACCGCACTGCACACAAGCATATTTTTACTCCTGTCCGTGTGAGCTGCCTGTTGGGCTGCCGAGCACACGGAAAGGGATAGGGATATGCTTGTGTGCAATGCGATGGGAAGAAAGTGGGGGACTCATAGTGGGGGTAAGCGTTTGGTCCCGCGTCCCACGATTCTGGCATCACTGGTGTGATGTCACTAATCCCCTCTACGACTCGTCTTTAAAAAGTGAAAATAACTTTGAAATCTTGTTTTTTGTAAAAAAAAAAAGTAAGACAATGAAAACCATATAACTTTTGTATAAAAAAACTTTTTTGTGAAACGCATAACTGAATGCCAAAGGCGTTTACAAAAATGAGAGTGAAAATGGTCAAACAGCGTGTGTAGTGAGTCTACTACAGCACTTGCTACCACGTTGCGAGAAGAAAAGGAAAAGGGCGATTATCTTGTTTAACACTCAAATGGCTAAGTCATTTGAAATGACCAGTTAAGTAGTTCACGCTATATATTTATTATTATACTAGTATCTACAATTGAATCTTAATTTTGCTTTCATTTACTTTTTACATATCGTTGGCCTAAATATTAATTTGACCACATCTTGGTAAAATATTGAGAAAAAATAGAATAGTATTGATGTTTACTTACCTAAGCCAACAAATGAGACTATTTTATCATGATTGTATGTCTGTATATTAACGTCTTCCTCAGGAGCTACGTAAAGCACAGAAAAGTCTTCTTTCGGTTGATGATATTTTTCCATTATCCCCGTAGAAGGCGTAGGAGGTGGTGGCGGCATATATGTAGGTGATGGAAACCTTGGAGGATAACCAACACACGGTAACCGTTGCCCCATTACCGGGTGCATTGGCTGTTGCGTTACATGAGTATTTGATGATTCCATAAAATTAGGAGTAAACTTATCACATCGCAAATGTTTCTCAAATATTGGAGGGTATCTATCAAAATTCGAAGATGGTTTGTTTACAAGTGGTGGAATTACAGAAGGAAAAACAGAACTGGCAATCGAGGTCTCTTCAGTTACGGAATCTTCAGATAATAAGAGTTGTTCGTTAATTTCGAAGCCAAACCTAAGCTCCGTTGGTAACTCACTGTTCTTTGTAATATCAGACGAAGCTTCGTCTAACAATATGACAGCAGGTCTCAAGCCTTTTTGTTTATTAGATGGCTGCGATTCTACTTTCTGTGATTGATCTGTATCTAAAGGTATACCTTGTTTGTTTTTTTTACATTCACTATCTTCTTGTTGATTTTGTTTCGAATTTGACAAATGTATATTTCCCGACTTAATTGTTTCGTGTTTAACATTAACATTCTGCTCTTTCCCTGTTTTTAGTGGTGTTTCATTTTTACTTGATTTACTGGTACCCGATTCGACATTTTGCACTTCTTGCAGTGATCTTGGATTATTTTGGAAATTGACTTTTTGTGTCTCAATGTCGTCGGATGTTCCCATTGTTCCTAGACTACTTTTGTTTTCCGAATGCACACCGGAGCATTCAGTATTATGCACTTTCTTGGTATTTTCATCGTGGCATGAATATTCTTTTTTTTTTAAATGTTGTTCTTCATACGATGCTTGATTTGGTATGTTTTGAATATTTTGAGCATACCCCCGACGTGGCCGAAGATTATTGCATCTTGAATTCACAACGGGATCTTTATTGTTAATATTGTTGCAACTGGAATTGTTGTTGTCGGGATCAAATTTACAATTTGTTACTGAATTTGCTACTAACATCTCATTCGAATTTGTGCTATGATTAGAAGTCACGTGCTTTTGTTCTTGTTGCATTAAATTTTGCTGCATTTTTTCGATGTCCTGCACATATTTAATAACCTGAATATTTTTATTAATAACTTCTTGAGCTTCTGCCTTTTTCCTTTCCGTCGAATTTTTTACCTTCGATGATAAAATTGGTGAAGGTGGCTTCTCAAAACTGAGGTTCAGGAAATGGTTTGTATGGGTAAAATTATGTTGCCTCGTTTTTCTATCCGAGTGTTGTAATTCGTCTAAACTGGGGTAATGATCTTGAGGAATTTTATCTAGTTCTGAAAGCGTTTTAGGCGGCACACTAGGCCACGATGATGTATTTAACATGCTCGGCACTATTGTAGACATATTTAATACCGAACTGTGTGTCATGTTCATAGTTGCCATACGAGCTATGTCTGCGTAACTTGCCTGCGGCGTTCCGCCTGATGAGGCAGCTATTTTTGACAAATTGTGTTTAGAAGTATTTGACGTGACTGGCAATGAATGGACAGAGTCTGAATCACTACTGTCTGATTTGTCGCTGTAAATGATAATGTTTATAACACGATTTTAATAGGATCAACTATAATTATAAAATAATAGTATACTAAATCTATTTAATGAACTTTGCTATGCCCCCCCCCCCGCAACAAAAATTACTGCATCATTTACCTTGGTGGCATGCTGCTGGCCGACTTTCTTCTACGTTCAGGAGAAAGAGGTGTTCTGTATTCATTGGAAAAACCTCTGGAGTTCTGGAGATAAGATCCGGATGTTGTCAAGTTTTGTGCTCTACTACCACTGGAACTTCTTCTTTGCTTTTTACTTTTCTTCTTTTTCGTAACAACCAAAAATTCTGTTTCGTGTTCCGGTTCTGGATTGATTTTTTTATTGGAGTTTCGGCGACTAGCATAATCATCTCCGGTATCATTGCAATATATAGACTGACCTTCTTCTGTTCCCCAGGATCGTCTATCACCGCGGCTATCGATAGCTGCGTCCCCTGTGCTCTTTTGTTTCGCACGTCGCAAAGCAACATTAATGGTGCCTATCCAAGCGATATAAAACGTATTGTTTGCTTAATTATACATTTTCCAAGTTATTGCATAAAATTATTGTAGAATATTAATTACTTACCATGTTGACTCGATAAGTTACTAGCGACACTAGAACTAATATTATTTTCTGTTGTGAGGTCTTCAAGCTTAGTCTTAGATATTTCTTCAAGGGAATTAGATTTCTGTAACTTGGCAGGTAACTGTTCCCTTTTAGCATCTTTCTCTCTACTCCTTGGCTTCGCTCCTGAATTAGTTTTGACTCTCACTGGATTACCAGGTTTTCCTTTTTTACTTTTGGATTCTTTGTTTTCAATAAAGTTAATTAAACTCTCAATGTCTTCGTTACGATGACCTTCAACAGCTTCTGCACTGTATACAATAACATTATGTTCCTGTATATTCTTTTTACCATTTTTTTTCCGTTCCCCATTATAGTTTTGTACTGCATTTCCATTTTCGTCCAAGGATTTCTTCTCTCCAGACGCCGTAGTATGCGCTGTATACCTGGAACCTTCTGTGCAAAATTTACGTATTTTAACTTCTTATAAGTTGTGTTCATAGTAAAAGTAAAATATAGAAATGATTATTCTGTTAGAGGATCAAATGTACATTTTTTTACGGAAATAAATATACAATATTTGGTATTAATTATAGGTATTTTAACCCTTTGCACTCGGTCCTTTCTGTGTGCAGATTTTCCAACAACTCGTTGTTTTGTACATCAGGTAATTGTAGCGTGTTACTGATACACATATTTCGAATAGAATACCCGACACTGTCTGTGCCCGATAACAATTCCTCCAGCTGTGCCTCGCACTTTGAGTACAAAGGGTTAATACTTATATTTTTGCACTACAATTTGATTTAATTATTAAGTATTGCAATAACTGCAGAATAAATAATTTCATATGTAATAATTTTGATGTATCACCTACCCATTGTGATATTCTGTGTTTGTAAGGACGCAGACATCATGGAGCATAAGCTTGGTACTACTTTACCCTGACTAGCACTAGAAGTATTTGTGGTTCCACCGATACCACACTTCACACTGTTAAAAGTTTGAAAAGAAAGTGTACCATTAACAGATATTTTTGATTTATCCTGTTTCCCAGTATGCTCTCGGAAAGAAAAATCTATAGTAGTGTCCACTGGAGTTTGAGCTATATCGAAAGTAGTGTGTGATATATACTGAGGTCTACGCGGTTCAATAATTTTCATTTCAGTTCCTTCATCATCTTCCGTATCCAAAGAGTGAGGTCTTTGAACCCCACTTATAGCGGATCCCACATTCCTCTCGCTAATGGTGCCCACCTAATATATATATATATATATATATGTGTGTGTGTGTGTGTGTGTGTGTGTGTGTGTGTGTGTGTGTGTGTGTGTGTGTGTGTGTGTGTGCGTGTGCGTGTGCGCACGCGCGCGCGCGTGTGTGTGTGTGTGTGTTATACACATACATATATACATATATAAAAATTAGTAAATAAGAAAAAGAAATTAGATTATGCTAAAAATAATGTGTAATTTAATTATCATATAATTATATGAACAATTGCATTTATATCGCCTAAAATTTGTAATTTACCTCAGCATCACCTAAATCGATTACCATGTAATCTGACTTATACTCTGGTGGAGGATGATCTGACTCGAGCATTTCATTTGTTCCGTGTTTTCCTTTATTACTTCGTTTCTCACGTATTTCAAGTTCACTTTCACACAAATCTTTTTGTATATCTTTTTTGTCCTTTTCTTTCTCTTCCTTCTTTATGCTAGTACACGATGGTTTGTCCAGGGATTTTGATTTTTCTTTATTGGTCCAGTCATACGCTGTCCGTTCTTCACAGAAACCCTTCTTTGTAAACAAACAAAGATGTATTTAAATCTATTACATTACGTTGTAATTTATTATATATAATATTACATACAAATCAGCCATATCAGTTCATAATGATATGCCTGTAATACCATTATACATATAAATAATTATTATGAGTGTTCTTAATTTATGAATAACGTGTTTTTTCAATTTTTTTTCGACGGTTTTATCTTCACACGAGCAATATTAATAAACAGGACACAAAGGATTAATCGACTCTGTTTCAATAGCTTAAAATGAAACTGTTTGTAATATGTACCTTCTTATCGAATAATAAATCTAAATTAGCCAACGAAGCAAGACTATGCGATGCATTAACATTTGATGGCAATGAACCACCTTCCCTTTGCCTTGCAGATACACTAGGTCCTGTGTATTTCTTATTCTTTCTTCTACTTCCTCCGTAAGTATGGCTAGAACCAGACGTTAAGTAGGCAAAACTGCTATCAAACTCTGAAGTAATAGGTTGTGTCAAATTCTGCAACGATCCTCCGTGTGTGAGCCTTTCAGATACAGAGTCTCGCTTATGTCTTCTACGATTTGTTCCAGGCAGGCAGCGTGAATTAGCTATTATTCTACGACCTTCTTCAGTTTCATCGGCCTCTGCTTCTTGCAGTAACTCCTAAAATAATGTTATCAAAGATATATCATATTTGTAAAGTATACAGGGTGGCAAGTGGAAGGGTGGTGATTCTACAAAGAAAGTAAATCAAGAATATAGAATAAGATTCATTCGTATATTGCGCACTTTCCCAAAAATTGACTTTAAATTTCAGACAGAGTGCACGTGCGCCGCAGTATAATTTTAGGCAGCTAAGGAGCACGCTTCTTCCTTAATATGTGCTCTCATTTAGTGTAGCAAGAAGCGTTCCGCTTACTACTTCAATGTGTCCCTCGAGCACCTACGTTCAAAGTCAATTTTCTTGAGAGCGACGCAAGTTATGAAATAATTTTATTCTATATTCGCTACTTCTTTCGCCATGTAGAATCACCACTCCTCCACTTGTAGCGCCAGTTATGAAACACCCTGTATGTTGTCAAATTCTTTTATTAATCTTAATATGCAATGACTGAAGAGAATAATATACTTACTTTAAAAAGACTGGATTTTCCTTCACGATCTTTGGGACACTTATATGTTATAGCTTCATCCAATAATGCACGTAATTCACCTTCGTTTAACGTAGACAACGTAGCAGGTTCTTCCTGAAAGTTACAACCAAAAAGGAAAACAGTCAAAGTTTAATCATGAATTGTACGATAGATAGTATAGAACATACATAAATATAAACAGTATTCTTTACAAATTAATATCTTAAATATCTTAAAATAAAACATACATGATAAAATCGTTACTATGTAATGTGTTTGCAAACACTTTGTTTATAATAAAGGACCATGCTTTGCAATCAAAATTTAAATGTAGTAAACATGCCAAAAGGTTGATCTGCACTCTTGAAAGTTAAACTATATGTGAAAGTAAAGTAGAATTATTACACGTATATAACAATCACATAAATTATTTTCTTTATCATTCATATTTTTAATGCTACGTTCTGTCTCCACGATGTTAGAACTTACGTAACTGCAATCGTAACATAAAATATGTAAACCTCGATTAATATAGATTCCCTAAGATTTGACTTTCAATAATACAGTTGTTACCTACAGTTAATTCTAAATATTTCATCATTGTAATTAAAGCATAAAATACGAGTTAGAAAACTAAATTTTGTATTACTTATTACGTTCGATATTATAATATGTATGTATCTACGTACAGAAAGTACACAGCAGCCAGATAAGCATGAATATAGACAGCTCGGAGAGAGAATTTAAGGTTTCGCTTATTGGATTCTGTAGAGAAATGTAGAGACCATATTGAAAATAAAGTATATCGATATATGTAAATGATACAAATGGTACTGTTGTGAAAATTAATACTTCGTATACACATACGCATACGCGTACACATACACGTTGAATTTATGGATTGTTAAAAGAAATATAGATATTTCTGAGTTACGATATTAAAATGCACAGAGCGTTTTATATAACGCTAAAAAATATTGCTTCAGTGTCCTTAATTTCATCTACTTACAAAATGCAGCACGAATATCGTTTTAAAAGGACTAGATAGTAAAGATTTACGCCTAGGTTATAAAGAGGGGAGAAAATATTAGAAAAAAACCATACAGAAAGTGTTTTATTTTAGTTGGTAACTTGACTAACACAGTCCTACTATAACCTGATTACTCGATTCCAAGCAAAATATCTTATTACTACCACTTTTTTCTACAAACTTTTTGTTTGCTGGTTTAAGAGTACACAAACATCATTCGGAGAAAGCATTTAGAAACGAATTTTGCTGAAACCTATGTGCTGAAGTTAAAAGCGATTGCGATTGCTCTCAGAATGCACCGTTTTTACGAAGATAACAAAACTTTCCCCAACTTATTGAGCGTGAATTATACATATAAATGAAGCAATTTATACATTTTCGTATAGTTAGGTTAATGAGAAACTGTTATCGTTGTTCAGAAAAAGAAAAAAACTAACATTCGTTTCGCAGTATCGAATAAGATGACCCTGAAGAAAAAAAAAATAGGTAGTTGGTTTCGTATGAACAATACAAACCAATTGTACTCGAAGATTCGGAAAGCACTATTAATGAATATTCGTAGACTTCCAAGTCCTTGGAAATGCAGAAAGTATAGCCAATATAGCGAGTTTACCTTCGCTCGTAAATTAAAATAGGACACACACCAGAAATGAGTCTGGGCTTGTCCAAAGATCGATAGGGGGTCGCGATTAGCTAATTGAGACACGAGGCGATATCAGGGTAACTTACAGAGTCGAAAGAAAAATCTGCTGGGCAGTGCCGGCACGGAATTTATATTTTTAGAGGGCACCTGGATCGGCCGCAGTCGTCTCTGCTCCGTCCAACTGCAGTCCCGCGATATAGCACCGTTACGCAGAAATTTTGCGCATTCGAATACGCGATAAACGTAGCCAACGATACGCTATCACTATTCAGAAGAAATAATATCGGCAGTATCGAGAATATGTTGCCGATTTAAATGCTACTGTGACGAGCGGGCGCGGCGCGCTCTTCTCAGCATGGCCGCCACCATTACACTAAGAACACGGCCATTCCAGGATCGTAACACGTAGGGCTCCCTCGATATTCGCATTCGCATTCGCATTCGTATTCGTTAACTTTTTGTCGATCCACACATTGGTCACGAAAATATTCGAACGCTTGCAGTGAATTCCACACTGAACAGGAATATGTGTAATTGAAAATTTTTTAGAAAAGTGTGTTGGGGTAAACAATATCCCATATTTTTAGTTACGCGTATTAAGCAAACATTAATAAGTACCGGGCTTCGACACGTTTCGCATTTTATAATCGTTCAAGAAAACTAAATTTAAATGCAATGTCGACATAGTTGTTTTGTTGTTATGCATAAATATATTCGAGTATTAATCTCAAAGGTCCATAAATTCAACAATTCGGTCATTCGCTGGTTGGTTTACCCTAATTCTGAAACACTACTCGCAATCGGTCAGACTGTATATTACAATGTATATACAACTGTATACGTTATAATAGTCGCAAAAACACGCGAACGATAAATTATTATTATATCGTTAGAGTTTTAAATATTTATTTAAACCACCTTTAACATTAATTATACGTAATAATACAGTAATGTGCGATACGTGCTTATTTTACATTGCTTTTTTCTGTAATTTTCATCAAGCCGCATTTAAAGGAAATACAAATTCATAAAACGTTTTGTATTCGTTATACAAGTTACCACGATTCCTTCAAATTTTTGTCATTAGAATACTGACAGTTTTATGTTGCCATAGTTTCAAGAATACTATATAAAATCTTTAGTTTAACCTATCTAACTTATCTACGCACAGGGTATCGTTTAGTACAGTTTTTAGTTGCAAGCATTCTAATAACTTATAACTTACTGTATATTATATATACTCCCCGTCATTTAAGAAGGAACCCACTGACAGACAAGTTCATTGGTGCCGAAACAAACGCTCCATCGGGACCAATGAGCTCGTTCTACATGCGCGAAATGGGTGGGTTCCTTCTAAAATGACCCAGGAGTATATACACAACTATACCTAGTTGTGTACCCACAGGCATTATATGTGTATGTACATATATAATTTATCCGAATAAATTACATACACGTAATATTGTAACGTTAACTATGAATTGCACAGAATTACTTTACCTTACTACGTTCAATTTAAGAGCTCTAATTATTAATTTGCTATTCCTTTGTTAAACTTATATTGGTAATGATTTAAACGACATTATTCTACCGCTGATAGACTAAAAATCTTATAGGATTGGCAATATTTATGCTATAATTTAATTTCCTGATTATTCAAGAAATAATGTGAAAGCTCTGAATAGATGTATAGTAATAATTTCTATTTCTATTATATTTCTATTATTATTTTCACCCTCGCTTTCCTTGTTATCGGCATTTTATGTAGTTGATCCATAATAATACATAGTACAAAACATGTTAGTTTGAAAAAAATGATTGGAACTAAATTTCTATGTAAATAATTTGAAATTAACTTGATAATATAGTAATATACCTAAATCAGATTGATTTACCGATCTCGCGTTTGAAATTAATTTAAATTAAAAACAGAAAACTATTAACTGATTAGGAATCCTAAGATCTCGATTGCGGAAGAATGTATTGTAATACGTGCGAATTACTGCAACAGACATACAATTTATACCAATGTATTTTATAAATTAACGGATGTAACTAAAACGAGAAATACAATTCGAAAACGTTATTATATTACTATATGTAATTCCATACTTTTCATTCCTATCGTTAGCGTACGTCGCTGAGAATTAAGATTAAGATATTTCGGTGCCTAGTACTAATATATGATTTCACATAATTTAATTCTTTCGACTGATATATACATACATACATACATGCGTACATACGTGTATACAATACTCTTGCACGTCGTATGAACTTTTCACTTGCAAGTAACTAAAATCTTCTGTATTTATATGATGAACAGTTAATCTGTTCGTATCGCTATCTAAAAATTGTTGGTTGGTTGAATACATCACCATACTTATAACTCACCTGTTTATTATCCGATGTAACACAGGTTGATGCACTCTGACTTGTTGAATCTGTATTGGTATCAATGTTTGTTGAAGCACTTTCTGTGTTCAAAGTCTGATTAGTAATAGTCTCAACACCTACCACTGAATTTTCAATATCTGTTTCATTAGAAATTTCACTACGGTTATTTTCAGCAGTTTTATCGGGAGCTACTGGTTCTTGACGATGTTCCGGCCCTGGGGCCATTTTGATCGAAATTGACAGCGCTGTGTCCGCTGTGCTCATAGCTTCCTCATCATTTCTCTGTGGTGTTTTCCAGGTCTAATGACCCCTTCAGACCGATCGCAGAATACAACTTGAAATTCTTGCATTTCGCGTTACGTAAATTGTGCTGGTTTCGTTTTTAGTTTATTAAACTATCATAACCATCAGTCCCATGTAGACGATAGCATTTTCACTGTTCTTAAGTTACACAAGATTAAAACCGACCGCCTTACCAGATCGCGAATTTAGAACGTTTCACTCGGCTTATGAAACCGTATACAAACAATAATTATTATTTTTATGAAAATTACATTAAATTCAATCGAAGGTCTTTCCAATGTGCTCGACTTTTACGCGCGTACTACGCGCAGTGCGAAGGTAACAAAAATGGCACCGTCCACTATCTAGTGTCGTGATTGTCGGTCAGTTGGAAAAGTATTGTATTCTGTTGATTTTCCCCCAATTGTACCGCTTTATATCTTAATTCAGCTTATATGTGCCCTTTATGTGTCAAGGTTACGTGTATAATTTATCTTTGCTCTTCAATACGAACAATCTTGCATTGTAAGGTTATTTCAGAGTTACTTGCCAACTTCGACTAAACAGAAACTATCGATAAGTACGTTTTAAATTCTACCGAATTCGAATATACATTACACTTGCTGTATCAATAACTGACAACTGTTTATTTTTTTTTTGTTCGTGTAATACATTTATCGGAAGAAAAATTCGAAAATAATAAGAATACAAATTCGAACTGTACGCCATTTCATTATCCATATATGTAGGTACTTGTACCTTGAAATAATTTGTGGCTTTTTCGTAATCAGTAAAAGATAAGAAAGCATGTAAGTTATACTTTATATGTTTTATTTGTTAGCAAATGAACGAATTTCGAATTATGATTAAAAATGTATTGAAACAATTGGATTTGTGCCACAAGTATAATAGTGGTTATACCATAAAACATACAATATAAAACCATCGGCAAAGTTCTTCATCTTGAAAATGGAAAATCTCATATTTTTGGTTGACATGTTAAACTGATTTTCATGCCGCTACAGTTTGTGGAGAAGGCATTTAAGAATGTCCAATTTTAGTGTAATAGAACGAGGTTAATAATCGCCGTGCTTCAGAGTGCTGATAAACTCAAAATGGCCGCTATCGATGTTAAACTACACATTTTTTCTCGTGTATATGCAGCTATGTGAATCGCTTTCTTGAAATAACATGCAATTTACTGTTAGTGCTTTTCTAACCGGGCATATACGAATGAAAAACGCGAAAATATATTTGTTCAGAGCTGCGACAATGTTTTTGGCACTGCTTGTACACACACCGAAAACTATACAGTTCATTCTTGTCACTGTTCTGTTGTATACGGGCCTTGGAAAACACCAAAATCACTTTTAAAACAATTCACTGACAACGAAGGTACGTCTCATGAAGTGACAAGTAGCCTGATCGTATCATCGGAGTGCATTCCAAAATCATTGATAAAGTATCGATCGCATAATGTTACTTCTGTACACACACACTTTCTCGGGGGCACACAAAACCTATTTATTTAGACTGTCTTTTGCAAAAATACTCTATTAAAAGACAAACAGGAAATGTCGCTAATGAGAGTCCGTTTCAAATGCTACAATAACTATTTATGTCTGAGTAAAGGGAAAGTAGCCCACCCCAAAACTTTATATCATAATGCCTGAGTCCATCTATACAGTCAATTGTATCACTGGAACATTTTGTTCAATTTCACTACTATTAGACGAAGATTGTTTTGAGTTAATCACATTGGAAATCAGTTTCGGGAAAACTGACGTATATCTGCAGACAGTTTTCTCTCGACACAATAGGTGTAAACGATTGCTTTTGCGCAGAGAAACGGCGGACCAGCCGTTTAGCCTCCGAAAATGTCGTCTGGTTTCAGGAGCGTAACTAAATGTCAAGCTGTTTTTAGCAATTGCTATTTTACAGTCTATTGGAAATGATTGTCCTGGATATTGTTAAAATAGGTTGTCAATGATAAATGTTTGCAATTTGAATGGCAAGTTTTTTTTGTCGTGAACCAGATTTGTTCAAGGATGTGCGATGTTACGTTAGAAAAATATTTGCAGGCTTATTTTTTGGAAAAATTATACACTAACATGAAAATTACATATTATAAATGCCATAAATTTGTTTTAATTTTGTAATGTAGCTACCCAGTTAAATAAAATTATTGTATATGTAGAACCTGTGGATAGGCTGATTGATACAACACTGTTGCGTACCGCTGCGTCACCGAAATCGATATATCTAGAACTCGACTATGGTGGTGCGATATGTGATTCTCGATTCTGACAATTCATTCGTGTTATATACCTATTTATATATTGTTACACGTTTCTTTGCAGGTACATAATTCGGATTAAATTGGAGAGCACACTGTGCACAGTGTGTAATAGCAGCCGCAGCGGGTTGTTAGAAAGTAACGTTCGTAAGGTAAGAATAACAAAAAGATATTATACGGCGCAAACAGATAAATACACTCTTTACCCACAGTTACAGGTTACAGGTGACAAATCTTGTTACATTTCCCACAAAACCGAAAGGCACTCGGAGGCGGAGGAATGACAAAATCTCAGAACATATTCCTATTTGTACCCAATATTATTGGTAAATAAATATTTTTACATTCTAGCAGTTTGGTTAGTCGATAATCATTTGTGTTTCATAATAAATCTCTTACATATGTTTTATATATTTGAAAAGCAAAGCAATAGATATAAAATTGTTGACGGGTGTACAAAATGTGTGTGTGTGTGTGTGTGTGTGTGTGTGTGTAATTCACTTTTAAATGCTAGTAACAGAGATGTATTTGTTTTGTATACGGCAGTATAAATTTTTTAAAAGGTATTTTATAATATAAAAATATTAAAAGTTATTCACTATTTAGTAGTATATATCACACTTTTATTCATTTCATTGAAAAGCATGATTTGAAATGAACTTGCATGATGATAAGTAATTCGATTGGAACATTCTATGTTTGTAAAATCTTTACGATCTCAACTTCATCATAAAAAAGAAAAATTCTATCCGTAATCATTATAGTAAAAATCTCTATAATTATTTTTAGTTTGCTTTTCCGTTAATATTGAATCGAATAATATATAAAAGATGGCACTGCGAGCACAACACTTTGAAGACTTCTTATATTGATTTAGAATAATCTGTACATCGATTCTTTTATGTAAGACTCTCATACATTCAAAATATCACATAAATATTGTTTAGCTAATAACAATTTTTATATAAATGTTCAAATAAATTTCTGCAGAAATAGTAAATAAATTGAGAAATATGAAAAACTTATAATAAAATACACACACACACACACGCACGCGCGTTTAAATTATATTATTATGGGCATGATAATATGTATCTGTTAACAGGGTATGGCAGAGTAATTTTGGCTCTTGTATCCTTTTATTTTATGCCAACCAACTATATTATTGCATTATGGTGCTATATTATTAGTGCACTATTAGATGCAGTGGATGGGCACGCAGCAAGGTACTTTAATCAAGGTACCAAATTTGGTGCTATGTTAGATCAATTAACTGATCGAGTTGGTACCATGTGTCTACTAGCCACGTTATGTGTACTTTATCCATCGTATACATTTTGGTTTCAATTGAGTATGGCCGTCGATATTGCTTGCCACTGGATATATTTGCACACGTGAGGATAAATTCTAACAAATTTACACATATATCGTACTATTTATATGGAGGTATAAACAAACAAAGTGTTATCTTATAGAATTCTCTTATAATAGGTCCATTTTGCAAGGAAAGACAAGTCATAAATTTATTGATATGTCTGAAAATCCGGTTATGAGAGTATATTATACTAATCGCATAGTCTTATTTATTATGTGTGCTGGCAACGAGGCCTTTTATGCTGCCTTGTATCTCCTTTATTTTACAGAAGGACCTATTTGTAAGTCATTATATTTCTATAGAAACTCTTATTATTAACAGCGATATTTTGAATCTTATATAAATCGTTTCTTGTTTCAGTGGCCGGTATAAGTTTGTTCAGATTTATTATGTATGTCTCAGCACCCATAGCTTTTCTTAAAGCTGGTATTTCATTGTTACATGGATATGTATCCTGTATTAATTTGAGTATAATCGATCTGAATGATAGACAAGAATGGGTAAAAGGAAATTAAATTATTGTATCATCCGACATTTCCTAGTTCAACTAAATGTGATTAATTCATCTTCCTAACTTATCCTTTATTGTATATAAATGTATGTTTACATTATATTTTGACAAGTTAATGCAACGATTCAATATGCCACATTTAAAAAGCCTGATTTCACCAGCTATTTTAATATGAGATAGATATACAATGCCAGTCATTATTTTATCTGTGTTTTACTAATAACTAGCATGCTACGAGAATTGTACATTATTTCCCAATGAAACTAAGATTTCAATCGTGTTAAACAACAAGATTTTTATTCTGAATATCAATTTGGTACGTTTTATTATTATTTTATACTCGATAGACTGTTTTATACTTTTAAGCTATTCATTGGAAAATAATTCTGTAGAAACAAGGTTACTAAAAAGATATGGAACTAGAAAGAAAATAATAATTAAAATCGACATTCCTGGTTTTAAAGTGCTCTAACAGAATTTAATTTAGATTTAGAATTTAATAACATAATACTCCATTGTTGTATATGTTGTATCTTATAATACTATACTTTTGTTGCATTTTATAATTCATTAGTCAATGACGTACCTGAACATAATAATCTCATGTGGCAAATGCATAAAACTTTAAGAAGATATTTAATAAATATTTTTGTTCTTCGTATTGTGCTGATATTCTCTTTATTATATCATAATTATTCATACAAAGTATTATAAACATTCATATGTTCATGATATACGAATAAAACGCAGAGAATGATTGTCACATTGCTCCGTACATACAATGGAATTAATTATCATTAGACAGAAGTACTACTAACCCAAATTTTTCAGTATATGTGTTAATTCCCTGGCAACTATAAAAAGTTTTATTAAGGGGGCCGTCTCCGCGGGCCTTGAAGTGTGTGCGTACGCTCACACAAGCTAGGAAAAGCGTGTACGTATACCCGTGTAGTAAACAAATCGTAAATTACAACTTTCGTCCTGGAATCGGCCAGAAGAAAGTTTTTGCCGGTACAGTTGCCTCCAGTAGACATCTGTGCAGGGTGGTCTGGTGCGTCTGAACGCTAATAACCACCGTACGTTGAAATAATAATGAATTTATGAACCGAAAACTGACAGAATGAGACTTCAAGGCTTCTCCGTTGGTGGCGCCAATGGTGTACTCCAGCACGTAGCACCAGTGTGACGTATACGCAGGGCCGACGCGAGGTTAGTTGGCAGCCTTATGCAAGAAAATTTTTGGTGCTTCCCAATTTTTGCACCTGTTTTCTATTTAATATGATTTGTCTTTACGGGGTGTACATTTCGTTTATGTGGGGGGTTGGATTCCTTTATTATTAAGCGTGCGATATAGTGTTTTAGCGTCCCATTCGGCTGGCGCCCTTATGCAGCGCATAACTTGCATAATGGTTCCGCCGGCCCTGCGTATACGCGATGTAGTAAACAAACCGTAAATTACAACTTTCTCCCTGGAATCGGCAAGAAGGAAGTTTTTGCGGGTATAGTTGCCTCCAGTAGACATCCGTGCAGGGTGGTCTGGTGCGTTTGAGCGCTAATAACCACCGTAAGTTCAAATATTAATGAATTTATGAATCGTTTACTGAGACAGACTCGAGAAATGACAGAATGAAGCTTCCATGATTCTCCGTCACCGGCGTTGATGGTATATTCGCGCCATGTACCATCAGAACCGGTGGAAGACCAAACTAGCCGATAAATGTAGGAAAGACATAGTTGCCGAGACGTATGGAGTGTCGAATCGCGCTGTTGCCGCATTTCCCCTATCACTATTTTGCCATCAAGGAGGCTTCAATGAATCACGGCGAAGCGGTTGGAGAACAGAGATGGGCAAAGATAATATCTGGATAAACTCAAATAAAAGATACTTTATGTTTATCCGTTATGAACCGAAGTGAATTCATTCGACGACGAAAGATAATTATTTTTTACTTTATGTACTAAAGGGTTTTCCCGTTTATATAATAAATAATAAAAAAAAAAAAATTTTATTCGACTTTTATTTGAAAGGCTTCGGATGACTTTCAGCCGCTTGTTTATCCGAACCGGCGCGATCTCTCTTCGAGCTGAGGATTTGGGCTATTCGGCGGCTTCTGATTTCGGTTCGAGAGGCATGCAGTGTTGCTTGCGGTGGATTATGTATTAATAAAATGTAAAACGAGACGTTTTTAGTATTCAGTAACATACTGCTGAGATATTCCAGATTTAAATGAGTTCAAACACGGTATAAATCGAATTATTTCTACAACTACACTTGGTAATTAAATATAAATGTAATCTAAATTCTAATCAAAAATACTAAAAATAATCTGATTTATACTGTGTTTGAATTTATTTTCATCTGGTAAAATCTCAGGAGTATGTTACTGAAACGTTCATGCCGATAGATATCGAATGTCGTAGTTTTACATTCTATCAAAACATACAATATAAACAATCATTAAACAATCATTTTATTATATTTTCAATGAGTAAATATAAATATTGTTCCCCCACGGCTATTTCCTCCCCATCGTCCTGGGGATTTTGTTCAAATTGAAATATGTTAGAGACCATGTGAAAATAAGAAGGATTTAAATAATCATTTTGCCAAATACGAAAGGTAGTTTTCAAAACATCGATGAAAGTTGTGTACTTTGATGATTTGTTTTTTTCAATTTTGAATGTGGCAAAATGTGACAACTTGAACCCCTCTTATTTTCACATGCGCTATAACATGTTTCATTTTTAACAAAATCTCAGACATTGAGTGTTCAAAGTGATTTGTTTGGCATGGAATGAACCGTATATACAACATTGTCCATTCCAATCGAAATGAATCACTTTTATTTCTAAATAAAACCCATGACACTAATTCATTAAAAATTTTTTTTATATTTTTTTAATAATTACATGTTTATATAAACATTCCCCCCGCGCCCTGCGCCTCCCCGCCCCCTCTGTTGCCCCCTCGCCCGCACTGGTATTTTAAAAATTTCAGCTTCCTTTTCATCTGAAACAGTACCATAAAAATTACATTTTCTACTTCTACCCGTATATATAGTGAATCCCAAAAATATTCAGACCAAAAAGACTTCAGAAAAACACACACACACATTAAACTTGCCTTCGCCATTTCTTTGCTTAATTTTCGTATTTCAGTCTCCTTCTGCGTCTCCTCCTCCTCTCTCTCTTTCTCCTCCTCCTTCTTTCTCACCGTCTTCTCTCTCTCTTTCTCCTCCTCCTTCTTTCCTATCGTCTCCTCTCTCTCCCTCTCATTGACTTCCACCTCACTCTCTGCCTTTGGCCGACGCCATGACACGGTCATGAGAGCATCTTTCATCTGGAAATGAAATAATGAATGTATTATTTTATGGCAAATAGTAAGATTGTACAGCGTTATTCTTTCGCTAGAGTCCTAAAGACAATGCCGCCAAGTGACGTATTCCACGTTCTGCATTTCTCATCAGATCTTTGCGAAAATGGCGTCAACCGATTCCTTATGCCGTAGTCATAATTATTAATTATTATTATCATAATAATTATTATAATAATTAATAATCATAATTATTGGCGGCATCGCCTTTGAATACTCTAGCCAGAGAGTCACTCTGTATAATAGTATACAATATAATACTTACATTGTTCATATCCACCATTATACCACAAATTTTAGGCGTTCGTCACGTCGTCGGCTTTTTTGTAACGGACTGACCGCAACCGACTATTTGCGCCGTTGCCTGGTTTGTATAGCGTCATTTGTTTCAGAATGCACCGCAGACGAATTTTCGGATTCACGTTTCACGTTCACGGTTTGCATTTACGTTTTTTTGTAACAGGCAGAAGGATTTTGAATTGTGTTGCGTTGTGTTGTATTGTGTTTGTGTTTGTGTTGTGTTTGTTGGTTTAGTGTAAAATGAGGGACACTCTAAATGTGAATATGCAGAATGTGCAAGAAGATATGGACAATAATTCTCCGTTTCGTCCGCGAAAATTACGTCCGTCTACAAGGAGATTTTCGAAACGGAAAGTACATCGCCAAAATAGAAGGTCTTCAGCCCTTCAGAAGAAACAAGAAAGCGCAAAAACGGCAGACGACACTGCCGTAGGACATCATCCAGAAGAAGTGGCCGAGGAGCGTATAGTAGAGGAACCATCAACATCCGATGGACGATCATACCATCACGCGAGTCGATCGACGCCGCCGTCACTTTGCCAAGAAAGTGACGAAGGAAATAATAAATTTGATCGGTCCGGCGTCGCACCGCTGACTCTTGTCAGTGGTTACAAGTGCCAGCAATGGCACTTTTACTCGCGGATCATACCATCACGCGAGTCGATCGACGCCGCCGTCACTTTCCCAAGAAAGTGACGAAGGAAATAATAAATTTAATTCACCCTTTAATTTTTTCAGACACATTTCTAAGTTCACAGGAGCAGACAGACGGAATCCGGTTCGGTCAAAGTGCGCCAGGCTGATACATACGGGCGTCGCAGGTATGCATGATGTTCGACGAATTATTGAAACAAACTTTTACTTTTATACCAAACTTACCGAAATGTCTGCGATCATTTGTTACAGGCGGACTTTTTACCAAATTACTGCAAAAATGGTGTATGAGACAGTAATGCCAGGACAAATGGAATAATAAGTACCATATTTCAGGTAAAGTTTTAACAGCTTATAAATCTACAGTAAAATTTTGTACGCTTATAAAACAACAAGTATTAAGTATTTCCTAATGTATTTCATAATGTGTTACAGATCCACACTGCCTACCTCATCTTTCGTTATGAGCGACCTGGCAAAATTGTAGGAAGACCGTCACTGGAGAAGAGGAATTACTCAGAATGAGAGAAGATAATATTATTCTTCGAACATTATATATTATATATTATATACATTATATATTATTATTCTACACTTTTTTATCTGTAATTGTCCATTTGAAGGGGGCGAAAGCTTCAATGTTATATTTCAATTCTCCAATGAAGTTGGATTGATTTATTGTGATGACTGTAACTTGATTAGAGACAAAAAAATATATAAAAAACTGTTCTGTTAAACGATTTTATCAAAAAGGCACTAACAACTAAAAAATAATTCTATTCTTGTACTACAATTTCGATGGTGTTTTTTAACTTTAAATAAAAACGTGGAGCAGCATATTTCATAACAGAATATGAATCAATTTAGTACTTACAGCATCAAGTGTCGAAATGAATTTGTTGCGAGATATCCTGTTCCACGATTGTATTTAAAGTGAAAATACATCATCGAAATTGTAGTATAAGAAAATAATTATTTTTGGTAATTATGCAGAACAGGTGTTTCCTCACCGATTTCAATTATTTTTGGGTATGTTTTCGGGGACATGATTCTGAACAACTTTTTCCTATACATGTTACCGCCGCTCGACCTTCGTTTCCGAGATATTCACGAAAAACTGCTGCTACTACCACAATGTATTCTGCCGTATACCTATCTACAGTACGCGTCCGTGGTAGCGTATGCGCCAGCATGGGACCAAAGCAAATGACGAAGCTGGCCTTTGTTTCCGAGATATTTGTGTAAAACTTCGGTTGATTTATTTCGACGCAACGCATTCCAGTTTCCAACTTGTCCCGGGTATTAGTTTGGTTTACGCGCCCGCGAGCGGGCGCGTAAAGCATGGTAGCGAACCGATGTGAGTCGGGGTGTTGACGGGCATCCGCAAGTTTCTGGTTCAAATCTCTAAACTCAGATCGGTTCGCTACCATGCGTTACGCGCCCGCAAGCGGGTGCCCCCCCATCCCTCCCCACTAATCTAACCCAAACCAATACTAATACCCGGGACAAGTTAGAAAGTGGAATGCGTTGCGTTGGAATAAATCAACCGAAGTTTTTCGCGAATATTTCGGAAAAGAAGGTTGAGCGGCGGTAACATGTACATAGAATATAAAGGAGTAAGAATGGGGAAGAATATATATAACTACCTTAGTTTTCTTTTAGTTAAATTTTGAAATTTATTGAAATTTATTCGTTGCTAAGTGGAAAGATTTCTGCTATTATGTTAAAAAACGCGATTATGCGATTATTAAAATCGAATTTTCGTCGAAATTGGAACTCCGCTATGTATCCGGAATAATGATATTCACGTGTTCCATAACGCGGAACGTTTGCTCGTGTTTCCCGCCATACACGCTCGATATTTTGAGTGTGTGCCCCTGTATCCGGATCAACAAAGTTGATTTTATGATTCACTCTTAAGTGTCTGTAGCTTTCTTCATTTAAACAATTTGTAAGATTTCCAACAGTCCGACATGACTGTTGTTCCTGGTTTAATCCATTTTTTTATAACGGAAAGTAGAGTTTCGCAAGTTCGATTTGGTACTGGTTCAATGAAAACTTGCTTACTGTCTCGTTCAATTCATCCAAACACCCACTGTCCAGTAACAAGACGGCCCTTGTTGTATTTACGCTTGCCAATCTTAGCTTCGTCAATTTCGACGACTTTGTTTTCGCCTCCCATTTGAACCGAAGATTTTTCGACCCAAAATTCACACAACTCTCTGCAAAAGCTTGCCCAATCAACTGCTGTGTGTGAAGAAATACCTAATTCTTGTATCAAAAATGTTTGTCTGGGTGGCCGAAGCATTATATGGTATGCAATAAACCGACAAATATTTTGAATTGGCATGTGTATATTTTCAAACCAGGTATTGTGAAGTGCACTAATTCTTGACATACACTGTTGTTTTACGCGTTTTTTGTTTCTGTTCAATCTATAGAAGGTGTTATAACACGCAAACACTAATGTTTCACTATTAAACGTCATTTCCGTTTTGCATTTCGCGCAATTCACCCTTCCATGAATTACTTTTTGTTCAATTAAAAACCCCAGTAAATTGTTATAATCATTGCAGATATTTAAAAATTCGTACAATTTCATTTCAAACACTCTCGGTACTGAAACAACACCCTTGATACAGAAAACTAAAGTGATACGTCTTTCACGTCGTGATGTGTGTACAACAATACTGAATAAACAGACGAACGACGAGCCAAGGGCTCGGCTGCGGCTAGTGCATACAAGTACATACAATGTATGTAGGTATGGGCAGAATGCACCGATAGTTTTTAGCAAATATCTCGGCAACGAAGGTCGAGCGGCGGTAACATGTATAGGAAAAAGTTGTTCAGAATCAGGTCCCCGACAACATATCCAAAAAGAATTGAAATCGGTGAGGAAACACCTGTTCTGCATAATTACCTTATTTTTTAGTTTTTAATGCATTTTGAATAAAATCGTTTATTATAAATTGTTTTATTTTCTAGGTTTTAGTGTTCGTGGATTTACATTTTACAGCTCAAACTTCTTTACAAATATCTTGTATTGCTGTATGCAGTTTAACAGTTTGCTTGAACCCTATAGTGCTAAAAGTTCGTAAAGAACGCGAGTGGTTGATTTTAAGTCGATGGGATTTGTGGTTATGGGTTATTATTTATTGGTGACTGTTTAATTTTTTCACCCCCTTGGAGTTTTTTTCATAATTTTGTATTGTCATTCAAACTACGCACCCCTGCAAAGTTTCAAGACAATTGGATGGTTGGAAGTGGATTAAAATTGAGTTTCCAAATTTGAATCAAACATACAAACCAGCAGGGGATCGTAGCTGAATAAAATCGTTTAAAGAGACATTCCAAAATATACGTATTGTTAGTACTGATCTCTAGTTTATATTGATAAATTTTTACAATCGTGGAATAACAGTTCCGAAGAAAAGCATGTACAAAGGTTCAATTCAATAATTGAAATATACTTTTGTCCAAATTGAAGTTTTAAAAAATGATTGTGTTATTCAATTTGTATTTAAACAACAGACAATTCTTGTTGATAAAAAGGAAAATTTTATGTATAGTTAGATAAAAAAGAAAGCGTCATATGCTTTTAGAAGAATTATAGCATTTATAGATTTCATTACGATCGGCGTGTTACACTTCGGTGCTGTACCTTATTCAAATTGTATGCTTTGAAATTGCACATTGATTATACAAAATATTACATCCTTCTACGTATAAATAAAAACTATTGATACGCAAATTAGTATTGTTTCATTGATATGTTTCCTAACCCAGACCTAACCTCTCTATCTTTCATTATTGCTATCCTCCTTTACGTTCAGCGAGGCTCTGACGCTAGACGCAGCTCTCGTGCCGTATTCCTTCAAGACTTCTCGATAGAAAGAGCTGTGGCAACAGCGCGATAGAGACAGAGAGAACAGAAAATTTGGCAACTATGCGTAAAAAATTCGTCTACATAGAGTAACTAGAGATGTCACCTCTGTAGAAGTTCTTTTTATCGACCGCAGTAGTTTCATTAGGATCCGTCTGTTTACTGGGGACGCTTCGATCGATTCGGACAATAACAAAAATGAGACGGCAGCCTTAAGAAGACTGTCTTTGTATATTATGACATATTTCTTTTATATAAAACATGATTTATATAGAAATATTAAAGATTTCACAAAAATTAACATTTCTTATTTCATAGGTTTCTTTCCTACAATCTCTTACCAATAATGATGCGAGTATGGCCTAATATATTCATGAATTTTGGGTAAATACGACTGACTTGGACTTACGTGGATTCCAAAGGTCACATCTCTAAGAGTGAAATATATATGTATATGTATTGTAAGATTAATATATGTATTTTAGTATTATTATAAATTCAATTTCATTTAATACTTCTCTTAAACGTAAGAAATGCATACCTACATCTCCTTTATCCATAACAATAAAGCAAACGACACAACTGTTGACAAATTTTTTAAATTCACTTTTTGCGAACTTCATTAATCATTACTTCAGTTCGTTTTATATTACGTTTATATATTTATTTCACTATTTTCATGAATTTCATTTGCTCTGATTAACGTTTTGTGAATTTCAACCATCCTACAAGCAATTCGTATTATATGATTTTACTACATTATATACATAATATAATAATACATTATATTACACTACAGTAGAGCGTCAATTATCCGAACCTCGATTAACCAAACCGTTGATTATCCGAACCAGTGCTGCATCATTGCTATTCCCACCACTTCTTCGAACCAGTGTAGCGGTACCGATTGATTGATTGACTTTTGCGTAATATAAATTAACGCAGTAGTACTCTTGTATTAAATAAGTAATTTTAGGTGTAATTCCTATAGTTATAAACTGTGTAAAGTACATGCATGCTTCATTCTCCGCACTATTCAATTATCCGAACAATTCGAATTTCCAAACCACCTCGGTCCCAAGCAGTTCCGATAATTGACGCTTTACTGTATTCTTTTAGTCTGTTATAAACCACATTTTTCAAACTTCGCGCTATTTTCTTTAATACATCGGTTAAACGGTGGCGGCGCTAGCTTGTAAAATCACCTTCAATTCGCTTCAACCGCTGTACAGCCAGCTTATGGGAATCTCGTATCCATAGTATATATATCAGTGCCCTAGGGCCGGTATTCATAGTCGCTACTGATTCTTAAGCACATGCTTAAGCACGCGGCATCCTCTACTAACCTAGTAGCTAGTAAAGGATGCCGAATGCTTAAGCATTTGCTTAAGAATAAGTAGCGACTATGAATATTGGCCTAGAAGACGTTTTTTGCTGCACAAGTGACAAAATATAATTGCAGTGATAATATATACAGTATTATTTTTAGAAATAAATCGAACGTACGAGTTACCTAATTTCATATTTGACAGCCCTATGTGTCGTGTAATAACGCTACTGGTACATACATAGAAATAGGTGATAAAAACAAGATATTTATTACACAGTTTATTTCAGGTTTATTTTGAATGCCAGTAAAATGTGTGTATAAAAACAGGTTACAAATTACATCAAATTTTCGTTAGTACCTAATAATATAAAAATGTAAAGGTGTTTTGCATGGATATACATTTGTAAAAGTCAGGAAAGTTCATATAACAAGAAAAATATAATAATGTATTTGATTCTTTTAAAAGTACGTTGGTATAAATGGGGTCATACAGTTTCTTGCCAATAAATTTGCAGTAGTAAGACAGGTATTTCTACATTGAATTAAATATAATTAGTAAGAACATTTGTATTTCTTATTAAAGCACATTGGTTTTGAAGTACATAACCACAACTATGGAACCCTTATTATTGACATTAATTCTAAAAATGCCATTTACTAAATGCATTTAGTGTATGAGCTGTATTTTGTACTGAATGTTAATCTTATATATAATAGTTAAACATGTTGTATACATATAAAACATAATTCACTTTATAACAATTTACATAACTTTACAGGTAAGCTATCTGAAGCGTACATAATTGTTAATATTTAATTAGTTTCTACCCCGTGAGATAGCTAAATTTGAAAACAAAGAAACACTGAATTCTTAAGAAACAAATAGATAGCTTTGCAATGGGTGCTGGACAAAGTGCTCGCAAACTTACTATTAATAATGTAGAAGAAGTAGATGTTATCAAAGTGTCAAATTCAGTTGTACAACGGCTGACTCAAAAAGCAAATGCTGAAATGCAAAATGAAGTAAAACCTGTTACTTCAACGCAATCATCTCCTAATAAGGTTATTCCTGAATCGCCTCACAGCAGTGATATACCAGCGAGTTCTGGGTATCCTGTATATTATCATCCACAATTAACATTAACTGCTCTTGAAATACAGCAACAGAAAGAAAGAGAACTTCTTAATCAAGATCTTTATTGGCAACAACGCATAGAAAATTTGGAACAAAATCATTTAAAAATTAATGCTATTATGGATAAAGAATACAAAAAAGCAGCAGAAGAACTATACATGAATGGTATGTAAAAATTATTATTATATTCATATAAAACATGATATCATTAATTATGATATTTATTGTCACAAAGATACATCTTATATGTGTTTAAATGTAAATATGAAACATAAGTAGATATATCAATTAAGGTATTTTAATTAAGCATTATTCGTTAATGTGACATTTTTTTATAGGTCAGAAGAAAATGAATGTACAAGATATTGTACAACCATGCATGGAGAATACTAACAAAGTGCTTAAGTGTTATCAAGAATATCCAAATCAGATTTTGAAGTGTGGTAGTTTAGTTAAAGAATTTTCAACTTGTGTGGATCAACGTCGTGCGCATGTAATTGCAGCACGTTAATACTTGTTCATATTAAATGGTATCATGAGTAGTTTAATGAAAGTTAATGATATTTAATAACAAGATTTTTAGTCATAAATAATAAATTGTATAATGCATATGATCTTGTGTCATTATTTTTTGTGGTTACTTTATTAATGAATGGTACGTCTAATTATAAGTAGCGCAACTGATTTATCGAAATCACGAAAAAAAGGAGTTCAACTATAAACGACGATATTGTTTTTTAATCAGTTAATAAATTACCATAGAAACAATCTTTTTAAATAAAATTTTTCGTTCATGTTAGTATAGCCTGTGTTATGGTCTCATTTAGTAACACCTGAATATAGCTTCGTGTTAGTCGATAAGTCCCGCCAAATTTGAAGTGTCGAGTGAAGCAATCGAAATTAAGAACAAAAACTTTGCAACGGCTACTACCAAGAAACGCTCGTTAAGTAATATTGATTAAATATTGGTTTTGGTTGCTTTGCTATTAAATCACCGACATCTTGTAAAACGCTCGTTCTTAATGTAGGGAGAACCAATCAAACAATCCGTTAGATAATTAATTAAGAAAGTATTTTTATAATTGGATAACTTTATTAACAAAAACATGTTACATAATCAATCCTAAACGACGGCATCTTTTGTACATTCATTCGTTGATCAACGACCAAAGCTATTAGACGTATCTTTAATTTGTCTTTAAAATACCAACTAAAACCAAGTTACAACACGAACAAGTCTGAGTCAATTTATTGAACCTTATTATCTCTGGAAGAAGCTGGAGGTTGACATCAAGAGGCGAACGTGAGCAGAGCGGATCAGCGCTCCACGGGCAGCGAACCCATCCCCATCCGCATCCGCATCTGCATCCTGAAATCCCTGCTACAACACGTAACAGATTTGGTGACAGCGGTGGGATACGCTAAATTTGCCGGCTCACAGGCGTGAGATTGAAGAGTCATCAGCCAGTTGGTGCAACCCTCCTTCCTGGGTTTTTGGGCACGGTTTTCCCAGGAACAAGGGTGAATACCGGAGGAGAGTGGTTTCGGACGTCCGTGCCATTTTACCCGGAATCACACGCACTTGGCCAGAGAGGAGAATCCATTCCAACAAAGCTGTTCGAAACAACGGAGCCGCCAGTTAACATCCTTCCGTCGCTGTTTGGAGCTTCATCGAACAACATAGACATCAGAACTCACCGTACGCAGAACGGAGAATCCACGAGGACCCAGCATTCACGCAGAACGGAGAATCCACGAGGGACCCAGCATTCACGCAGAACGGAGAATCCACGAGGGAACCAGCATCCAAGGGATCTTTCCACGGAATCAGGAGCAGCTGAAGTAACGCAGTCATCGCTGGACGTGCTAGCGGATCTTCGGAGCGGGGAAGTCGAGTGAACCAGCAGTCAATCGAGCGAGTCGAATTTATTTCGCTAATTTACGTCGTTGTACCTGTGAGTTCATATCAGAACCTTATATTTATATTTATAATATCGCGCGTGAGAATCGATATATTTGTTAGTTTAAAATGCCGCCGTTCGCACGAAAATGTATAAACAACCGCAAGAAACGTCTGAGTAGTAGTAATTGTTTCGTAGTGGAGGATGTAGTAGCAATACCTGACTTAAATGTCGGTTCTACTTCCACATCTTTAGATGTAGTACCATTTCAGAATTCCACTCCCATGGAGTGTAGCATATCCGATTCGGGAAACAGTTCTGGCACTCCTAACATAAATGTAATAAATCCATCGTATTGGCCGTCGGAAGGGGCGTCGCGTATGCCACTCAAAATGGTCGCTGATTTTATTCCTTACTTCGACGGGAAACCGGGATCTGTAAGCATGTTTATAAATCAGTGTAGATTAGCTGACTCTCTCGTAAAAAGGGAAGATAAACATTATTTACTGGCAATCATGCGCAACAAGATACAAATTCGCGATTATAATAGAATTGTTGGGGACCTGGTGCTGAATACGGTGGAGGAATTAGTTAATCTAATGAAAGTTGCGTATAAGGATAGTTTTAATGTCAAAGCCGCGTTGGATGATCTAAGGAACATAGAGCGTAAAAACGGGGAAAGCATAGAAGAGTTCGGTGCTAGGGTGCATGAAATTCTGAATAATGGGACAGAGATAGCTCAGGAAAAGTTAAACCCAGAACAGGCTAAAGGTGTCAAATCTGTACTGGAGGAAGAAGCAGTATCGGGATTTCTGGGAGGTTTACGTGACGACGCGATGATGTCTATTATTAATCAGGATGTAGAAGGATTAACAGCTGCTATTCGTTTAGCCACTAGGTGTGCTAGACAAAAGAAAAATGTGAGCAATAGCGTGAGCCACAGATTGTCCGCAAATAGGTCTACGGTGTTCGCGGTAAATTCAAATGAAAACATTAGATGTTTTAATTGCAACCAATTTGGCCATTATCGGTCAGATTGCCAGATGGTACGCAATGACAAGTACAGTATTGTCTCCGTATGTGCTCGGTTTGGTGTACACGATAGGTGTTCGTCGCTACCCCCACCACTTCTGTCTCACTCTTGTCCGGCGAAGGCAAGAGCGAGATGGAACGAGAGCCACTGAAAGCGAGCGAGGACGGTACGAGACAGATGACGCGTTGATGTTTTGTCTCCCTCCGTCTTTCGGGCACCGTGACACTCCGTCCTTTGCGTGCGCGACGAGCGTGCGCGATGGTCGCAAGCACTTAGGTGAGCACGGGAACCGCATCGCAAAATCGTGACGCAGGCCCGGCTCAAGCCTTTTTTGCGCCCTAAGCGAACTTGTCAAATTGCGCCCTTTATTATAATACATTTATTTGAGATTATTTATGACTTTACTCTGCAAAATTAGGCGACTGCCTAGGGCGGAAAGTCGACAAGAGGTGCAAAATGATATTTTCATTACTGGTATTATGGAAAATAAACTTTAAAATTAAATATTACAAGTTGTACTATAAGTGGATTAAACTACGAATACAAATTCAGAGTAATGTTATCAATAATCTCAAATAAATGTATTATAATAAAGGGCGTAATTTGAAAAGTTCGCCTAGGGCGCAAAAAAGACTCGTGTCGTGCCTGGCTATCTGACCGTGGCGCGCATGCGTCGAGCAGTCACGATTCCATCTGAGTGCTCGCACCCGTCGCGCACGCTCGCCGCGCACGCAAAGCGGTCCATCTCACTCCCCCCTTCGGCCAGAAAGGAGCGAGAAACGAACACTCGGAATTAGGGATCTGTTCACGATAGGAGTTCAACGCCGGTCCCGGCCAGCGAGCACATACGGAGACAATACTGTATATCCCTTCAACTCGTAATTTCAAAAGGTGTAATTACTGTAGGAAAACGGGTCACCTCGGGGCACAATGCTATAAACGGGGCTCTCAACCTTCACAAAACTCGTTTGCCTCCGCGACACCAGAGGATCCGCGTAACTCAATTCACGGTAGAGAACGGCGAGACTTTAATTCTAAAGAGAACCAGCGCTATTCACCTACTAGGGATGAACGGGGAAATTTTAAGTCGGGACAAAATCAACGCGATTCTTTCTCCGGGGCGGATCAGAGTGACCCAACATCTTTAAAAGCTCACCAAAATTTAAACTCGAAGGGGAGTCAGCAAAAAGGCGCGGTGCCGACCAAACCCCTCATTGCACGCGCCGTGTCTATCGTGCCTGTCACAGATTCGATATAGTCGATGCTGCTCGACCTCCTGTTGTCTCCCTTGATAGCGATCGTTTTTCTCAGGGCTCCGCTAAATTCCTGGTGGACACCGGTTCGCAATTGAATCTAATAAAACGCGCAGGATTAGTCTCTGATTTACAAATTAATAGTGGAAGGGTCTATGAACTTACGGGTATTGGTGTAGGGATGATTAAAACGCAGGGCGAGGTTGTTGTTTTAATCTATAACACCCCCATCCATTTCCAAATAGTAAACGATGATTTCTCTCTTAAATGTGACGGGCTCCTAGGTATCTCATTTCTGCAAAAACAAGAGGCAACTATTGAATTTAAAGAAAATTTATCTGGTGTGTTGAAATTTGGTAAAGGAGAACCCTCCCTGGGTGTTAATTCCCCACTCGATTTAACCCCTCGAACTAGGACCTTAATCGCAGTACCTGCCAGAGGTGACAACCCCTCGGGTTATATACGGAGAATAGACGCCGGACCCGGTGTTTTAATAGGCGAATGTCTGGCTACTCAACGAAATGGCTTTGTAAAACTATACGCTATAAATACTACATGTGACCATATTGTCCTGACGGTACCTCCCATCGAGTTGGAAGAATTCGATTCTAAGCCCTATCCTGGTTTATCGCAAACAATCAATTCCGACCCCGACGTTGACAAATCCAAAGTTCGCGCTCAAAGATTAGCTCAGTTGATTAAGCTGCTCGAACTAGACCATTTAAACGAGATTGAGAAGAGTAGTATTTTAGAAGTTATAAACAGATTCGTATACCAATTTTATCTTCCGATGGATAATTTAGGGTCTACTAACGTTACACAGCACACCATAATTACTACCAACGAAGTTCCAATTAAAACCAAACAATACAGGTATCCTCTAATCCACAAAAATGAGATAAATAAACAAGTAGATTCTTTACTAAGCAACAAAATAATACAGCCCCCATGTTCACCGTATAATTCACCGGTATGGATAGTTCCGAAAAAATCTGACTCTTCGGGAAAACCTAAATGGCGAATGGTCATCGATTATCGAAAATTGAATGAAGTAACCGTGTCTGACGCCTACCCGTTACCCAATATTACTGAGATTTTAGATCAATTGGGAGGGGCTAAGTATTTTAGCACCTTAGACTTAGCCTCTGGGTTCCACCAGATACCCGTCGACCCGATATCTAAACCTAAAACTGCCTTTTCTACACCATACGGTCATTTTGAGTTCAATAGGATGCCGTTCGGTCTAAAGAATGCGCCTGCAACCTTTCAAAGAGTTATGGATTTGATATTAACCGGGTTACAAGGTATCGAACTTTTCGTCTATATGGACGACATTGTCATCTACGCGGATTCACTTGAGGAACATAATCGGAAATTAAAAGTACTTTTAGCGCGATTACAAAATTCCGGGTTAACTTTACAGCCACAAAAATGCCGATTTTTACAAAAAGAGATAGTTTACCTGGGTCATGTAATTTCGAGCGCAGGGGTGAAACCGGATCCCGGAAAAATCTCAGCCGTAAAGCAATTTCCTATACCTAAAACAAAGAAAAATGTGAAACAATTCTTGGGACTCGTGGGCTATTATAGGAGATTCATCCCCAATATGGCTAAAATTGTCAAACCGCTGACTAGCTTACTAAAGAGAGATATTCCTTTTCGTTGGACCTCAGAAGTTCAAAGGTCTTTTGAACAGCTGAGGGATATAATTTGTTCGGAGCCACTGCTGCAGTACCCCGATTTCGCAAAACCTTTCCTCGTAACCACCGATGCTTCAAACTATGCTGTTGGTGCCGTGTTGAGTCAGGGACAAATTGGTAGTGATCTTCCTGTTTCTTATGCTTCTCGAACTCTTAACGCCGCTGAAATTAATTATTCTACAATCGAAAAGGAGCTGTTGGCTGTGTTATTTGGGGTAGAACATTTCCGACCTTACCTGTATGGTCAACAATTTACCTTGATTACCGATCATCGCCCTCTAGTATGGCTGCATAATGCTAAGGACCCCACATCCAAATTAATGAGATGGCGAATTCGTCTAAATGAGTATGATTATAATATAGTTTACAAACCGGGAAAAGCCAATTCTAATGCAGATGCACTCTCGCGAAACCCTGTTGATCCTTGCCAGAGCATCGTCCCTCGATCACCCAACGCACCAACTGACGATACGATTCATTCTGACTCTGTAGATCCGGAGAGGGTGCTTGTCTGTGCAGACATGACACCGTTTCCAGATTCTATGGCGGATGAAACAGACGACAAAAATACATGTAATGAAATAGAAGTAATGGTAGCATCTGTCTTTTTAGCGCGCGAGAAGACAGAAGCTGATAATTCTGAGGCATTGAGTTTACAAACTGATGTGTTAGAAACACTTACATTTGAAAGAGAATTTGAGAATTCTAGAGGGTTCTCCCAGTCGGACATGGTGTCGCCGTTTCGAACCTCCAGTCGGCAAACGTTGACTCCAAGCCTCTGGATCGCGCTTCAGGAGACTAGGGCGGTGGCCTGTGTTCGATATGAGCCCGGGGCTCGCAGTGCTCCTAAGAGACCCTGTGACTCGTCGACCCCTGCGGTGACTTGCATGGGGCTCCAGAGTGTTGATCGTCAAGGTAGAGGGGCACCTTGTTGTTATTGTTGTACTGTAAATGAAGAGACACGAAAAGAAGCTGTTATGCCTGGAATTGGAAATCAAGAGGCTGAATTACCGAACTGTTCTGCGATCAAAGCTGCACGGCAGTCCCTCGTTGTAAAGACCTCAGTAGATTCTGAAATAAACGAGCCACCCAATATAGAGATTAGTGAAGTTATGGCTAATAATGCGAACATAAATAGACAAACAATTCACCTTTCCATTCTGCCAACCATCCGGTACGTAAAGGATCATTTATACATGCGGAAGGACAATCTTGCTCATTTTTTACCACTTAATGGCAATATTACTTCCGAAGTTACGACTGAGTTGTTGAGACGAAATAGATTTTCCTTGCAACAGATGCGACAATATCAGCTTGAGGTTGGCGATGCTATGGCACTTCCTAGTGATCAATTCTCTATCTTCCTTTTACTCTTCAAGGATAATTCTGCAGAACATTTAAATTTTGGTTATATAGAAGCTTCCCTAAGGGCACTTAAAAACCTCATGAGTTCATTAAAAACTTGGACCTTTAGTATTTCAAAAGATCTTGATAGTTTTAACGACCCTGAATGGGAACAGACAGAGGATTTATTTAAGCGAATTTTCACCAATTCTCAATTTTTAATTACCATATGCACTGGTGAAATTATAACACCAGCCAAGTCTGGCCGTTTAAAAATAATCAAGGAATTTCACGAGTCTTCAGCCGGAGGTCATAGGGGTGTGGGGAAACTCCAGAAGTATGTCAGGGAACATTACTATTGACAGGGGATGATGAGGGAAATTTCAGAATTTGTCCGTTCTTGTCCCACCTGTCAGAGAGATAAGATTCATTCAATTAAAACTAAACAACCCATGTGCATCACAGACACGCCAATGCGAGCTTTCGAAAAGGTCCAAATGGACATTGTGGGGCCTCTACCTTTAACTAAAAACGGAAATAAATATCTACTTACCCTGCAGGATAACTTGACCAAATACTCTGATGCCATTCCGTTAGCTAATATAGAAGCAACAACCGTAGCAGTGGCCCTGGCCGAACAATTTATAAGTAGGTTTGGTTGTCCGAGGGTCATACACACTGATCAGGGAAGAAATTTTGTCGGTCAGGTGATGAAAAGATTTTGTCAAATATTCCGGATACAAAGGATAACTTCCACTGCGTTCCACCCTCAGTCCTTAGGTTCCCTTGAGAGAGCACATAGAGTTTTCGTTGATTATTTGAGGCATTATTGCACAAAAGGTGATTGGGATGACTGGATTCGATTCGGTATGTTTTCATACAATACTTCAGTCCATGAAGCCACAGGGTTTACACCACACGAATTGGTCTTTGGAGTGAGAGCGGTAATTCCGTCTGAGTTTGCCAAGGAAAGAGTACCGCGCACCTTCGTCCAATACCTCGACGATCTTTTTATTAAAATCACTACTGCTCAGACACTTGCTGCCGAAAACTTGCAACGGGCTAAAGAGAGAAGCAAAAGATATTGCGACCGTGAGGCAAACCCTCGTAAATTTAACGTAGGCGACGACGTGTACTTACTAAAAGAACCACGAACCAAACTAGAGTGTCATTGGCTAGGTCCTTATAAAATTAGCAAAAAGATTAATGATTTAACCGTTGAGATAATGTTAAATTCTAATAAATTTAAAATTGTGCGCACAAATAAATTAAAATTAGCATGTATAAGGCCGGGTACGTCAACCGAAGATATGTAGTTTTAAGATCTATGTGTTATAAATGTTCTTTGAGATTTTGAAGTTTTAATTGAATTTTAAATTGTATTAATTCTTGTTATTATGTTATGTTTAAATCTCATATTTTACTTAAATGCATTTGTAAGCGTACTATGATTTAAGGAATTATGAATCTAGAAAAGTTGTTCATGGAAACAACTTTGGAAACATGGAAACAACAAATATTGGTTTTGGTTGCTTTGCTATTAAATCACCGACATCTTGTAAAACGCTCGTTCTTAATGTAGGGAGAACCAATCAAACAATCCGTTAGATAATTAATTAAGAAAGTATTTTTATAATTGGATAACTTTATTAACAAAAACATGTTACATAATCAATCCTAAACGACGGCATCTTTTGTACATTCATTCGTTGATCAACGACCAAAGCTATTAGACGTATCTTTAATTTGTCTTTAAAATACCAACTAAAACCAAGTTACAACACGAACAAGTCTGAGTCAATTTATTGAACCTTATTATCACTGGAAGAAGCTGGAGGTTGACATCAAGAGGCGAACGTGAGCAGAGCGGATCAGCGCTCCACGGGCAGCGAACCCATCCCCATCCGCATCCGCATCTGCATCCTGAAATTCCTGCTACAACACGTAACACCTGAATAGAAATTATTTACCATAGTATATCCTGTGAAATTTCTCTGCAAACTAATGTGTTCTTATACTGTTTCTGACATATTTTTCGCGATTATTAACAAATTCACCTAATACTTTTGTATTTCTATTACATACTAGCTTTACTACTCGGCTTAGCTCGAAATTTAATTGAAATGATTTTATAAAAAAAATTTTAATTATTTTTTGTAAGAAAATAGTCACATTCATCTGGATTTGTTAAGCATAATGAGCTGCGACACATGTCGTGACCCCAGAGTTTACCGTTCGAAAGTTTTTATGTGACAGCAAACACAAATACTTTCTGCTTTATATATTGTTACGCTATCGCTTGAACGTGGCTGGGGAATTGTATGTAATCGATACGTAGAGTACGTAGAGCGAGATTTGAAACGGAGGACGATGAAGAGTTCATTGTATATCGCGTAGCGTTTCTCCTTGGTTTTTCCCGTAATAATTTTTGTACGTGTCCTTACAATGCTAGCAGCTGATGCCTGAACTCAGAAGGCGTACGAAGGCCTGGGACTGCATTCAAAAGCTTTTAAATTACAGTTAGGCCAGGCGAGGATAGTAAATAGCTTAACCTTTTCTTATACATCTGCGTGCCAAATTTCGTCGAGCGGGCAGTTGGCCGTCTCGTAAAAGCACTCAAAATTCCGTTTTACCTTTTCTATTTCCGATGTTCTGTAGGGGTGAAAACTCCGGTCGGGAGAGGCTGAAAGTCATAAAGTCATAAATTTTGTCCGAGCGACGTCATCGCGACCATGGGGGTCGCGCTTACCTGTTAGATATGTATATACTGTACGTAGCCTATGTAAACTATGTAATTGAAAGCGTGCCTCCACCACCAGCTGAGGGTGGAGGAAAGTGCGAAGGAAGGGGGCAAGGACGGAGAGGTGGTCAAGGACAACCCACTGACGAAGCTTGACGGATATCATCGCCCTGATTGGACAACAAGGATCTATGGGAGGACTCAGAGAATCTTGTCATCGACTTCGTCGGCTAGCTCGGAGCTCTTCCTGCAACGACAATTCACTCTGTCTCTAACCAGTTTCTTGAGCAGTCGAAATACACTCCAAAGTTATACTTGAAATAGTTTCCTTGTCTTGCGTTTTATTTTGAAACACCCGCACTCCGGCGAGCAGAGCGGTTCAGCGCTCCACGGGCACCAACCCGCGTTCAAATCTCAATTTCCCCGCTCAAATACGTAACAAATTTGGTGACAGCGGTGGGATGATTGAAAATAATTTGTGAGAAATTTAAAAGTCATCTCAGTGCTAAAGTTTAACTTTAAAAACTCTTGAACATTTGTCTGAGTGACTTCGCCGGCTCGCGAGTGCGTATTAAAGTAATTCAACGGGAAACATTACAAACTTTTATTGAAATAATCTCCTTTTTTTTTATCGTGCAAATGGACACAAATATCAAAAGTTATTAAGTGCAGCCTCTCTCTCTTGGGTTTTGCGCGGTTTTCCTGAGAGCAAGGGTGAATACCAGAGACGGGTGATTTCAGTGGCCGTGCGAATAATCCCCTGAAATCACGTGCACTCGGACATTGTCCGCATCATTTGCTGAGCTACCTCGGAAACTTCCCGGACGATTAAGGAAAGGACTCGAGGGACCCGGACGCTTGGACAATTTCTTCACGGGGTTGAAGTCAACTGGATCATCGAGGAACACTGGATCCACGAAGTCAACGCTGGACGTAGCTGGGACATCCGTTTAAGGGCTGAAGTACTGGACGCAGTGACTATTCATAAGTAGCTTTATTTCCGAACTGTTCGTATTCATCATATTAATCGTAAGTTTCGTCCATAAACACCTAATTTTAATATAAAGGGTCGTATTATTCGTTAGCGGTACACGTTTACTACCTGTAAAAATGCCGCCGTTTATAAAAAAAATACAAGCTAAACAGTGAAAAGCAGGACTCTAGTCTGAGTGGTGGTAGCAGCTCTGAGACAGAAGAGTTAATAGTAGAAGCAGTTAGTGCATCGGTACCCACTTCTGAAATTCAACCCGATGAGTTACACTTGGTGCCGGCATTATCTACTCCTTTTCCGGGATTTAATATGTCACTCCCGGATAATAGATCCATTCCACCCAGTAGTACAATGGTTACGGATGGGTCAGGGTCATCTTCCGGAGCTCCTAAAGCTAGATTGCAAATGTCGTTTGATTTCATCGCGAACTTCATTCCATATTTTGACGGGAAACCAAGTTCTATAACTAACTTTATTAGTCAGTGTAGGCTCGCTGATTCATTGGTTGGACCTGAGGATAAATTGTATTTATTGGCCTTGATACGCAATAGAATGCAGAAACGTGATTATCGCAGAATAGTCGATAGGCGGGAACCTAAGGACGTAGAGGAGTTGATTAACTTCATAAAAGCCGCGTATGAGCAAAGTTTTGATATTAAAAGCACACGAAATGAGTTAAAAATTTTACGGCAGAAAAGTCAGGAAACCATTGAGGAGTTCGGAACTCGGGTACATGAAATTTTAGATCAGGGAATAGAAATTGGACAGGAAAAATATAACGCTGAAGAATTTGAAGTAATAAAGGGTTTACTTACAGACGAAGCAATAGATGGGTTTCTGAATGGATTAAACAATGATACCATTATGCTATTACTTTCTAAGGATGATATAAGTAGTTTAACAATAGCTATTAAGCTAGCCTCTAAATTGGAGCATAAATTAAAACTTAGAAATGAGGTCATAAATTCTAAAATTTCAGCAAACAAGTTAGAGGTGCTTACTGTGAATGCAGATGAGCGTAGGTGTTTCAATTGTAATGGATTTGGGCATTTACGTGCAAATTGTCCCACGCGAAATAATAAATTAAACCAACCAAAGCGTGATAGGGTTAGATGTAACCATTGTAAGAAAACAGGCCACATAGAATCTCAATGTTATAAGAAAAAGAACGCTCGTTTTACCTGGAAGAATTCGCAACCCCGGGTTAACGCAACCTCTGCAAATCAACAGAATTTAAACTCAAAGGGGGTTCTGCAGACGGATCCAACGCAGAACGAGCCCCTGATTGCACGCGCCGGATCCATCGTGTCTGCTACAACCTCGGAGTAATTAATGCCGTACAGCCTCTGGTTATTCCTCTTGAACATGACTATTTCTGCCGTGATACTGCTAGTTTCCTTATAGACACTGGTTCTCAGCTAAATTTAGTAAAACGAGGGGGGTTAATTTCAGATCTTCCAATTGATACAAATATAGTTTACGACCTTACTGGAATTGGTTCGGGAATGATTCGCACTCAGGGTGATGTTAGGGTTTTCATTCATGGCGTTCCTGTTCATTTTCAAGTAGTGGATAATGATTTCCCTATTAAGGAAACTGGAATTTTAGGACTATCGTTCTTAAAAAATCAGGAAATAACTCTAAAGTTTAGGGATACTTTACCGGATAGCTTACAGTTTGGGAAAGGAGAAACGCTTTCTTCGACATCGTCATCCCATGATTTACCTCCTCGAACTAAAGTCTTGATTACGGTACCAACTAGTAGTACTAATGCATCGGGCTATGTCAGAAGAATTGATGCGGGTCCTGGTATTTTTGTGGGTGAAGCTCTGGTGAGTCAAAGAAATGGTTTGGAAAAATTATACGCCATAAACACTACTGCCGATCATGTTGTTCTCACCATACCTTCAATCGAGTTGGAGGAATTTGATATTAGGCCTCCCGCTTCTCGATCATGTCGGACGGGAAATTCTGACGTAGATTCTTGTAGGGACCGTGCTCAAAGGCTTGCTAAATTAATTAAGATCCTGGATTTGAATCATTTGAATGAGGGTGAGAGGACCAGCCTTCTGGAAATAGTTAATGAGTTTTCATATCAATTTTACCTTTCCGCAGACAGGTTAGGTTCCTCAAATGTTACCAAACATACTATTATTACTACTGATGAAATCCCCATAAATACCAAACAGTATAGGTTTCCTCAGACCCATAAAAATGAAATAGAAGCACAAGTAAATTCCTTACTCAATAGTAACATAATTGAGCTATCTGCATCTCCGTATAATTCTCCCGTATGGATTGTTCCAAAGAAATCAAATTCTTCTGGAGAGCCACGATGGCGAATGGTCATCGATTATAGAAAATTGAATGAAAAGACTGTAGGGGACGCTTACCCTCTTCCTAATATAACTGAGATACTAGACCAATTGGGAGGGGCCAAGTATTTTAGTACTTTAGATTTGGCTTCTGGATTTCACCAGATTCCGTTAGACCCTATATCTAAGGCAAAAACAGCTTTTTCTACTCCCCATGGCCATTACGAGTTTAATCGGATGCCCTTTGGCCTCAAAAATGCCCCAGCAACTTTTCAAAGAGTAATGGATTTGGCATTAACTGGATTGCAAGGAATAGAGCTTTTTGTTTATATGGACGATATTGTCGTTTATGCTGATTCACTTGAGGAACATGCTCGTAAATTGAAAATACTCTTAGCGCGTTTGCAGAATTCCGGTTTAACTCTTCAGCCTGAGAAGTGCCGCTTTTTGCAACGGGAGATATCTTATTTGGGACATGTTATTACAAAGGAAGGAGTGAAACCTGATCCTAACAAGATTCGAGCTGTAAAGCAGTTTCCAGTACCAAAAACAAAAAAAATATAAAGCAATTTTTGGGACTCGTGGGTTATTATAGGAGGTTTATTCCGAACATGGCAAAAATTGCGAAACCTTTGACAAGACTGTTAAAACAGGATATTCCTTTTTGTTGGACTCCAGAAACTCAGGTTGCTTTTGAAACTTTAAGGGATATTATTTGTTTAGAGCCTTTATTACAATTTCCAAATTTTTCACAACCATTTCTTGTTACCACTGATGCTTCCAATTTTGCTGTGGGAGCTATCTTGAGTCAAGGGTCGATTGGGAAGGATTTGCCTATAGCGTATGCTTCTAGAACTCTGAATGACGCCGAGACTAATTATTCCACTATAGAAAAGGAACTATTAGCTGTATTTGCTGTTGAGCATTTCCGGCCTTATTTATACGGACAACAGTTCACTTTAGTCACAGATCATCGTCCATTAGTATGGTTACACAATGCCAAGGATCCTACATCCAAAATAATGAGATGGCGAATTAGACTAAATGAATATGATTACAACAAAGTCTACAAACCTGGTAAAATCAATGCTAATGCTGATGCAGTTTCACGAAATCCCATTGATTTAAATCCCTGATTCCCAGTCATTATCTGTATCGATGGACGCGGATTCCAATCCTGATTCGAGGGACCTGGAAAGGGTGCTTATCTGCGCAGATAAGACATCAATTGTAGGTTCCGAAGTGGACAGGATGGATGATGAAGTCTTATGTTTTGAAATGAGAGAATTGTGGCATCTGTTTTCCTAGCGCGCGGGAAAGCAGCAGCCGAGTGCAATGAGGTCACAAATAATTTAAAAGTTCAGAATTATTAGTATCACCTTTGCCTGTGGGAAATGGAAATTTTGGAGGATCGCCTCAGTCGGGCACAATGCATCGACTCGGTCGCCTGTTGACATACGGTAATTCTCAGCCCCGGGAACCCGCTTCAGGAGCCGTGAGAAGGAAATACGTACAGAAAATATAACCTATATGCTATACCCGATTTCCTGAAGATACTGTTACGGCGTAATAATAATGCTTCGGAAGGATGATAGTAGTAGGGCTAAGCGGGTTCTAACTCAGGTCCTCTGAGGGGAGGCGGGGGGAAGTGATGGCGCGCGGGGGAGCGCGGCGGAGAGAAACATGGGCGCGGGGCCTGCGGGGAGTGGAAGAGCGGTTGCGCGCGCACGAGCCGCGGAGTGGGGGAAGCCGCAACCGTGGAGGGGATGCTGTGATGTGTGTATGTTGGGACGGATCGTCGTTTTTTTTGCATGCAATGCATTCGAGAGAAGGAGAACACCGAAAGAGTTAGACGGAGATAGCAAATCGCGGTATCAATCTTAAAAGCGCGCTCCGAACTGCACAAAGCCTCAAATCGTTACAACGTGTTGCACGGAAAAGACACTACATATACAATCCATTTACGACCATGGAAAAATTCGCGCAAGGAGAACGCCGATTGTTGGATCAATCTGAACGATTGATTTCGCGGGAAGAATTCCTTGCGTGGGAAGAACGGTGCAACGAGTGTATCGAATCGTTGGAAGAACACAGCCGAGTGAAACGTCCTCGATTATCGATCGGTGTTCGACAATCGTTGGTTGCTCGAATCGCGCGGCTCGAGGGATTGAAACATTCGTTGCGTGGACGTTTCGTGCGTGAAGGTGCAGGACATTCGAGCGCAAGGCTTTTGTGGCGTGAAATAGACACTGCGTTCGATAGCCGCGTATTAACCGGTGCCGTGCTAAATTCGAATTACATCGAGCCGCGCAACTTTCTCCAAGATGCGGCGACCATTGTGCTGAAGCATGTGCGGGGCGCTTTGAGGAAACATCGAAACCTCAAAGTAAATACGGTGTTCAATGGTGAATTTGCGGCGGGCGATAAACATGCGAGTAAAAGCATCAACACCCGAAACTGCGAACTCTTCGACACATCCGATCTGCAGGAGTGGTATCAGCGATACGTCATCGAACCCACCCTGGCATCGTTGGAAGAGTTCCAGGAACGTGACAGCGGATGGGCATTGAAGAGAATTCTCAACCTAACCGTCAATGTCAACAAATATAATCCGCTGCGCGCAGGGTGCCACTGCAAGTTGCCGCGGGAAATATCGCTGAAGAAAGCAACGATTAGCGTGCAATCCCCGGACAATGCATGTTTCGCGTGGGCAGTGGTCGCCGCTCTTCATCCTGCGGAAAGAAATACCGACAGCCCAAGTTCATACCCCGATTATGCTTCCGTGCTAAATCTCCAGGGCATTGAGTTCCCAATGTCCCTGGAGCAAATTGGGAAGTTCGAGCGGCAGAACAACATCTCAGTCAACGTCTACAGTTTCGAGGCGGAGAAGACGAAGGGATCAAAAGTCTTTCCGCTGCGTCTCACCAGCCAAAAGAGGGATCGGCACGTGAACCTGCTGTATATGCTGGAACAGGAGCACGGTGATGTAGGGCACTTTGTTCTGATGAAGAATTTGTCCCGGTTGGTGAGCGCCCAGTTGAGCAAGAACAAAGCCAAGAAATTCATCTGTGATCGGTACGTATAGAAAACATATGAAATGTTAAAATGTCTCGCGAAACAAATTAAATAATACATTTTTGGGGTTTACAGATGCATGCACTACTTCGGATCTGCCGAGAAGTTGGAGCTTCATTCGCTGGACTGTGGGAAGATGAACGACTGTGCCATCCTGCTGCCCAGCGAAAGCAACAATTTGCTCAGTTTCAACAACCGCGATAGGAAGGAGCGACTCCCATTCATGGTATATGCAGATCTGGAGTGCATCATCGAAAAAACACAGGACAACCGAGTGGGTGATAATAAATTACATATGTATCAGCACCACAATGTGCATAGCATAGCATATTATATGCATTGCTCGTACGATGCATCGCTATCGACGTTTCGATGTCGCCGCGACGCGGATTGTGTTTCATGGTTCGTCGATAAATTAAAAAATTTTGCAAACTTCGCCAAACCCATCCTGGCCAGTAATGTTCCCATGCTTGATTTAACTATCGAACAATTGACGGCATTTCGCAATGCGACACACTGTCATATTTGCGAAGAGCCATTCAAGGCTGACGATGTACGAGTTCACGATGATTGTCATCTATCCGGGCGGTTTAGAGGCCCAGCACATTCGGAGTGCAATTTAAATTATAAAAACGCGTTTTACATCCCCATAGTTTTCCATAATTTATCCGGCTACGATTCACATTTCATTATCGAGAAAATAGCTACCGCTTTCGAAGGCAGCGTTGACGTATTACCCATAACTAAAGAAAAATATATTTCATTCACAAAAAATGTTGAAGATACGGCTGAACCAGCCTCGCGAAATTATATTAAATTGCGATTAATCGATTCATACAAATTTCTCAATACCAGTCTCGACAAATTAGCATCTTTTCTTAGCACAGATCAATTAAAAATTTTACGATCCAAATTTGAAACATTATCCGCCGAAGATTTCAATTTATTGACGCGAAAGGGTGTCTTTCCGTATGAATACCTTGATTGCGCGAACAAGCTGCAGGACCCATGCTTACCGCCGCGCGAATCATTCTACAGTTCGTTAACGGGGGAGACTGTATCCGAGAGCGATTACGCACACGCCGAGACAGTCTGGCAGCGTTTCGGGATTAGAACCTTGGGCGAATACAGCGATTTGTATTTGAAAACAGATGTCTTGTTATTGGCAGATATTTTTGAAAATTTTCGCGAAAGTTGCATCAAGAGTTACGGATTAGATTCAGCACATTATTATACTCTACCCGGTTTCACATGGGATGCCATGCTAAAACATACCAAAATTACGTTCGAATTGCTCACCGACGTCGATATGGTTATGTTTATCGAACGCGGTATACGCGGGGGTTTGAGTCAATGTTCCGGAAGATACGCATATGCCAATAACAAGTACATGCCATATTACGACGCATCGGAACAGTCATCGTACTTGATGTACTTTGACGTGAACAATTTGTATGGATGGGCAATGTGTCAACCCCTGCCAAACGCCAAATTTCAATGGGTCGAAGATGTTGCAAGTTTTAACGTGTCTTCGATCCCGGTCGATTCGCCCACGGGGTACATTCTCGAGGTAAATCTGGAATATCCACAAAGTCTGCACGACGCTCACACCGATCTACCGTTCTGCCTGACGCGTGCCAAACCACCTGGCAGCAGGCAGGACAAGTTACTCGCGACGGTATACGATAAGCAGCGTTATGTTATTCATTATCGCAACCTGCAGCAGTGCACGCGTCACGGTCTTCGTATTACAAAGATACACCGCGTGATTCAATTCGCTCAATCCCCCTGGCTCCGCGATTACATCGAACTCAATACACGGTTTAGAACAAGCGCGACAAATGATTTTGAAAAAAATTTGTACAAATTGATGAACAACGCGGTATTTGGTAAAACTATGGAAAATGTACGAAATCATGTGGATGTAAAACTTTTGACACATTGGGAAGGGCGATATGGCGCGGAGGCAATGATCGCGAAACCGAATTTCCACAGCCGAAGTGTTTTTTCGGAAAATTTAATAGCTGTTGAATTGCGAAAACTCGAGGTAAAATTCAACAAACCGATATACGTAGGTATGTGCATTCTGGACATATCAAAAATTTGTTTGTATGAATTTCATCACGAGTACATGTCTCCCCTGCACGGACAAAATTGTAAAATTCTATACACCGACACAGACAGCCTCATTTATCACATTCGATGCGAAGATATCTACGAGTCCATGAAACACAATATCGATAGATTCGACACAAGCGATTATCCTATCGACAATTCATATAATATGCCGCGCGTAAATAAGAAGGTTCCAGGGCTGATGAAGTACGAAAATAATGGTGCGATAATGACCGAATTCGTAGGTCTTAGAGCGAAAATGTATGCACTTCGCGTAGACGATAAAAAAGATACGAAAAAGGCGAAAGGCGTCAAGACCAACGTCATAGCCAGAACGATAACTTTCGACGACTACGCGCAGTGTTTGCACAGGGAGATCGAAATGGTTCGCAGACAATCGTGCATACGGTCTAAATTGCACAAAGTGTACACCATTTCGAAATCCAAAATCACTCTAAAGGCTCGTATAGACCGGGCAACAATCGCCGGCAACTTTGTCGCTGGAGTCGCTGGCGAGTCGGTGGGATAACCGACTTGTCTGCAGCGACTTGTATCCGGCGACTTTTATCTGGCGACTTGTGTCCGGCAACTTGTGTCTGGCGACTCGTCCTTTTAAGGTTAAGGAGATACGAATTGACCTGGCGCAGTCGCCGGATACATGTTTCCGGCGACTTGCAACAATCTCTGTGGGATACAGCAACTCGACCCTTGTCTCAAACGGCCTTCTAGAAATGACTGTTGGCCACATGTTCCCGAAAAACTGTATTCAAGTGGAGGGTGAGCAACATCGCCCGAGTGTCTAGTGCCTGTATCCCTGTTTCCCGTTCCGAATGGGAAACATCGCCGACTCTGTGGCAACACACCACACACACATATATATATATTTTTTTTGTAACGTATACATCTGCTATATGATAATATATATTATATTACTGTACACACACACGCGCACACACACACACACACACACACACACACACACACACGCACGCACGCACGCACGCACGCACGCACACATCATATAGTAGATGTATACGTTAAAAAATTACCATAGGATGTACTTCAATACTTTACAGTTAATTATCAATTTCTTCTTTTTTTCTTCAACACGCCCTGTAATGTTCTTAATCTGTACAATCTCACTAACTCGCTTTTGTATTATAAAATCACGCTTACTAGGGATATCCACTTAAAAAACCATCGGATGTTTTTTTTTCGATGTAATGCATCGCTACTACGCATCGATGTTTTCTTAACATCGAATACTTCTGCGTTTTGAATTAATTAACAGGCTATAAATAGTGAAATAAAAAATTAATTATAAATTTGCCCCCTCGAAGCATGCAATCGCATATAAACAATTTTTTTTATGTCCAATACGTTGGGAAACATCCAACTGTTTACTGTTCCCGCGGATACCTGCGGATTAACGAAAAGTCGTACTTTTGTTCACGGCGAATAATCTCTAAATTCTTAAAGACTGCGAAAGTACGTTCTTGATTACCCTTTGGAAATCTGGCAACCAGATGTTGTCGAAGCCGTCTTGGAAAATACGGAATTGCCTATCATAAACGTCGAAGTGCAGGACAATACGATCATAAACCGTGACTCTGATGAGACGCTCTGGCCGATTAACCTGGCTAGTTTTTCGGAAACAACTGGTTTGCATTAGGCCTGAAATATAATACAATTTTACATGCTTTACGATAATGTTTACCTGAGGTTCCCGTTCCCTATGCGTAGCGAGTTCAATATAGTGTATTCAGTTTTTACTACAAAGTGGAAACTGAAACTGTACCCCAGATCTGGGTCACACTGTAACAACTATGTGATCTCGGAAAAGTGCCAAATTGATTAGCTTTTAGGGATAATTGTTAACATTCGCTAACTCTGATTTCAAGGATCAAGACTGTTGATAGTTTAAGTACAAAAGAAAGTTGATTTGTTATACATTCTGTTGTCTACAATCATTAGTAACTTTTTTGTTACACTCCACTCCATCTGAACCTACACATATGTAAGTGATAGGTATACATATGTAAAGAGAACACTTGCGAGGTCGTACAGTGAAGTGGCCAGCAGCGGCACCAATTCGTGTAACAAGATGACGACCGTTTTATCCAAAAAGAGGCCGAAGTCCTTATCACGTCATATTTGTGTTGATACCGATTTTACGACTATCCTGCTGTGCAAAGGTGGCAACATGTCTTGCAGAGGAACACGGGAACAAAAGGGGCAATCCTCTGACTGCGCATGGCCCCGCCTGCGTCGGCTTCCCGTCGAATTGAAGATAGATCCCTTATCGCTGGAGTATAAACACGCGCTCGAATATCAAAGTAGAAGAACGCGCGACGTATTGGGTGCAAGACAAGATTGGGCTCGGATAGGAGATATCACTATGTAGAGGTGGAAACCTCGCGTCTGCAAGGAATGCAGGTCCGAATGGTCCTGATATAATGACATATCTGTGGCCCATCTTTGCTTGCATCCAATACCTCGCGCGGACCCTGGCGAGGCGCTCTTGGTGCCCAACGCGGTCATTTTTTTTGGATCGACGAAGGTGTTCAAAATTTCTTCGGTTACTGACGCCGACCCGAAATTAAGGTGGAAAAGTCCCCCCTCCTTTAAAAGAAATACCTGAGTAGGTTTATAAGCTCCAATGTCGGTGGAGCGGAATGTCATTCTTGTGCAAATAGTCAGTGTGCCCAGTATACATCCACAAAAGCAGCAGAGACGTGAGAGAGATTCGTGCGGCACTCGACATATAGAAATGTAAGTTTACAATATTATTGCTATCATTATTGGTGTTGTCTTATTTGTGCACAATACTACAATGTTAATCGTGATTATTTAAATTGATATATTCATGTTTATTACGTGTTAACAGTTAAAATGTGGTCAGCTAAAGATACTTTAGATCTCGCGGAGATGCTACACGGCAAACCTGCATTGTGGGATGCTTCATGCGCGGGGTATAAAAATAAACAAATAAAAAAAGACGAATTGGCAGTAGTGGCTGCGCATTTTGGATTGAATTCGGAGGAAATGGGAAAAAAAATAAAAAATTTAAGAACACAATTCGGGAGGGCCCTCAACGAAAGAAAAGAGCAGAGCAGGAGTGGAGCCGGGGCGTCAACAAAGAAGGGATGGTTTGCGTTCGAGGCACTACAATTCCTCGGAAAGAACAATACATCGGTGGGCAGTCGCAGTACTATGGAGGTAAGCATTATTATTTTAAACATACAATTTCCTTTGTTACACTCTCGGGCCATTCCACGTGAATTCGGACACTCTTTGGAGCAACATTTCGGATTTTGTTAGAACTTGGATATGTTGTACCTAGTCTTTAGTGATATATAAACGTGTGTGGAAGGATTTTTCAAAATTTTTAAAAATATGTATCTTCCAGCTCTTGACAGTCGCTTTCATATTGGGTGATCAAATATATAGCATTCCAATGAAAAACCTGAAGGTCGCCCCCGTTTCAAGGAAAATCTTGTGAATACGAAAAATTGACATACCGTCTTATGTTGGGTGTAAAAACCAGTAAAAGTTTCTCTCTCTCATTTTTTTTACAAATACTTACCATTTGCGACAACACTGTATGAGAATAGCAGATATAGCCGTTGCTAGTAGGGTAGGGTGGGGCTAAAAGTCCCGTTTTTCGTATAAACCTATGTAAAATTTACTACTAACAATCTAGAGATATCTGGTGTTATTTTGTATAAACTGTAACTATTATGCTTTACGTTCATGAAGTTCGTTTGTTGATACTGTTATTTTCTTTTGAGTTATACCACAAATGTTTGTCCAAAGAGGCCATTGCATAGGGTCGAAAGTCACTTCAAATCAACAAATATTTATTAAACTAATTCTTTTTGAATACAAATTTGAAGTTTTGTATGCAATATTGAAAGGAAAGGATGAATTCTTTAACAAAAAATAAAAATATAAATCAGAGACTCACTTTGAACTAAAAACTAAAAAAAAATTGCTAAACTAAAAGTATACAGCGAAACTCAATAGATTGTTTAGGAATAGAGATTTTGGAATCGGGACTTTTTACCCGCCGGACTTTTAGCCCCACCTTACCCTACCGCACGGTTCAGCCAGTCGAGTCGGTGCTGGCGACGCAGCGTCACATTCAATTAATTTTCATTTGGCTAATTTTAAAGTGTCTATAGTCTTTAAAACGCGTCCTTAAAGAGGAGAAACAGGGCAATATCCTCATTTTTTTTCAAATTTTTTAAACGGTTCGTATTTTGAGAAAATTGCATTTGTTTAGAACGATTGCAATAAAAATGGTAAAAAATTTTTGTTTCAGAGTGAAATAATTTTTATTAGGTACTCTTATATCTCCACTGTGAGTTCCCAAAAGCTCATTTTTATCAGTTTCTTAGTTCAAAAGTTATAATTTATTGAAAGAAGGTCAACACTATTTATTTCAAAGAGCCGTAAGATCCACATTTTTTAAAATTTTGAAAAATCCTTTCACACACGTTTATATATCACTAAAGACTACAACATATCCAAGTTCCAACAAAATCCGAAATGCTACTCCAATGAGTGTCCGAGTTCGCGTGAAATGACCCTATCGCGAAAAGAATTAAGTGGAAGTAAGGGTAAATAACAGCAATTACTTTTCCTTCTAGCTGAATTTTATTAAAAATTTAACAATGTCAGGCAACTTCATTTTGCCATGGTACCCTCCCATCCGGTGATATAAAATATCGGGCAAATTCGTTACGAATTTCCTTGCAGTCTGCAGGTGGTCTCCTTGCCATATTTTGAAGGTTCAGAAAGCCTGTGTCTTCTGTACCTTCGCGCCAACTACCTGGCATAATGTTACCCGTATTTCTGTCTTCACAATCAAATGTGCCTGGCGGCGTGTACACTTGCCTTGATTGGGTATTCCGTCTTAAAAAATTGTGAAGGTGTACGCACGCCAGCACTATACTTTCAACTTTCGCGGGTTCCAATTGTATTGGTTTACGAAAAACTCTAAACACCGTAGCTAATAAACCAAATACATTTTCCACCACTCGCCTAGCTCTGCTTAATCTATAATTAAAAATTCTTTGAATTGAACCGCTTTCGTGCGAACCAGGGAATGGTTTCATCAATTGGTTGCTTAACGCAAACGCATCGTCCGCTACTAAAACAAAGGGGGTACGAATTGTTCCTCCTAACAGTGCTCTCGGCTGTGGAATATGTAGCTCGCCTTTTTTTAATTTGTCATAGAATTTCGTGTTATGGAAAACTCCACCATCGGAAATTCTGCCTTGCGATCCCACATCAGCATAGATAATGCGGTATTCTGCATCTACGATAGCCATGAGAACAATGCTGAATGTTCCCTTGTAATTGAAATATATACTCCCACTATTTCGTGGAGCTTCAATTTGAATATGCTTCCCGTCGATCGCACCAATACATTGGGGGAAATTCCACTTGCTCTTATAGCCTTCCGCTATCTCCAACCATTCCTCTTCTGATCTTGGTATCTGCAAAAATTCAACATATAATACATATACACGTGTATGTACAGGAGCATATGTATATCTGTGTGCGAATGTAGGTGTGTTTTTCGCAAATAGTTAATCCGTAGTAAATATTTCATTATCTTTCTCAATATATTTCAGGACGATACGGAGGTGCCTCCGAGTAATATAAATAATGATGGAGCGTGGACATCATCTACAACAGTAGTGGCTGCTGTGGATGAAACTATTCCGGACATCGTGGAGCGCAGCACAGTTTCGAACGTCTGGAGGAAGAGACGGAGGACCGATTCCAGAGTGGACGAGGCTTATGCCTTTATGAAGAATGTGGAGGAAACAATGAACGAGAGAGACGATTATACCGCATATGGAGAAGTGGTCGGAAGGAGAATCCGTAGTGCGAAACGGAGTAGCCGCGATACAGCAATTTTAATGAACAAAATTGACAATTTAATTTTTGAATTTGAAATAGGAGAAAGTGAAGCAATGGACGAAACACCATCCGAATGCCCATTACCCACAAGCACGCCGAATGTAGCCCCACACACTGAAACATATAGATTAACAAATTATGTCCGATTTGAAGAACAACACTAAAAAAGTGTACATAAGATGAAAATGTGCCAGACTAAAGTGAAATGGTTACGAGGGGTAAGTATTTCCTATGTGGACGGGCAGAGGAGATATGAAGGTCAACTTTGTTATTTTACATGAAATCATATGTTTTTTAATACATTATTCGTTGCAGCTCGGCATTCTCTATAAAAAAGTATTAAATCATGTATATCGAAAAGTTATTAGTGCTCTGCACTATACATAGTTTAATACTTCTTTATAGAGAATGCCGACCTGCAACGAATGATGTATTAAAAAGCATATGATCCCATGTAAAATAACAAAATTGACCTCCGTATGTCCTCTATGCGTCCACATAGGAATTATTTAACCCCCGAAACCATTTCACTTTTGTCTGACACATTTTTACCCTATGTACACTTTTCTTTAGTTTTGTTAAATATTTTCCAAATGGTTCAGCTTCTGGGCAGTGGGTCTGGAATACATTCGATGTGCTTGCGGGTTAAAGCCGCGTATTCACCTGTGCATTCGCCCCGAATATGCATCGGGCGCGCACCGATTTTTTGCTCGTTCGGCGCGCGCTCGGTTCGTGGCGAGCGTTCGGCCCGCGGCGCGCGTTCGGACAGATCCGCTTGCTGGCGGTCCATCAAAGCGTGCATTCGCGTTCGAACAATACCATGACAGTGGACGCCGCAAATTTCACTCAAGCCCGAACGCGCCCCGCGCGCCGAATGTTCGCCGTGAACCGAACGCGCCCCGAACGAGAAAAAAATCGGTGCGCGCCCGATACACATTCGCGGCGAATGCACAGGTGAATACGCGGCTTAAATGGGCATTCGGATCGTGCTTTTGCTTTCCCTGTCTTTGTGTATATTGTATGAGTGTATTATGTAAATGTATTGTATGAGTGTGGTATGTGAATGTATTGTATGATTGTGTTGTGTAATATTAAGTAGTATTAAGTAATATTAAGTAATATTCAGTATATTAATAGCATTTATTAAAAGCATTTTATGACTAAATAATTGTGTCTATTATTACTTACCCGACAGTATTGTCGAAGAACTTCGATGATCGCCTCACACACTTCCGGCACAATGGATGATATTACTTGTTTCGATATTTTGAATAGATACATTAAACTGGCATAAGAATCACCTGTAGCCAAGTATCTAAGCGTGACAGCTAATCGTATGGTGGGCGGAATTGCAGCACGATAATTTGTGTCTTTCTTTGCAATTTTTGGAGCCACTAAATTCAGGAGCTCTTCAAAATCAGATTTTGTCAATCGTACAAAATTGATAAAACTACCTCCGTCGTTTAATAGCAACTCTGACATTAAATGATCACCATAATGTTCTCCATTTCTCAAAAACGCCTTTTTCCACCAACGCCTTTTCCTTTTGGTCGATGCTATTACAATCAACGCGGCACCAACACCTGCAGCTATCGACGGATCCATGACTACTAAATACATAGAGTTTGGTCTGGACACCGAACGGTCTTGGTCATAAGGTGGGGGACACAAGTTGCCGAGTGGCTGGACACAAGTCGCTGGATACCAGCCGCTCGGTAAAAGTCGCTGGAGACAAGTCGATGCATCCCAGCGAGTCGCCAGGCGACCCGCTGGAGTCGCTGGCGACAAAGTTGCCGGCGATTGTTGCCCGGTCTATACGAGCCTTAAGTCCGTACGACGACAAGCGGCATATCGTACCTGATTCGATCGACACTCTGCCCTGGGGACATTATAAAATAGAAATTATTGTACTTATTAACTCCTTCATATAAATGTTTGAATTATTGTATAAAAAAATTGTTCACACATGTATATATCATTGTATTTTTATTGAATCATATATTATTATGTTACAATACATTATTTTTATTTATCCAAGAATTGTGTGATTTGTCAAACCCCAACCACTTGACGTATACCTTATCCCCCTTCCTACGCAACACTTTTCCACTAGATACACATCAGGATCGGTGACGCGTTGCAGCTCGTATTCATAGAATCCTCCGGCAACAGGTTTTCCACAGGAATCGAGAAGCAGATACGTCGCGGGATTAGTTGCCTGTACTTTGGCTATCTTGAACACCTCCGTTGTCCAATTCGGCGTATAGCCTTTATCGAAGATGGTTTTAAATTTGCTCACGCGCACAAACTCGCCTAACTTGAATCTCGCCCGAGCAGCGATCTTTATATTGCTGTATACGGTGGCTAGCAGCTTGTCGGCGATCGCAGGGGTAACATCGCAAGGACGCATTCTGATAGTTCTATGTTTTCGCGCGTTATACTCTGCGAGAAGACGCGACAGCGAATCGATCCATCTGTAGGTTCCATTGAGCGTAAACATTTTCCACATATTGTTTTTCAAAGTTTGATTGAAACGTTCTACGACGGAGGCCTTCATCACCGAATACGTCGAATAATGATTGATGTCATGCTTTGTCAAGAGTTTCTGCACATCGGCGTTGTAAAATTCTTTTCCTTGATCGGTTTGCAAATTTTTCGGATATCGATCTCTAAATATCTTTGCAAACGCTTTGGTCACCTCAGCACCACTTTTAGTCTTGAGCGGCACCGCCCATGCATACTTGCTCAACACATCGATGACGGTGAGTATGTAGTGGTGACCTTGGTTGAATCGCGAGTATGGACGCATTTCTACAACGTCAGCTTGCCACAGATCGTCGTATCCATGCACTATGACGCGCCTCCGTGGGAAATGTCTTCGAGCTGGAGCATGTAATTCCTCAACAAGTTGCCGCTTCTTGGGGCCATGGTTTTCTTTACTTTTGGATTTCGATAATGGTTGCATGTTTGATCGCAGAGGTGTCTTTGACACGAATTATGTGATAATTATCATGTATGTGCATTATGTGCTCCCCATCGGTCCGAGGAAATTCTGGACAAGTTCAACCGTCTCGCATGATTCTCCTTCGTAGCGCTGCTGCGGGATTGAATTGGACGCCTGCGATATCTTTTTAACGCTGTTTTGCAACGTCAGCATATCTCTCTGAAACACGACCAGCTTCCTCTCTAATTCTTCCTGCTGCTCTCTCAAAAGTTTAATGCTCTTTTCCATGTATAGTTTATTGACGGCATCGCGGTCAGCCACCGGCTGAGCTACGCGTCGTATCTTGCGTGATTTTGCATCAAAGTCGGCACCATCCGCACAAAGAGCGTTATCTCGCATATAATTTCGAAGCATGCCGCTCCATTTGTAATAGTCCATAGTAGTAAGGCTAAGCGGGTTCTAACCCAGGTCCTCTGAGGGGAGCGCGGGGGCGGGGGGAAGTGAGGGCGCGCGGGGGAGCGCGGCAGAGAGAAACATGGGCGCGGGGCCTGCGGGGAGTGGAAGAGCGGTTGCGCGCGCACGAGCCGCGGAGTGGGGGAAGCCGCAACCGCGGAGGGGATCAGTCCGAGTCGAGCAGCCGCGGAGACCTGGCCCACCGTCCTCGAAATTTTTCAAAGGGAGGGAATGACCCCCGAAAAGTCTTTTTCAGACGTTGGCCCACCCCGAAAATTTTTTCAGACCTAACCCAGGGAGGGGACGGCCCCCAGGATTTTTTTCAAACCAACATGCGTCGGAAATTGTTTAATAATTTATTTTTTATCCGAAATTGTTTCGGACGATGTCGGGAAAGATCGATGTTCTTTTCTTTTACGAACCACGTCTTCGGGACGGAAAGAGAGAGAGCATTACTTTAAAGCTAAATTCGGAGGAGGGAAAGAGAGAGAGCATTACTTTAAATCTAAATTCGGAGGGTGGGAAAGAGAGAGCATCACTTTTAAAGCTAAATTCGAGAGAAAGAGACAGCACTACATAGCGGTACAATCGCTTTCGTTCTAAAAAATTTTCAAAATGATTTTAAATCTTAACGTCGCAGCGTATCGCACGATCTCGCGTAATTCGAATCCTCTGGAGCAGCCGTACGGGATGACGTCATGTGGTGGCGCGAAGAAGGCGCGAATCATAGAAAGAATTATATGGCGTCAGCAGAAAGAATCTTTTCCATATCAACAGACATTCTTTTCCCAACGCAGAGAAATAATAACTTTAATCCCCTCCCACACTGGTCTACCGAACCTTTATGTAGAAAACAGACACATTTTATCCGAACCATTATGTAGCGAGCATTCTAAACCTAACAGTATTCTAAAGCGTTCCGATTTAACATCGCAACGTATCGCGCGATCACGTGTAATTCGAATCCTCTGAAGCAGCCGTACGGGATGACGTCATGTGGTGGCGCGAAGAAGGCGCGAATCATAGAAAGAATTATATGGCGTCAGCAGAAATTGGTGAGGAGAGAAGAAGGAAGACGGGTAAATAAATAGATTGTAATATATAGAAAAGGATTATATATTGTTACATTAATTAAAAAATAGAAATATAAAGAAGAAAATATTTAAACATATAATATAAATAGTGTCTCAGCAGAATTCTCTCTCTCCCTCTCTCCCTCTCCCTCTCCCACTCACTCTCACTCCCTCTCCTTCTCTCTCTCTCTCTCTCTCTCTCTCTCTCTTTTACATCAATCGCAAGACAATTTGAACATTCTCGAATAGCTGATGGACTTCCCCTTTACTTTTCGCGACATCATACATACATACATACTCTTCCACACAACACCTCACATACACTCATATACACTCACGCTCTCGTGACCGACCCGAGTGCTTGGTTACACAGAACAGTAGTATCTCGACAACATTCGCTGAAACTGTTACGTATCGCCTCAATTCTCTATCTCTAAATGAACCGTACTATTCTCAACATTTTTTAGTTCTCTCTATACAAATAGGATATCAAAATACAGTATAAAAAGAAAAAATATAATAATAATAATAATAATTTAATTTAATTTATTGCCACTTTCGTGTTACAATTTAACGATCAAATAATCTTTCCATTTCATTCCCATGATTGTGTCAGTGTAAGTCCCACCCTTCTAATGTATCCTGCTGTCTCTTAACAATTTTTTTCTATTTTACAAGTGTTTCCTAATCTGTTCTATGTTATATAATCTTCTTTTATCACTATCTCCCATAGAATAGCCAAGTTTTTCCCTTCTCCTCTAATTACCTCTGCACAATTCCTGCCACTCTCTCAACTTACTTCACATGTTTCAATCGCGTGTTTCACTGTTTCTTCCTCTTTCTTACATACCCTTTCTTCTTTCATTAGCCAATATTTGCATGTTCTTGTTTCACTATCCTGTATGAATCTTCCTATCCTTTCCAATTCTCCTCTCCTTTTTTCATTTCCCCCCATAAGCATTTCGGCTTATCTCCTGGTTTCCTTGCCACCTCTTTTAATTCTCTTAGGAACTTTGACTCTTTTACTTTCATCTGTCTTTCTTGTTCTTGGATGTCAATTACTTATCTGTTCTAATTTTTACTCCACACTTCTTCCCCATTTAATCTTCTTCTTTTCCATTCTTCGTTTGACCATCCTCTCCCTTCCAAGAATTTGATTCGCATTCTTTCCTTTTTTCGTTACTTCATTTCCTCTCATTAGTCTTCTCCTACATTCATATCGTATCGATCCTTCTTCCGAGTTTATTAGTGTCTCTTCAAACTTCATTACCCTTACTTCCATTTTAATTGCTATGCCATCTCTTCCTGTTTCTTTTAACAGCCAATATGTTGATGTTGATCTCTCCAATTTCATTATCCATCGTATGTATTTCGCCTGCAATTTTTCTATTTCCTCATACCTTCTCCATCCCCATATCGCTGCTCCATACGCCACGGTGTTCCTAACTAGCGCATCAAACAGTTTCATTCTTCTTTCAGTCATCTCTGAATAATCTTTCTCCAATCCCCCCACACTTCTCCTAGTATCATATTCGCTTCCTTAACTACCTTCTTAATACGGTGTTTATCCTCGTTGTTCTCTCCCTCTCGTTCTATAATCTAAATATTTCAGTTCTCTTACTCTTTCTTCATTCCAACGGAATCTTTCCTATTTTCTTCTTCCTCCTGCTTTCCTGCATATCATTATCTTAGACTTTTACACATTTAACTCCAAGCCTTTCTTCTTTATATATCTCTCGAATCTATTTATCATATTCTTAGGTCCCTGTGCATTATTTACCATTAACACATCACCCGCGTATGAAATTGTTAAAATTTTCCTTCTACCTATTACGACTCCACCTTCCTGTTCTTTGCTCATTTCTTCTTTCCAGGTCTGCAAATGCGACATTGAAAAGTGTCAAGCTTAACGGGCACCCTTGTCTAACACCCTTTCCTGTTAAAAAAACTTTCCTATCAGTTCCTTCTTCATTCCTAAAGCGCATATAGTTCTGTCATGCATTTCCTGTATCCGTATTCTTAGTTGTTCGCCTACTCCTCCTTCATAAAGTCTTTTCCAAATTTCTTCCCTTTCCAATCAATCAAATGCTCTCTTCATATCCGTGAAAAACAGATATAGTTTCCGTCTTTCTTTTGAGGTTTCTATATCTATAACCATTTTAACTACCGCTATTGCGTCTACTGTTCCTCTCCTTCTCCTGAATCCCATATGCGTATCGTTTAATATCCCATTTTCCATTTGTTCTTCTAATTTTCTCCTTAGAATTTCCACGCATATCTTATAATCCGTGTCCATCTAAGTTATGCCCCTATAGTTCTTAACCATTTCCCTTTCTCCTTTTTTTTTTCTTTTTGAATACAGAACTTACTATTCCTTCTTTCCATTCTTGCGGAAAGTCCCCTTTCTTCCATGTTCTGTTTATCACCTTTGTTTGATTACCTATATTTATGAAGATGATTGCGACCTCGATGTTGAATTAAGATATAATTTAAATGCAGGAGTTTAAATTTTAAGTCTGTTCGGCTTTTAATATCTTACATGATTTGAGTTGAAATCGACGTGAGCCAGATCGGTTTCTATCTATATTTACCTAATAAATTTTTATACAAAAGGACTTAATTTGTATATTATTTTTTGCTATATTCAATAAAAATTGGAATTTTATGTTCATTAAGAATAGGTGTTTACCCTGTGATAATTGTTGGTTGGGCTTCAAATTCTAATTATTCAATATTAGGACCGATTGGGTCAATTTCACAATCAGTTTCTTATGAAGTAAGTTTATTTTTAACAATATTTTCTGTAATTTTATTAATTGAAAATTATTCATTATTGGATTTATATAAATTCCAATATTATATTAAATTTATTTTAATTTTAATTCCAATACTACGACAAGAAAATCGCGGATAGTTCTTTTAAAATCGGAGACCAAGTGCTACTGCACGACAAGACGCGAGCGGTCAAAAACTAACACCTGCGTGGATAGGCTCTAACACGATTCAAAACACGCACGATAATAATAATTACAGTATAGAGGGCGACGAACAATCCGCGTTCAGACAAACACTTCATAGAATAGGGCAGTAATAGGGAAATGATCACAATTTTGAAGGAAAGTAACGATACACTAACAATTACATATAAGGATAAGACTAAGAAAGGTAATTTATTGAAAAAGATGGTAAATAAGCGCATAACTAGGCGTCGTCGTCCCAGCCACGTAGGGCGCAGTCGGCCTCCAATAGCGACCACAGTCGAGACCGCGGATCAGGCCCAACGAAGATGTCCCCATGACGTTCTACACAAAAAAAAACAATTGCAAGACTATTACTATACGCACGGAAATAGAAACAATAAGCAGATCTACAATCCCCGATGCAATAAGACACTCACCAAATAGGACCCTCAGACCTCATGAGTCTTCGTCATCCTCCCAGAATTCTGCATGCTGGAAGAATCGGTGCCAGTGCACCCGATACTCCCTAACTGCCACCATGTAGGCAATGCTGATACAACCCGGCGGGCGGGGCACTGGAAACGCTAGAGGGATAAACGGATAAATAGGATAATAAAATAACACACACGAAGAACAAACAAACAAACATCACTCGCACGTACAATTAGAGCAAACATAATGTCTCGGGGCACGTCTAAGATGGCCGACAACATCTTTGTCCAGGAGATCGCAACGAAATAAGAAACGACTAAGAAAATCGAGACCCATTTGCCCTAACTTCTCACTTCTACTCAAGCCCGGACGAAGAAGATAAACTGTACTACGTTCGCAAAAAATTCATCACACACACACACACACACACACACACACACACACACACACACACACACACACACACACACACACACACACACACACACACACACACACACACACACACACACACACACACACACACACGAGGAAAGACTCTATGAAACGCCAACTACACCTCGGCATTATAATTTACAGGATTTTTGTCCTACAAACGACGATACCACTCGCAGGAGGAACAACCCCCGACATAGATTTCACTATAAAAGAATTCCAACACCACCCCGACATTTACTTCGAAAACCTAGGCGATTTACAAATTTATCGAGATAGCTGGAAGTTAGTATTACATGTAAACATATCTTACATCTACCGACGCGAAGCAAACCTCCAAGCTGCACTATATGATATACTTGCGCAATGTAAAAAACCTTGTACCGACAACTTACAAAAATTTTGTCAAACATTCACCGCGAAGATCCAAGACAAGGTAGACCGCATCGCCGAAACTCTTTACCTACGTCCAGTAAACTAAAAGCTCAGCACAAAACAGCGTCGTGCACAAATAGACGGATTAGGTTACATAGGCAAATCACTCTTGGGGCTAATGGATTCCGGGGATAGAAAGAAAATCGATGATTTTACTAGACCTTTTCAAAACACAAGATAACAGACTTTAAAAAAAAAAAAAGTAAAACGCAATCAAGGGACAAATGCAAATTTTAAGAGCAAATACCAAACTTCTCAACGAGACTATACATGACATACGAGACAACGATAACACACTCTTAAACGCGACGTGACAAATTCAATACTTACTCCAACAGACAGCCAACATTACTAAATTTCGAGAGACAGTAGACGAACCCCTCATACTAATAAACGGCCCCGCAGAAACACTATTGCGCGACACGCAAGTCTTGTTAGAATTCATTATGGATATAAAGAAAGGAGTCCTAAACCTACGATTAATACCACCAGCACAAATCATAACGTACCTCGCTTCCGCATTAGCACATATTTCGAATGGACTAGACTTCACAATTGGAATAAAATTAGAAAACTAGCCGCCATTATCAAAATTCTCCAGCTCTCCACATTTTCGGATACCAAATCAATTACTGTAGTACTAGATATTTCATTGTTAAACGCGAAAAAATTCTAATTGAGCAAGGTACGCCTGATACCCACGAAGATAAACGAATCGTTCTACGCGTATAGAACCCCTCGACTCGTACGAGGTACGTGACACCTTGGTGCAAGATTACATACAACTAAGCAAACAGGGCCTAGCAAAATGTAAGACAATAAACGATCTATACCTCTGCACCTCTAATCACCCGATGTTCAAAGCGATACCATACAGACCGTGCGAAGTACAATTGTACACAAAATTAACAAACACATGTAAAATGCGAATTATGACACTGAATCACACATTCCAGATAGAATTACAACTACCAGGCACGTGGATTTATATCGCACCGAAACCGATACAATTAGCAGTATAATAACAATAAGAAACAAATGTACAATCACTACCACCAAATTCACAATAGAAACTAGAAAACAATGCGGATTAGAAAGAACATGGTACTACTTACCTGACCACAATTTTTTTGTCATCAGATGAAATCACACTTTCACAGCCTACTGTAAGTTCGTACGGAAACACAAATTTCAAGCTTAAAAGGATAATCGAACACCCCGAAGAATTAAATAAATTAGAAGACTTACAAAAACGATTTAGAAAAACCCGAAATTATACCAACCGAGTATCACCAAGCTTCTTTATACCATCCACAGTAACGGGATTTATCACATGAGGACCCATGCCTAAAGTTGCATACGTTGCAAAGTAGGATGCCTTCGTTCTTCACCTTCCTCTTCACTGACAATCCCCCTTCCTCCTTGCACTAATCTGCTTCGAATTCTTCACAGATTATCCTCTCATTCTTTGGCCTCATAATTTGACTAAACCATATCACTTGATCGTGCATCGAACGTGAATCGTACCACTCTGAACGTGTATTGAACGTCTATCAAACGTGTATCATACCACTTTCAACATCAATCGTACCACTTTCAACATCAATCGAACATGAATCGAACCACTTTCAACATCAATCGAACCACTTTCAACCACAATCGAACCACTTTCAACATCAATCGTACCACTTTCAACATCAATCGAACATGAATCGAACCACTTTCAACATCAATCGAACCACTTTCAACATCAATCGTACCACTTTCAACATCAATCGAACCACTCCGAACATGTATTGAACCACTTTCAACATGTATTGAACCACTTTCAACATCAATCGTACCACTTTCAACATCAAACGTACCACTTTCAACATCAATCGAACCACTTTCAGCATCAATCGAACATCAATCGAACCACTTTCAACATCAATCGAACCACTTTCAACATCAATCGAACCACTTTCAACATCAATCGAACATCAATCGAACCACTTTCAACATCAATCGAACCACTTTCAACCACAATCGAACCACTTTCAACATCAATCGAACATCAATCGAACCACTTTCAACATCAATCGTACCACTTTCAACATCAATCGAACATGAATCGAACCACTTTCAGCATCAATCGAACCACCTTCAACATCAATCGAACCACTCCGAACATGTATTGAACCACTTTCAACCTGTATTGAACCACTTTCAACATCAATCGTACCACTTTCAACATCAAACGTAGCACTTTCAACATCAATCGAACCACTTTCAGCATCAATCGAACATCAATCGAACCACTTTCAACATCAATCGAACCACTTTCAACATCAATCGAACATCAATCGAACCACTTTCAACATCAATCGAACCACTTTCAACCACAATCGAACCACTTTCAACATCAATCAAACATCAATCGAACATCAATCGAACCACTTTCAACATCAATCGTACCACGTTCAACATCAATCGAACATGAATCGAACCACTTTCAACATCAATCGAACCACTTTCAACATCAAACGTACATTGGTACGATTGGAATCGTACGTTTGATGTTGAAAGTGGTTCGATTGATGTTGAAAGTGGTACGATTGATGTTGAAAGTGGTTCAATACATGTTGAAAGTGGTTCAATACATGTTCGGAGTGGTTCGATTGATGTTGAAAGTGGTACGATTGATGTTGAAAGTGGTTCGATTGATGTTGAAAGTGGTTCGATTCATGTTCGATTGATGTTGAAAGTGGTACGATTGATGTTGAAAGTGGTTCGATTGTGGTTGAAAGTGGTTCGATTGATGTTGAAAGTGGTTCGATTCATGTTCGATTGATGTTGAAAGTGGTACGATTGATGTTGAAAGTGGTATGATACACGTTTGATAGACGTTCAATACACGTTCAGAGTGGTACGATTCACGTTCGATGCACGATCAAGTGATATGGTTTAGTCAAATTATGAGGCCAAAGAATGAGAGGATAATCTGTGAAGAATTCGAAGCAGATTAGTGCAAGGAGGAAGGGGGATTGTCAGTGAAGAGGAAGGTGAAGAACGAAGGCATCCTACTTTGCAACGTATGCAACTTTAGGCATGGGTCCTCATGTGATAAATCCCGTTACTGTGGATGGTATAAAGAAGCTTGGTGATACTCGGTTGGTATAATTTCGGGTTTTTCTAAATCGTTTTTGTAAGTCTTCTAATTTATTTAATTCTTCGGGGTGTTCGATTATCCTTTTAAGCTTGAAATTTGTGTTTCCGTACGAACTTACAGTAGGCTGTGAAAGTGTGATTTCATCTGATGACAAAAAAATTGTGGTCAGGTAAGTAGTACCATGTTCTTTCTAATCCGCATTGTTTTCTAGTTTCTATTGTGAATTTGGTGGTAGTGATTGTACATTTGTTTCTTATTGTTATTATACTGCTAATTGTATCGGTTTCGGTGCGATATAAATCCACGTGCCTGGTAGTTGTAATTCTATCTGGAATGTGTGATTCAGTGTCATAATTCGCATTTTACATGTGTTTGTTAATTTTGTGTACAATTGTACTTCGCACGGTCTGTATGGTATCGCTTTGAACATCGGGTGATTAGAGGTGCAGAGGTATAGATCGTTTATTGTCTTACATTTTGCTAGGCCCTGTTTGCTTAGTTGTATGTAATCTTGCACCAAGGTGTCACGTACCTCGTACGAGTCGAGGGGTTCTATACGCGTAGAACGATTCGTTTATCTTCGTGGGTATCAGGCGTACCTTGCTCAATTAGAATTTTTTCGCGTTTAACAATGAAATATCTAGTACTACAGTAATTGATTTGGTATCCGAAAATGTGGAGAGCTGGAGAATTTTGATAATGGCGGCTAGTTTTCTAATTTTATTCCAATTGTGAAGTCTAGTCCATTCGAAATATGTGCTAATGCGGAAGCGAGGTACGTTATGATTTGTGCTGGTGGTATTAATCGTAGGTTTAGGACTCCTTTCTTTATATCCATAATGAATTCTAACAAGACTTGCGTGTCGCGCAATAGTGTTTCTGCGGGGCCGTTTATTAGTATGAGGGGTTCGTCTACTGTCTCTCGAAATTTAGTAATGTTGGCTGTCTGTTGGAGTAAGTATTGAATTTGTCACGTCGCGTTTAAGAGTGTGTTATCGTTGTCTCGTATGTCATGTATAGTCTCGTTGAGAAGTTTGGTATTTGCTCTTAAAATTTGCATTTGTCCCTTGATTGCGTTTTACTTTTTTTTTTTTTAAAGTCTGTTATCTTGTGTTTTGAAAAGGTCTAGTAAAATCATCGATTTTCTTTCTATCCCCGGAATCCATTAGCCCCAAGAGTGATTTGCCTATGTAACCTAATCCGTCTATTTGTGCACGACGCTGTTTTGTGCTGAGCTTTTAGTTTACTGGACGTAGGTAAAGAGTTTCGGCGATGCGGTCTACCTTGTCTTGGATCTTCGCGGTGAATGTTTGACAAAATTTTTGTAAGTTGTCGGTACAAGGTTTTTTACATTGCGCAAGTATATCATATAGTGCAGCTTGGAGGTTTGCTTCGCGTCGGTAGATGTAAGATATGTTTACATGTAATACTAACTTCCAGCTATCTCGATAAATTTGTAAATCGCCTAGGTTTTCGAAGTAAATGTCGGGGTGGTGTTGGAATTCTTTTATAGTGAAATCTATGTCGGGGGTTGTTCCTCCTGCGAGTGGTATCGTCGTTTGTAGGACAAAAATCCTGTAAATTATAATGCCGAGGTGTAGTTGGCGTTTCATAGAGTCTTTCCTCGTGTGTGTGTGTGTGTGTGTGTGTGTGTGTGTGTGTGTGTGTGTGTGTGTGTGTGTGTGTGTGTGTGTGTGTGTGTGTGTGTGTGTGTGTGTGTGTGTGTGTGTGTGTGTGTGATGAATTTTTTGCGAACGTAGTACAGTTTATCTTCTTCGTCCGGGCTTGAGTAGAAGTGAGAAGTTAGGGCAAATGGGTCTCGATTTTCTTAGTCGTTTCTTATTTCGTTGCGATCTCCTGGACAAAGATGTTGTCGGCCATCTTAGACGTGCCCCGAGACATTATGTTTGCTCTAATTGTACGTGCGAGTGATGTTTGTTTGTTTGTTCTTCGTGTGTGTTATTTTATTATCCTATTTATCCGTTTATCCCTCTAGCGTTTCCAGTGCCCCGCCCGCCGGGTTGTATCAGCATTGCCTACATGGTGGCAGTTAGGGAGTATCGGGTGCACTGGCACCGATTCTTCCAGCATGCAGAATTCTGGGAGGATGACGAAGACTCATGAGGTCTGAGGGTCCTATTTGGTGAGTGTCTTATTGCATCGGGGATTGTAGATCTGCTTATTGTTTCTATTTCCGTGCGTATAGTAATAGTCTTGCAATTGTTTTTTTTTGTGTAGAACGTCATGGGGACATCTTCGTTGGGCCTGATCCGCGGTCTCGACTGTGGTCGCTATTGGAGGCCGACTGCGCCCTACGTGGCTGGGACGACGACGCCTAGTTATGCGCTTATTTACCATCTTTTTCAATAAATTACCTTTCTTAGTCTTATCCTTATATGTAATTGTTAGTGTATCGTTACTTTCCTTCAAAATTGTGATCATTTCCCTATTACTGCCCTATTCTATGAAGTGTTTGTCTGAACGCGGATTGTTCGTCGCCCTCTATACTGTAATTATTATTATCGTGCGTGTTTTGAATCGTGTTAGAGCCTATCCACGCAGGTGTTAGTTTTTGACCGCTCGCGTCTTGTCGTGCAGTAGCACTTGGTCTCCGATTTTAAAAGAACTATCCGCGATTTTCTTGTCGTAGTATTGGAATTAAAATTAAAATAAATTTAATATAATATTGGAATTTATATAAATCCAATAATGAATAATTTTCAATTAATAAAATTACAGAAAATATTGTTAAAAATAAACTTACTTCATAAGAAACTGATTGTGAAATTGACCCAATCGGTCCTAATATTGAATAATTAGAATTTGAAGCCCAACCAACAATTATCACAGGGTAAACACCTATTCTTAATGAACATAAAATTCCAATTTTTATTGAATATAGCAAAAAATAATATACAAATTAAGTCCTTTTGTATAAAAATTTATTAGGTAAATATAGATAGAAACCGATCTGGCTCACGTCGATTTCAACTCAAATCATGTAAGATATTAAAAGCCGAACAGACTTAAAATTTAAACTCCTGCATTTAAATTATATCTTAATTCAACATCGAGGTCGCAATCATCTTCATAAATATAGGTAATCAAACAAAGGTGATAAACAGAACATGGAAGAAAGGGGACTTTCCGCAAGAATGGAAAGAAGGAATAGTAAGTTCTGTATTCAAAAAGAAAAAAAAAAGGAGAAAGGGAAATGGTTAAGAACTATAGGGGCATAACTTAGATGGACACGGATTATAAGATATGCGTGGAAATTCTAAGGAGAAAATTAGAAGAACAAATGGAAAATGGGATATTAAACGATACGCATATGGGATTCAGGAGAAGGAGAGGAACAGTAGACGCAATAGCGGTAGTTAAAATGGTTATAGATATAGAAACCTCAAAAGAAAGACGGAAACTATATCTGTTTTTCACGGATATGAAGAGAGCATTTGATTGATTGGAAAGGGAAGAAATTTGGAAAAGACTTTATGAAGGAGGAGTAGGCGAACAACTAAGAATACGGATACAGGAAATGCATGACAGAACTATATGCGCTTTAGGAATGAAGAAGGAACTGATAGGAAAGTTTTTTTAACAGGAAAGGGTGTTAGACAAGGGTGCCCGTTAAGCTTGACACTTTTCAATGTCGCATTTGCAGACCTGGAAAGAAGAAATGAGCAAAGAACAGGAAGGTGGAGTCGTAATAGGTAGAAGGAAAATTTTAACAATTTCATACGCGGGTGATGTGTTAATGGTAAATAATGCACAGGGACCTAAGAATATGATAAATAGATTCGAGAGATATATAAAGAAGAAAGGCTTGGAGTTAAATGTGTAAAAGTCTAAGATAATGATATGCAGGAAAGCAGGAGGAAGAAGAAAATAGGAAAGATTCCGTTGGAATGAAGAAAGAGTAAGAGAACTGAAATATTTAGATTATAGAACGAGAGGGAGAGAACAACGAGGATAAACACCGTATTAAGAAGGTAGTTAAGGAAGCGAATATGATACTAGGAGAAGTGTGGGGGGATTGGAGAAAGATTATTCAGAGATGACTGAAAGAAGAATGAAACTGTTTGATGCGCTAGTTAGGAACACCGTGGCGTATGGAGCAGCGATATGGGGATGGAGAAGGTATGAGGAAATAGAAAAATTGCAGGCGAAATACATACGATGGATAATGAAATTGGAGAGATCAACATCAACATATTGGCTGTTAAAAGAAACAGGAAGAGATGGCATAGCAATTAAAATGGAAGTAAGGGTAATGAAGTTTGAAGAGACACTAATAAACTCGGAAGAAGGATCGATACGATATGAATGTAGGAGAAGACTAATGAGAGGAAATGAAGTAACGAAAAAAGGAAAGAATGCGAATCAAATTCTTGGAAGGGAGAGGATGGTCAAACGAAGAATGGAAAAGAAGAAGATTAAATGGGGAAGAAGTGTGGAGTAAAAATTAGAACAGATAAGTAATTGACATCCAAGAACAAGAAAGACAGATGAAAGTAAAAGAGTCAAAGTTCCTAAGAGAATTAAAAGAGGTGGCAAGGAAACCAGGAGATAAGCCGAAATGCTTATGGGGGGAAATGAAAAAAGGAGAGGAGAATTGGAAAGGATAGGAAGATTCATACAGGATAGTGAAACAAGAACATGCAAATATTGGCTAATGAAAGAAGAAAGGGTATGTAAGAAAGAGGAAGAAACAGTGAAACACGCGATTGAAACATGTGAAGTAAGTTGAGAGAGTGGCAGGAATTGTGCAGAGGTAATTAGAGGAGAAGGGAAAAACTTGGCTATTCTATGGGAGATAGTGATAAAAGAAGATTATATAACATAGAACAGATTAGGAAACACTTGTAAAATAGAAAAAAATTGTTAAGAGACAGCAGGATACATTAGAAGGGTGGGACTTACACTGACACAATCATGGGAATGAAATGGAAAGATTATTTGATCGTTAAATTGTAACACGAAAGTGGCAATAAATTAAATTAAATTATTATTATTATTATTATTATATTTTTTCTTTTTATATTGTATTTTGATATCCTATTTGTATAGAGAGAACTAAAAAATGTTGAGAATAGTACGGTTCATTTAGAGATAGAGAATTGAGGCGATACGTAACAGTTTCAGCGAATGTTGTCGAGATACTACTGTTCTGTGTAACCAAGCACTCGGGTCGGTCACGAGAGCGTGAGTGTATATGAGTGTATGTGAGGTGTTGTGTGGAAGAGTATGTATGTATGTATGATGTCGCGAAAAGTAAAGGGGAAGTCCATCAGCTATTCGAGAATGTTCAAATTGTCTTGCGATTGATGTAAAAGAGAGAGAGAGAGAGAGAGAGAGAGAGAGAAGGAGAGGGAGTGAGAGTGAGTGGGAGAGGGAGAGGGAGAGAGGGAGAGAGAGAATTCTGCTGAGACACTATTTATATTATATGTTTAAATATTTTCTTCTTTATATTTCTATTTTTTAATTAATGTAACAATATATAATCCTTTTCTATATATTACAATCTATTTATTTACCCGTCTTCCTTCTTCTCTCCTCACCAATTTCTGCTGACGCCATATAATTCTTTCTATGATTCGCGCCTTCTTCGCGCCACCACATGACGTCATCCCGTACGGCTGCTTCAGAGGATTCGAATTACACGTGATCGCGCGATACGTTGCGATGTTAAATCGGAACGCTTTAGAATACTGTTAGGTTTAGAATGCTCGCTACATAATGGTTCGGATAAAATGTGTCTGTTTTCTACATAAAGGTTCGGTAGACCAGTGTGGGAGGGGATTAAAGTTATTATTTCTCTGCGTTGGGAAAAGAATGTCTGTTGATATGGAAAAGATTCTTTCTGCTGACGCCATATAATTCTTTCTATGATTCGCGCCTTCTTCGCGCCACCACATGACGTCATCCCGTACGGCTGCTCCAGAGGATTCGAATTACGCGAGATCGTGCGATACGCTGCGACGTTAAGATTTAAAATCATTTTGAAAATTTTTTAGAACGAAAGCGATTGTACCGCTATGTAGTGCTGTCTCTTTCTCTCGAATTTAGCTTTAAAAGTGATGCTCTCTCTTTCCCACCCTCCGAATTTAGATTTAAAGTAATGCTCTCTCTCTTTCCCTCCTCCGAATTTAGCTTTAAAGTAATGCTCTCTCTCTTTCCGTCCCGAAGACGTGGTTCGTAAAAGAAAAGAACATCGATCTTTCCCGACATCGTCCGAAACAATTTCGGATAAAAAATAAATTATTAAACAATTTCCGACGCATGTTGGTTTGAAAAAAATCCTGGGGGCCGTCCCCTCCCTGGGTTAGGTCTGAAAAAATTTTCGGGGTGGGCCAACGTCTGAAAAAGACTTTTCGGGGGTCATTCCCTCCCTTTGAAAAATTTCGAGGACGGTGGGCCAGGTCTCCGCGGCTGCTCGACCCGGACTGATCCCCTCCGCGGTTGCGGCTTCCCCCACTCCGCGGCTCGTGCGCGCGCAACCGCTCTTCCACTCCCCGCAGGCCCCGCGCCCATGTTTCTCTCTGCCGCGCTCCCCCGCGCGCCCTCACTTCCCCCCGCCCCCGCGCTCCCCTCAGAGGACCTGGGTTAGAACCCGCTTAGCCTTACTACTGTCCATTCTAGCTGCTCCACTCTTCTCGAGCGATACTCCAAATTTGTTGATCGGCATCTCGATGCATACAGTGCAAATCATCGACGTGCGGTTTAATTTATAATGAGGCCTACCTCGCGGAGTTCCTCGATAATCGATAGACTTTCAGGATCATGAGAGTTGTTACCAGCCTGACGCGACGCTTCCAGCAAACGCAATCGATCTACCAGCTCGTTGGGATCATCCCAATGCACTTAATCGATTTTGTCATCGTTTACCATCATCGCTAGCGGTGTCCTTAGACCTTTCCCTGCCCTACTAGCCGATACACGGGGGAGTAGAGGTGCAATTACATGTTTGTACTTGTATCCCTTGTTGCTCAATATGGGGTATTTAGCGTTAAGACCGCGTCTGTGGGCATTCGTCGTCAGCAGTATACTTTTGTATTTTTGTTTGTCGGCATCGGTGTACAGGGCATCGTCGGGAATTCTCTTGAAAATCAGTTCGTAAAGACCGGACGTTCCTCCGTATCTTACACCATCAATGATTATATTATCATCCTTGTCTATATCGAAAGCTTTATTCCCAAGCATCGTTCCACTATCACCAAAGTATACACCATACACATAGTCCATTGTTGTATCCCTATCACCACTTAGGATTGCGCCCATTTATTTTTGCCCAGCGGACCGAAATGACTGCGAAACGTTTCTTGTCCCTCGGATGTTTGGAGTTGATGTCTAATAGATGTTGCAAACGACTCATCGGGACTAGTTTCGAAAACGTCGTCATCAATGGTCGTGAGCGATTGTACATCGGTATTTATTGGTGTGGGAGGAACGGGGGAATCGTTTGACGTGGCATTCTGTCGTTTCCGCTTCGATGGAACTGGTGTGGAGGTTATGGGTGAATATTCCGATGACATGTGTGGTTTCCTCTTTGTCTTGCGCGATGTGTTCCCTTTCGGCTGAATTTTTGTTTTAGGCGTTAATGTTTCATTCCCTTCAACGTCTGTGCTCATCGACGGTGATGCGTCAGCTTCTGCTGCTGTGGTATTTTCCACGATATGTTTTAAGGGTTCGACGACAGGTTTAAAGAATCTCTCCAACGCGATATCTTCCTCCATCTTGCCAGTCTTCAA